>VDFB02105785.1:529438247-529632472 GCA_007258455.2 Sequoia sempervirens | reverse complement strand
GAGAGTGAAAGTGTGGCCACATAGGGTTTCTATACATAGTACTCATAGGAGAATGGTATCTCTGGAGGGAGAGAGTAAGAGGGAGTGGGAGAGAGTAAGAGGGAGTGGGAGAGAGTGTGAGAGGGTGGGAGAGAGGGTGGGAGAGAGTGGGAGAGAGTGAGAGAGTGAAAGTGTGGCTACATATATGGGGTTTCTATACATAGTATTTGTAGGAGAATGGTATCTCTATTTTGAATTATTCTAAACGTTGTTTCTATGTAGTAGTTTATAAATTCATTTTGTTGTTATACTCTATAATTGGTAGTTTATATATTGTACTTTCTCTATATATGATATTTAGCAAGATTGGGGACACTAATAGAACCTTCACTTATTTTTTAAAAAAGACTAAGAAATGTATGAAAATTTGACAACATGAAAACCATGAAAATAAAAGTGAAAATAAAAATTTAACATAGTAAAAATGGCCAATCATGTGCCAAAAATGAAAAGAACCATTTTTTGTTACTCTAATATTTCAACCACATACTAAATTACCAAGTGAATTTTATAAATGTATCATGCAATTGGAGCACAATATTGGGAATCAATGTGAATGATTCTCATCAAGAAATTAGACAAGCTTTGAGATTGAAGGACCCAAGCTCTTTGTAGTTCCATCACTACCCATAACCATAAACCCTAAACCATTAACCCTTAACCCTTAAACCCCAAGACCTTAAACCCTCTACCCTTTATCTCTCTCAGGTCTCTCCCTCCTACCCACTCTCCCTCTCTCAGGTATCTCTCTCAAGTCTCTCCCTCCTACCCCTTCTCCCTCTCTTAGGTCTTTCTCTCACTCACTCACTCCCTCTCTTAGGTCTTTCTCTCCCCCACTCCCTCCCTCTCTCTATCTCTCTCAACTATCTCCAATATCCTACCCCCTCTCCCTCTCTTAGGTCTCTCTCTCACTCACTCACTCCCTCTATCTCTATCCTCCGCCTTAACCTTAGAAGCCTTAAACCATCTACCCTATGCCATTAACCCTCCTCCCTCTATATCTCTCTCCCTTCCCTCCCTCTCTCTCTCAAGTCTCTCCTCCTAGCACCACTCCCTCTCTGAGGTCTCTCTCACTCTCATTCACTCTATCTCAAGTCTCACCCTCATGCCCCTTCTCCCTCTCTTAGGTCTTTCTCTCCTCCTCACTCCACTCCCTCTATCCTCTATGATCCCTCCACCCCTTAAACCCTTAACCCTCCTCCTTCTATCGTGTCCTCCTCCCTCTTTCCCTCTTTCCATCTTCAATCTTCATATTATGTTTCTTTGCCTTCTAATTTCATTTTAAATAAAACTTGGTTTTACACCTTATTTAAGTCATTTAATCCTTTTTTGTCTCCAATAGGTTTATTTAAAACTATAGACACCATCCAATTGAGCACAATATTGGGAATCAATGTGAATGATTCTCATCAATAAATTAGATAAGCTTTGAGATTGAAGGACACAAGCTCTTTGTAGGTTTTCAATGAAGATTTAATTAGCCACTAATAGGAACAATAAGAAAAATAGAGATAGAGGGAAAATAAGATTCAACTATTGGTCCATTTTTGTTCAATATAAGTTGTATTTTAAATCATTATGTGTTGTTTTTATAACGACAAATAGATTTTATACTTCAACTATTAGTCCACATGTGTTGTTTTTATAAAATAGAACACTCAGAACAAAACTTTGAAGTTCCATCACTAGCCATAAGGGTAGAGGGTAGAGGGTTTATTAAGGGTTAAGGGTTTAGGGTTTAGGGTTAAGGGGAGAGAGATAGAGGGAGTGAGTGAGTGAGTGAGAGACCTAAGGAAGGGAAAGGGGGTAGGATATTGAAGATAGTTGAGAGAGATAGAGAGAGGGAGGGAGTGGGAGAGAGAAAGACCTAAGAGAGGGAGTGAGTGAGTGAAAGACCTAAGAGAGGGAGAAGGGGTAGGAGGGAGAGACTTGAGAGAGGGAGAGAGGGGTAGGAGGGAGAGACTTGAGAGAGAGAGAGGGGTAGAGGGTTTAAGGGTTTGGGGTTTAAGGGTTAAGGGTTAATGGTTTAGGGTTTAGGGTTTAGGGTTATGGGTAGTGATGGAACTTCAAAGTTTTGTTCTGAGTGTTCTTATTTATAAAAACAACACATATGGACTAATAGTTGAACACAATAAATGGACCAATAGTTGAACACTATAACTTTTTGAAAATCCTTCACATTTAATGGGAAAATACATGTTATTTATTGTGCTCACCTTTTATATTTTTAATAGGACAAACTATTAATATAAAATTATCCAATGCTTGTACTGATGGAACTTCAAATTTTGTTCCTAATGTTTCACTCATGCCCTACCTTATGTCACTGGGCTTTCATGGTGTTGGAAAATTTCTTAGGGCTGGGGTTTTAGCTTTGTCTTCATCTTAAACCCTTGTGTTTACGTAATCCCTTGGTCGGGATCTATTTCACGATTACCTTTTTTGAAGGGTTTTAAAAACATCTTATGTCCATCATTCTGTCTAGGCCTGGTCCCTTTGGTCTTAATATTTTATTTCCTCTGTGGGTTTTATTTTCCTAAGTCTTGGTTGGCCCTGTGCTGAACGCTTTTAAAAAAACTTATGTTGTTGTTTTCCATCTGCCTAGTAATGTCCCCTTGCCCTTTAATGAATGTTTTATTTTTCAAAAGGATGAAATTCGTGCTACCATCGATCAACATTCCTTCAAGATCAACGGTTGCCCGCCATCCCGTGATCGAGAATTGTAGGATGGCGATATCGCGGGCAGGTGACACATGTCCCATTTGTGGATCAAATTTGCGCGACTGTTCATCAACTGTCCTTTGATCTGAGCAGTTCCTCGCTATCCCGTGATGGTTTCTTTGGTTGATTGTGAAATCACGGGTGGCTACCATGTCGATTGTACAAGGTGGGGCCTGAGGAAAATTTCCATCTGCCTAGTAATGTCCCCTTTCCCTTTAATGAATGTTTTATTTTTTTAGAGGGATGAAATTCACGCTACCATCAATCAAAATGCCTTCAAGATCAACGGTTTCCCACCATCCCATGATCTAGAATTGTAGGATGGCAATATCGCAGGCGAGCGACACGTGTCCCATCTGTGGATCAAATATGCGTGACTGTTCATCAACTATCCTTTGATCTAAGTCGTTCCTCGCCATCCTGCGATGGTGCTTTGGTTGATTGTGAAATCACAGGCGGCTGCCATGTGGACTATACAAGGTGGGGCCCGAGGAAATTTTCCATCTGCCTAGTAATGTCCCCTTTTCCTTTAATGAATGTTTTATTTAATAATATATATAAAATACACTAAGAGATATCCTTCTCAAGGTGCCTATTCAATTTTTATAATAAAAATTTGATTAAAAATTAGGCGCCTCAAGAAGGATATCATAATAAATAATTTTAATTAATATATTTATAATTAATAACTTAATATCACAATAAGTTAACCTTACTATTAATAATTATGATAATAAAAATAAAATTCATAATAAGTTAACCTTACTATTAATAATTAAAATAATAATAATCAAAATCATAAGTTAACCTTAATGTTAATAATTATAATAATAATAAATTTGATTAATTTCTAATCAGGGTTAAAGTGTTGTAATGCTTAGGGATCATCGTGCAAAAATAAGGCCCTTAAGTGGCAAAATTCAGAAAAATGTCGATTAGGCAACCAGGCATAAATGTTGAATAAAGTTATCTATGTATTTCAAAATATGTAAGAATAAATTTGTAGAAAAATGAATTTAGTTTCTAAAATACTAGGTTTATTTAAGTAAATAAAATCTATTGGTGGTGAAATTTCAATGCTGATGATACTTAAATTTTTAGGAAAAAATAAAGTAGGTGTCAAATCCGACCACCTAGCCATAATAAAATGATAATAATTTTTGTGGGTGCATAGTATAAGTGAGGACTCATGTAGGATGAGTGCATGTTTTTTGTAATTTTTCCAAGCAAAAAATAATTAATTGTAATTTTTTATTACAAATTTTTAGAAAATATAAAACTCATCTGTCTAATACCTTAACTTGGTCAAAAATTCATGAAATTTAATTTTTCTTTTCTAATCTATAGTATGTGAAGCATAAAGTGTGATGCATGTTTTTGAATTCAAAAATGTGATACTTAGTTTAAGAAAGTTATAGATGTTTTTCAATTAGCCTATGCGATTAGGACTTTAATTAAGTAATTCTAATAGAAAATGAATAATAGTATTTATTAGAAATTCAAATTAAATCATAATTTACATTTTTGGAAAGATGAAGTCTCACACACTCTAAAACCCTTTTTTAGTTTCATTAATTTTGGGTAAAAAAAAGATTAGAGTAAATACATACCCTACAAAATGTGCCACTTTGAGCACCATGATCCTGCACATACCTTAACTTGTTATTAGGTTACACTTAATTCACAATAAATTAATGATTAACTATAAATAATTATCGGTTAAGTTATTAAATTATGTTTTAACTATAACCTTAACTACAATCCTAACTATAATTATTATCATAATAATAAACATCTATTATTTTAAGCTAACTATAACTCTAAAACTTGTTATAATGATAAGGCTAGGATTACATTTTTTCAAGGTTAGGTTTCAATTAGTTTTACAAATGAATTATGGTTATGATTAGGGTTGATTTAGGGTTAGGGTTAGATTTCTATGAGGGTTCTAGGATCAATTAAGGTTAGGGTTCATATAGGGTTGCAATTACTATTACAATTCAATAAGGGTTAGGGTTAGTGTTGGGGTTAGCCTTCAATAATGCTTACATTTTGGTTAAGTTTAGGGTTCATTTAGGGTTGGGAATAATGTTCACTTGGGATTAGGGTTAGGTTTTAATTAAGGTTCAATTAATGTTAGGTTTTGATTAGGGTTACATATAATAAAATTGATTAAAGATAGGGTTATTTATGGAATTTATTATTAATGTTATATAAGTTATATAATGGGAGCTTAATTAGGATTATGATTCTATTAGCATTAAATTAGGGTTCGAGTTAGGGTAAAGATTAATATTTAATTATAGTTAGGGTTCAATTAAAATTAGCTATAGGATTAAATTAATATTACTATTAAGGTTAGGGTTCAAATAAGGTTAGGGTTAAATTAGGGCTAGGGTACAACTACGATTACGGTTAGGGTTAAATTTTATCATAAGTTTTTAAATTAATATATTAAAACTACCATACTATATTTAACAAATTAGCTAGTGTTAGGGTTAGGTTTAGGGTTGAAATATAATTATGATTCAAGGTTATCATTAAGGTTTGATTACACTTATGATTGAAATTAGTGTTTAATGAGGGTTAGGGTTAGGTTTATAATTCATTTAGGGTTTATAATTAGGGTTAGGGTTGGGGTTAGTACTAGTGTTCAGGTTATCATCACAAATATGTTTATCATCACAAATAGGAATTAGGGTTAGGGTTAGGGTTAGGGTTAAGGTTAGGGATAGGTTAGAGTTAAAATTGGGAATGGGGTTGGGGTTATCATCACAATTAGATTTATCATCATGAATAGGAGTTAGGGTTATCATCATGAATAGAGTTTTGGTTAGGGTTAGGGTTAGGGTTAGAGTTAAAATTGGGATTAGGGTTGAGGGTTATTATTACGAATAGGTTTATCATCGTGAATAGGATTAGGGTTAGGGTTAGGGTTATGGTTATGGTTATGGTTACAGTTATGGTTATCATCATAATATTATAATAAAAAATATTATATCATCAATATTTAGTTAGGATTATGGTTAGGGTTAAGGTTAAGAGATATAGTTAAGGTTAGGGTTAGGTCTAGAGATATAGTTAGGGTTAGGGTTAGAGTTAATATATAGTTAGGATTAGGGTTAGGGTTAATATTAGGATGACAGACATGGTTTGCATCAAAATTAGGGTTAGGGTTATCATCAAGATAAGCTTAGGATTAAGGTTCAGGTTAGCATGAGGATTAGGGTTACAATAAGGTTTAGGGCCAAGTTTAGGGTTAATATATATAGTTAGGGTTGGGGTACTAATTGGGGTTAAGGTTATCAAGATTAGGGTTATAGTTATGTTTTGGATCAAGTTTAGGGTTAGGATTATGGTTAGGTTGGGGTTAAGAGATATAGTTAGGGTTAGGGTTTAGGTTAGGATTAGGGCTACATATATAGTTAGGGTTAGAAATATGGTTAACATTATGATGAGGGTCAGGGTTCGCATCAAAATTAGGGTTAGGGTTAGCATTAAGATTAAGGTTACATTTAGGTTTGTTGTCAAGTTTAGGGTTAATAGTTAATGTTAGGTTTAGGGTTAGCATGAAAAATAGTTTAATAGGACTAGGTTTAGGATTAGCATTATGATTAAGGTTACATTTAGTGTTTTATAACCCAGGGCCTAACACTAATGCTAGCCCTAACCTTAACCATAAGCCTATTTCTAACCAATTCTTTCACTAACCCTAACCTTCAACCCTAACCCTTAATATAGCTTATCCCTATCTTTAACCCTAATTATACCCTAACTCTAACCCTAACCCTCCCTAAGTGAACCTTAACCATAATCCTAATGCTAAACCTAATTCTAATCTAATGCTAATTTAACCCTAATTAAACCCAAAGTCTAATCATAATTACACTCTAACCCTAACCCTTATCCTAGTTGAACCCTTAACCCTAATTGAACCCAAACCCTAATCCTAATTACACTCTAACCCTAATTTATCCCAAACCATAACCTTAACCCTAACCCTAATTGAACCCTAACCCTAATTAAACTCTAGCCCTGATTGAAATCTAACCCTAATTAAACTCTAGCCATAATTGAACCCCAACCCTAACCCTATTTGTTCCTAACCCCAGTATCTCACAAATACAGGATCAAGACCTTGCCAACTCTAGTAAACCTTATTGGATAGTGATAAAAGATACCTTATCTTTCATTAAGGTATAATTTTTTTGTTATACAACATGCCCCTTGAAAATTGGAGATAGGCACTGTAAAAAGAAGGTAAACACTAATGAAAATGGTTAGTGGTATTGTGGAAAATGTGATAAAACTTTACCTAAATTTGATTATAACTATATACTTCAATGCAAAGTGGAAGACCATACTTCATTCACTTGGATTACAACTTTTGAAGAAGTAGAGGAAGAAATTAAGGGTGTAACAACAAAAGAATTGAACATTTTGAAGCATGAAAAACAAGATGATGTTAGATTAGGAGGCATGTGTCAAAGCTCAACACTACTCCCAACTATTTTGAGCATTTAAGTAGATATTGTATGCTAGATTAAGAGGCATGTGTCAAAGCTCATATTTATTGATGCAAAATAGGTCCAAAGTCACAAATCTGAGGTAGAGTTAGTTATAGTTTTGTAGAAAATTTCAAGTGCCACATAGAGCAAAGATATTCCAGTTTTTAGGAAGATCATGTCATCAAATTTGGCACTTCATCAACATTTGTATCTTCATCAACATTAACAAAAGCAAAGTTATGTACTTGAATCCCTTGCATTTAAATTTTTCTATATATATAAATATTTTAATATTTTCCCTCAAATTTATAATATATATATTAGTGTGTATCTATTTATTGCAATAAACAATTAACCTAAGTAACACATTAAGAATTCTAAGGATTTGTGCTTGGAAAAATGCATAACAAATTTATTTGTTGGATGTCGTGTTGTATAGTTTAGAAAGCTCAAAATATGAATAGGATTTGAAGGCCATATATTATGGTAGCTTACAATGCAAAGAAGGAAGGAAATCTATTATCAATTTTAATCTACAATTTAATACCATATGAAAAATCACATGTAGTATTATCTACAACTAATTCTTGACATATTAATTTTATAAAATACACATGTACCATACAATAAACTTCTCCCAAGAAAGAAACCTAAGTGAACATTAATTGAACCCTAATTGTAGATTCATAACTCTAATCATAACCCTAATTGAACCCTAATTGTAGATTCATAACTCTAATCATAACCCTAAGGGAACACTTATTGAATAGTAATCCTAATTGTACCATAACCCTAACTTTGAACTATAGTTGAACTCTAATCCTAACCCTAACACTAATTCTTATCCTAATTGAACCTTAACCCCAACCCTAATCTAGTTAATTTTTTTTTATAAAATTGTAGCAAGCCCATCTATACTTGGAGATTTATCCTTTTTATATATTCTAATATCCTTTACAATCTCATCCTTACTCTATATCTCTAGTAGGCCAATCATTGTCTTCCTCTTTGATTTTCCTAGGGATGACTTGTGCACAATGATCTTGGGATCTTTTATAGTCCACATTGCTATCTTCAACAAAGAAAATATTTTAATAGAAATATCAAAATTCATTTATAACCAAAGAAAGACCATTTATATGTTGATTATTCACCTACATTGATCCAATTTCTTCCCTACAATTTTTCTCCTTTATATAATTAAAGAAGAAATCAAAGCCTTTATCTCCATTTTTTAGCTAATTTATTTTAGCCCTAACTTTTAAACCATGAATCTTCTTAATTTTCAAATTTCTCAAATTATGCTTGAATATCACCAACTCCTCATTCAAGGACTCATGCAATTGAGATTAGATGGAGATAAAATCTTATTGAAGTAATTCTTTGATCTCCTTCCATCAAAGGCTCCTTTTTCTGCACAACCTGGAATAGGGACCTTGAGTTGGTAACATTGGAATCCTATTTTTCAATTGATAGCAGAGAATTTTTTTAGCGAGATCCTATCAATTATTTTTTTTAGCAAATATTAACATCTTATATTAAAAATAATTTAAATATTTTAACACATGCATTAGATGGATCTTTGGTTTTTGACGATTTAGAGATATTATGTATTGATAATTGTGTGATTGAAAGGTTTAACAAATATAAGTCATTTGGAAAAGCCTATGAAATCTAGGTTGAGAAATTGATTAGATATGGAATCTTTTGCATTGAAAGAGGTGTAATATAAGGAAATTGAGGGAAAAAAAAAGGAACTAAATAATGATCTCCAAATACTGAGAAAATAAGAATCTATCTAGAATTTAGTAATAATATATATATATATATATATATATATATACAAATACAAACTAAACAAAAAAATTCTCATATTTATTTTAAATGTTTGATATATGTTATTCATTACATATTTTTTAAATTTTTTATGCTTTTGGTGGAGTTACTATTGGAAGGAGAATATAATTGTAAACTATATATATTTTAAGTAAATCTATATCTTTTAGTATTTAAAATTACTGAAATAGTTTCCTCATTGATATCTTGTTTACTTTAACATACACCATAATAGAAGTTCACATGCACATCATTCTTATAGAAAATATATATATTCATGCCCTTTTTCATTACTATTTTTGGTAAACTTTGAATAGATTGTCCTTTGTTCAATAACAAGTCTACAAGTGGGATATTCTTGTGTGAATTAATCTCATGACATTGCCCTACCTTGCATAAGATCTACTAGTGCAAACTTGACGTAGTAATCATCAACCCTACACATTTAAAATTTAAATTCAATTTAAATCTTGACATCACCCTCCCACTAATCATTGTGAGCTTACCTAATGCATGTTTATCTTGATTTTCATGTTGTATTTTACTTAAATAAAATCATTTAAGCATTTAAAATGATCAAAGATTATTAGGACAATGAGGATTTATCAAAAGAACATTTTCATTGAGAGAAATGTAATAACATTTTCTCATAACATATATCATGATGTCTCTAATTTATCATCATGTTCCTAATCATTATTCCTATGTCATGGAATTGGTTTGGTTAGGGCTCTAATTGAGGAGAACAAAATCCTCACAATTTAGCACATTCCCTAAAAATGTTACTAAACACTTTCTATCTATATTCCCTAAAAATGTTACTAAACACTTTCTATCTATATTGAGGTTCAAATATTAGAAGATCAACACATGTAAATTCTAAACATCAATTATTTCCTAGTTGATTCTTATGGTATAGATTTATATTTGCACACTAGTTCGGTTTCTCAGACATGGATATGAACCAAAGCAATACTTTGAGACATTTATTCATGACCATCTAGGGATCTAAATGAAGATAACACAAGCCTCACAATTTAGTAGATTTTGTAATACTATGTATATTCACTCTTATTATATTAATATATAAATATATAGGCTTACGCTTTTGCTTTTAAAAAAATGATGTTTGTAAACATTGTCAATCCATAATAAAGTGTAAATGTTAAAAGATAAAAATCAATTTCAAAATTATTTTTTTACTAGTTGATTATTGAATTATAGATTGAAGCTTGTAGACTAGTTTTATTTTGTACACATATTTGAACCAAAGAAAAGAACACTTAATTCACATATTTAAAAGCATTTATAAAATCAAGTCCAAAACCTCTTTTAACACTTCAAATAATCAACATCTACATCTTAAAAAACATCACATTTAATTCATTTAATTTAAATATCAATCATCTAATATAAAAATAATATTATTTTTAAATAAAACATAATAAACATTTTTTCATTAAAATAAACAATTAAATATAATTAACATTAATAAATATTATAAATAAGATATAATCTTTTTTAAAAAAGTTATTATTAAAGTTATAAGAAAGATAAATCTTTTCTATTTCCTAACAAAGAAAATGAACCGATACTTCGTAATATAAAAGGAACACTCACCACAATTCATGTAATGAAATGAATGTGGGATTAACACTAAATCCCCCAATCCAATGACCGAGCAAATGTGTAGAGTGGAAATAGAAAATGCGAATAGCTATGGAAGGAGAACGGGAACGGGAATGGCAAGTGTAAATTGCAATGGTGGAGTACTACGGAAACATAGATTTGAAATGGTGCGGTTAAAGAAATGCTACAGAAACGAGAGAGAGGTTGGGTTAAGAGGGCCCCACATGGTGCCAAACATCTAAGGGAGTGTACCCTTAGAGTGTGCTAGTTAAGCCCGACCCTCATATAATACCTTGCATTATGGAGCTCAATTCTCTGATATATTACTACTTATCGAATCCTTTGTAAATAGTTGTAAACTTATGACTCCATTTAAGCATTTAATTGATTTTCTTGAATCAAAGCAAAAACATAGACACACAATTGAACAAATTATCAAAAGAAGAATGACAACTTCATTAACATTTCATTCAAAATTCACTCAAATCCACATAAGGAGAGAAAATATATTAGAATTATACATTTATTCATGCTTATAAGTCATATCTACATACAAATAAAGATAATTTGCATATATTCATCCAAAACTCAAAACAGGCTATCTATTCTATTCCGTCCGCTTGTGGTTTTAACAGTCAATGGCACCATAGATATTACTTCCTCATCAGAGGAAAAATTCTACCCATATATTCAACTCAAAACCTAGCTAGAGCTTTCATCAGTTATCTCCCTACAAATGAGCCTTGAATTCCCTTTTATATGACAAGGGAGCAACAAGCTTCAGGCTCAAATGTAATTTCACCACAAATTCTCATTTGAACCAAATCTCCATTGCATTTGAATTTCATTTCAAAACTTCCCACACGTTGAATCTACAAAACATTTATAGTGCATGGACTAGGGTAGCGTAAAAGAATAGGGGAACACAAATTGTCATCAAAATCCCCTTGTCGCTATCCACGCAAAAAATCTAGCTAACCAAATTGCCATGAAGGCACCACAACAACTTCTTATTTACCTGCCACCATTCCCTTACCAACACTCTGACCCTGGTATACATGTCCACTTCTAGCTGTTGCCCAATACGGTTCAAGTCGGTCTGCCTGGGGTTTACAAAATCTCATTTGCATTTGAATTTCCTTTCAAAACTTCCCACATGTTGAATCTGCAAAACATAGTGGCACACAAACTAGGGAAAGCTAGAAGAAAAGGGAACACAAATTGTCATCAAACTCTTGGCACACGAACTGGGGAAAGCTAAAAGAAAAGGGAACACAAATTGTCATCAAAATCCCCTTGTCGCTATCCATGCAAAAATGCCAAGAAACCAAATTGCCACTAAGGCACCACAACAACTTATTTACCTGCCACCATTCCCTTACCAACACTCTAACCCTGGTATACACGCCCGCTTCTAGTTGTTTCCCAATATGGTAGAATCTTAGCCTTGTCTTCTTTATTGTCCTTGCATAATACAGTTCGAGTCAGTCCGCTTGGGGTTTTAACAACCAATGGCACCACAGTTATCTCTTCATCATCAGAGAATAGACCGTGATTGAAGAGAGGTAAATACTGACAGTAGTTCGAGTTAGTCTTGGTTACATCATCAGAAGTGTTGCTCATAAGGTCAATGAATGAGTGTTGGCATCCAGAGGAGCCTTGCTACCCATACCTTATTTTCCTATTAACACTAGTGATGGAGCACACCACCGATTGCTTACCTTTGTCATCTACCAGTTGAGCAGCAACGTCGTGGAATTGCAACCTTCTACTGCATCTAGTGGGCACAAGCCTGGGCTTGTCAACCAAAGTACCTTCCTAAATAGTAGGACCGAGCTTTTGTGAGCTCAAACAAATAGACCTCCTTACTAATTTACTCATTTTCTCTTCTCAGACAAGCACTCAAACTTGATTAGACTGAACCCACAAAGTGCTCTAACTGCTACAAGAATGACACTATTAGTAGTAAATTCCTCTTCTATTTATTGTGCGAGGTAATGGCAACCTTCATCAATGCTTAGTAAACATGCATGTGCAAACATGGCAATTTGGCGGTGTATGTACTATCACTATTTAACTAGAGCTACATGAGAATCCAAAGATCACCCTTCACGATTGCCAACAACAACATCTTCACACAGATTGAGATCGACGTGTCTACACAAGCAAGGAATAATTCATTAATGCTTCACCAACCTTCATCTTCCTCTTGCCAGCTAGAATAGCAGAGATTTACATTAGCTTTTGATCTTTGTTGTTAATCGAAAACCACGGGTTATGAGCTCAAGAGTGGAGATTGGGCCCCACATTCCATACAAGACACACATCTGCCTTTTGCTGACCTCACACCAAATAACAGGGCGACACCTTAGGTCTGCGAGTTGGTGGGGTACGATCGAGATCTTCTCCCATATCTTCAAATCTAGAAAACCTACACATTGCACGGTTAGTATTTAATGAAAGGATTTGGCTAAGCTGTCGGCGACATGACCACTGGAGTTAATGGCTTAGGCTTACGTCACCGGATTAAAATTAAAACCCAACTTTGATTTTAATGCTTTATTTCCTCTGTAGGGTTTTATTTCCTAAGTCTCAGTTGGGCCCATTAAATTATTATCCCAACCCTAACAAGAACAAATGATTAAGCTAATGATTGTATTTGTTGTTATAACTTTAGTTCTAGAGAATTCTTAATTACCAATTCTTATTTATGCATTTGTATATGAATCCAATTGAATGCCTTTCCATATCATTATGGAAAATTTTATTATTGCAACCCTAACTCTAACACTAATTAAACCTTGAACCTACCCTGATTGAACTCATATTATAACCCTAACTCTAACACTAATTGAACTGTAATCGTAACCCTAATTGTATCAAAACCCTAGAAAACTCTAATTGAACCCTAAATGTCTTGTAGCCAAACACAAATCTCTAGATTTTTCACACTGATCCAATAATTATTGCCAATGAATCAGAACAATAGTATCAATCTTAGTTCAATGATATATTTCAATGTCAGATTCATAATTAACAATAAATTTTAGATACTCCACATTGGACATTGAAACAAATTGAAAAGTTGTCTTTATTTGCATCTCCTCTAGAAACTCATCTATCTTGTAAGTCGGGTAACATTTGCAAACACTATGTACTAGCTTGTACTGCTAGAATTGGAAGTCATGTAAATTTTTGTAACATACTGGCTAGTATAAGTTCTACACTAAGGGATTCTACCATTTTGATGGAAAAAGAACATGATAATGGGTCTCTTTAACTTAATCCCCTAATTTATGAAGAAGACCCTATGGGGGATGATTAATCGAATTGAAAAAGAAGACAATTCATTATGCAATTAGTACTCCCCTGGTTGAAGTTGACAAGAGGTATATGCAGTATAGAAGTTGCCAAGTCAACTTATTAAAGGCTTTGGACATATCCAATTTGATAATCATTGTAGAATAACAGTAAAATTTTGAGAGATTGAATGGTTCTCCTGGTGTAGGTGGATTTGCAAGGTGTACTTTACTCTGAAGCATTCTCATGAGGTCAAACACAATGATAATAAATATAAAATATGTAAGGTATATAGAAATAAATGTCTTGTGGGCTTCAACAAGGGGTCTTTTAAACCAAATTGGCATCTAACATGGTCATGACTTAAAAATTAACCAATATTATTATACCCTTATTGTACCCTACCCTTTATTAAACCCTAATTTAAGCCTAACTCTACCACTTACCATAGCTCTAACCTTAGCTTCAAGTTTTATTCTAGATTAATAATTTTAATCCTAACTTAACATTAACCCTAACCCTATTTAACAATAATCATAACCCTAATTAAATCCTAATTGAACCCTACTTGAACCTTAATCTAAATGAACCCTAACCTTAACCCTAATTGAACCATAACCTAACTCTAATTAAACCTTAATTGTAAATTGAACTAAAATAAGCCTAATTGAACCCTAACTTGAACTTGAACTTGATTCTAATCATAACACTAATTGAATGCCAACCCTAACCCTAATTGAACTCAACCCTGACTCTAATTGAACCTTGTTGTAGGGGTTAAATTAGGGTTCAATTAGCATTCTAGTTAAACCCCAATTGTAAGATTAACCAAAATAAGCCTAAATAAACCCTAACTATAACTTGAACTTGACCCTAATCATAACACTAATTCAAACCATAGAAGTATGACATACCATAAAAATTCAAGTTTAACCAACACTCTTTCAACATCCAGTTTGCTTTTAGTCATCAACATTAAGATAGAACTTCTGACACCATTAAGAGAGATAAATGTTCCGACCAAATTTGTATTACATCGACTACAATAGTGGTGTACCATGTGAAAACTCTAGGTGTTAATAATAGTAATATCTAACCCCTTTTATAGATTATGCCATTCACCTGACAATATTTTTAGATTATGACATTCTCAATGGAGATTAGGCAATCTATTGATAGACGTAATCAAGGATAGTTATAAGCATGATATAATGATTTTACTCCAAATGAGAACAATGGCATGGGTACATTAGTTCACATCATCATTTGTGACATGCTCATCTAGGACTACATCGAAAACAAATTCATGCTTCTCTACATATGCTATCAAGTCCATCTAAAGGAAAAAAATTGTTTTAGTCATAATACAACATTGTGGTCTCTAAGCTCAATGCTACTATAATTGCTTTCAAAATCTAGGGAAAACTAAGTTGCTCAAATTCACTATGTTATCCAATAGATATAAATTTTTGAAACAATTTAAGGATGATCATGCTTGAGTTGTCAAAAGATAATATTTTGATAAGATTATAATATTACATGATGTTATAGATTAAGAAACGTAATTGTACTTGTTGTGTAGCCAAAATTTTTGAGGATGAGGTAGTTTATTTTTTATAGTTTAGAATGAACACGTGTGGATGAAAGGAATTGAGAGGAATAGAAAGAGTTTGTTGAGGTAAACATAGTTACAAACAATCTGCACAGTTTGTCAGGTTTTCCTAATTGATAAGTAGGTATCTACTTGAATATTAACTTATAAGGTTGAAAGGAATTGAGATGAATATGCATAGCTAGTTATGCTTTCCTACTTAACAAGTAGAGGAATCAATTAAAAAAAATATAAAACAAATATTTCTTAAAAATCTATATTTGACTCAAATATTAAAATGCATATATTTAATTTTTATGTTCTTTGAAAATTAAAATTTGTTTTGAAGATAGTTTTTTTTCTAAAATAATTTTATGTGGCTCAAACCCATATTCTTATGAAAAGATCTTGAAGGAAATTATGTTTTTCTTATAAAAAAAAAATCTAATAATTAAAATAATTTTTCTTTATATTATTTCCTCTAAATTATTTTACTCAATCAATTTATTTACAATTTTTAAAATCATATACGTTTCATTACTTCAATAAATTAAAGTTTAATATTTTATGATAATATTTTTATTCAAATATTAATATAAAAAAGGGAATCATGTCAATTTTAATTTATATAGTTATAAATATATATATTACTAATTAATACATATATAAATATAATAATTATATATATATTTATTTTAATTCAATATAAATATTTAAAATATATATTTACAATGTGCATAAATCCATGGAGAGGCCAATGGCCTTGTTACTTTAAAAAAATTAATAAAATTTTAATTTTATTATTAATTAATATTTATTTAAAAAAAAAATTATAATATAATATAAAATATATATATTTGTCTTTACAAATATTTAAATTTATTATATATTTATATATATATATAAAATATTTAATATGAACATTTAAATTGGATATGAAAATTTAAACTTGGCTAAAACTAAACATTTTTTTTAATTTAAATGAGAAGAAAAAAATCTTTAAATTTAGACTATTTATTTAATTAATATAATAAAGTTATTTATTTCCTTATTAATTATTAATTAGTTAACATGTTTTATTTCACAAACTAATATATAGTAATTAATATAAGTTGTAAATAGAAGGTGAATTATTTCTAAAACAAATATGATAGAATTTGTGATTGATTTAAATGATTAATTTATTAATATTAATTTCAATTTGATTTAAAAGTAATTACTGTTAATTTTAAAGTTGATTTTTAAAAATAATAAATATTTTATAAAAGTAATTAGTATTTATTCTAAATAATTATTGTAGTCTTAATTCATTTATTTTGCAAAACGTATCTTAGTAATTAGAGTTAGTTCAAATTTCAAAGCAATTGAAAATTTGTTAGTTTAAATATATGTTTAATAAGTGTTGTTTTAGAATTAATTTATGACAAAGAGAGGTGATTAGTATTAATTTATTTAAATTATAATATAAAAATAATTTACAAGGTATTCATTTTTTTAAAATAATAATTAATTAATTTATATTAAAAGTAATTTTTTGAGTAATTGGTATTAATATTTTGAAAGAATTAGCTCAATTAAATTTATGCTAAATCAATTTAGTATTAAAGGTAATTAAAAATAGTTGAATTTTGATGTTATATTGATTAATTAGTTAGCATTTGTTATTCAAAGTATAAATTTTATTAATTATTATAATTATTTTAATAATGCAAAGGAAAATAGTAAATAAATGTTACGTACCCAATGTGAGGGTAATTAGTAAGTAATTTAATGAAAAGTAATTTATTTTTATAGTGTAATTTAATAAAAAGTAATTTATCGTTATAGTGTAATTTAATTTTCAAAATAGTTAGTATGGTTTACCTCATTGAATTATTGGAAATAAAAAACTTAAGTTTAATAAAACTCCTAAAAATTAGTTAAGATTCGAAATGGAAGTAATGGAAGCACATTAATCGCTTATATCGCGTGAAATTTGTCTTCCAATTAGATTGAAGAGAATTGAATTTTGAAATATAGAAAAAATGCTTCAGATCTCATTGGTTAAAAAGAGAATTATTAATAACTAGTTAAGATTAGGTGGTGCCTATAGTTCCCTCGCAGGAACTAATAAAAAGATTCAAAATAACGAAATAGATTAATTACAAGTGAAAAAAATAAAAAAGTTTATGCTTCCTAAAAATCCACCCTTATCACTCAAAGTTTTGTAGCCAATAAAATTGAGGAAAATTAATTTTTTAAATTTGAAAAGTTAAAAATATTGCATATTTACTTTAACTATATACAAATATTTGTCAAATAGAAAAAAAGTTGAGTTCTCATTTGTTAAAATCAAAGTTATTAATAACTTGTTAAGGAAAAGGGGTCGCCTATAGTTCCCTTGGAAGGAACTAAAAAAGAAATGTGTTTTCAATGTTTATTTGTCAGTTTAAAAGATGTGCCAATAATGTTGCAATGACTAATGATTAATTTTTCTTGATAGTTAAAATAGATTGGTAAGTAAATTTATCAATAATAAGTAAATTTATAATTGATTTTTTCTTGATAAGTAAATCAATATTTCATAAATTTATCTATAATTCTTATTTAATTTTCCTTAATTATATTAAATTATATTTTATTAAATTGTTAAAAAATTTAAGTTGCTTATAAATAATTTTATGTGTTTTTTATAATTAACTTGATATTGTGTATAAAAGGTTTAAATTATGAATGTTAAGTGATATTGTGAAATTATTCTATGTTAATTTAATGTTATGAATGCTATATAATATAAAGAAAAATATTTCTAATATATTTTTAATGCATCTTTATATTTTATAAACAAATATCTAAAATAAAAATCTGATTGTAAATACAACTTAATGAGTGAACATACATTTAAAGTTAAAAGTGAAATTATAAAACAAATTGTAGATTTATTTTATTTTTCTTCTATAAATATAATTTTTAGTTCCTGCCAGGGAACTATAGGCACCACCAAAATTTAACTAGTTATTAATAACTCTCACTTTAACCAATGAGAACTTGAATAATTTTTCTATTTGAATTTTTTCAATCTATTATCAATGTATAGATGTGAATTATATAACAAAATATATTTCAAAAATCAATTCTCTTGAATCTAATTGGTACACAATTTTCACCCGATATAAGCGATTTTGGCACTTCCATTACTTCCATTAACAATTATTATGGAATGGTGGGTAATCCTGCATAATAACAAATCATACTTAATATTTTTCTATTAATATTATCACTTGTATAATCCTACATTGTAACAAATCATACTTAGTATTCATTTATTAATCTTATATATATTGTAACAAATCATACTTCATATTAATTTAAAATATTTTTAAAATAAAATAGTTAAATTATATTGATATTAATATTTTAAATTTTTAAGAAGATTATAGTTTAATCAACAAATTTATATTTAAATTTTAGTCTTTTTTTAATAACTTCCTTAATTTTTAGATGTTATGGCTAATCTTATCATTCAACCTATTCATTAAATTTATACTTATATTTTATATTTTGAAATATTTATTTTATATATAATTTAGATTTTTTTTTACATTCTTTTAGATTACTATTATAAATTGACTATTCTTTTCATTGTTTTAATAAAAAAGAGTTAAATTTTTAATAAATAATATTTTTTAAAATAATAATTTCTACATTTTTAATACATAAAAAATGTGCTAATATAATAATTAGGTTTTTCAATTTTACCAAGTAAAGGTATATATTTTTAGTTTCTATAAGATGCAGTTTGACTGAATGACTTTCCAATTTTACAAAGTAAGACTTTTTATCTCTTTTTCATTCTTTTAGGTTAGTGGTATACAAGTGGTAATTATTTTTATTCTTTTAATTATATTTTGATATTTTTAAATTAATTAGAATTTGAGCTATTATGCTATACTATAATATTTATTTATTTTATTAGGAATTTTAATAGTCACTATTTAATAAGTGAAAAAAATGTGTTGCTATAAGTAAGATGTTTTCCAATTTTTTAAGTGTGAATAATTCATGTGATCTTTACCTTTCTTTTAATATAAACAAACTCATCATTATAATAATTAGGTTTTCCAATTTTACAAAGTAAGACTTTTTATTTATTTATTTATTTATTTTTTGCATAGCATTTGACTACTGATATAATTTAATTTTAAATGGTTTTGTTTAGAAAAAGCATAAACACCTCAACCCACAAAACAACTAAACAACTAAAAGAAGAAACACAAGCATAAACAAAGAGAGTGAAAGATAGATGGGCAACAACTTAGCACAAACAAAGCACAGAAGAAAAATACAAACCACAACAAAAATTGTTAGCCTTACCATCCAACCTATAATTTATAAATTTCTATTCCCCGAAAAATTGTTGCTATAGATAGTATATATTTTTATTTGTTAAATATTTTTATCTCTTAGTTTTCATTTTCCCTACATACTATTTGACTAGCAATATAAATGCTTTAACTTAGTGTACACATCATTTTATTGAAATATATTTTATTAAAATTTTATGTTGGTTTCATTCTTAGTTTTGATATTTCTAAAAGAATAATTGTTTAAGACATCCACTATAATAATTAGGTTTAAAAATTCTCAACTCCTTTAATTTTTTTATTATCTTATATTTTAATTATTAATATAAATAATTTTAATTTTAATAATTTTCTTCTTGAATCAATCTTTTATTATGATTTTTAATTTATTCAATCTTTAATACTTACCTTTTTTGATTAATCAAAATAAAGAAAATATTATCTCTCCTATGTATCAATGAATTAGGGTTAATATAAGCATGCAGGATCAAAATAATAAAAATAGGGAAAATAGAAATCTAAGTCTAAACTCTAAAAAACAAATTACCACATTTTAATTAGATTTTTATATTTTAAAATAAATTAAAATTTATATTATATATTTTAATATTTATGTTTTCATTTAAAATTTAAATAGTCACTTCACAAAAAAATAGTGTTATAAGTAGCATATTATTTTATTTTTTATAATTTTGAATAACATATTTTCTCTTAATTTTTGTCTCCTATGTTACCAATATAAATCATTTTACTTAGCTTGTCTATTTTTTATATTTTTCATTCTATTAAATTCAAATATATAAAATAATCTAATAACAAATTCAAATAAATAATATATTTTGAATATATTATATTATTAATTTAACAACATATTATAATATATACACTATATAATACATATGTAACATATATATAATATCTAATATATAATTTTAACATCATTATAATATTATAATATATATACAATATATATGTAACATATATACCATCTAAAATATAATTTAATATATTACAACTAAAGTTATAACAAAAAATACAATCCTTAACTTAATCATTTGTTCTTCTTACACAAGAGTCCCACCTCATCAATAATTTCGTTTCTAACTTCTTAAAACATAATTATTTAATAACTTTTTGGCAAGAACTTCGCTGCCTTGTAGCTCTTGTTTTATTTGTCGTCTGCCTAGTAATGCCTACTTCTCCTTTTAATGAATGTTTTATTTTGTAAGGGTTGATTTAGTGCTGCCGTTGATCTATTTCCTACAGATATCAACGGTGCCCGCCATCCCGTGATCAGGAATTCAAGGATTGCAAAATCACAGGTGGGTGCCACGTGTCCTATCCGAGGGATCAAATTTGAGCTATCGCTGACCAACTACCATTTGATCTGAGTCGTTCCCAGCCATCCCACGATGGTGCTTGGGTTGATTGCGAAATCACGGGCAGGTGCCACGTGTCTCATCCGATGAAGCCTAAAGAGTAAAGGAAACACTAGCCAGCTTTAAATGTATTAAGGGTCAGATTACTAAAGTGTTCTCGAGACTCACATGTTCTAAATCCACGGATATGTTATAATCTCATTGGAAAAGCTGCTCGAAGGTTAATGACATGGCTGGCGACTGTGTGAAAGGAACGAGATCAACGACACCCACTATCCCGCGATCAGCGATTATAGGGATCGCGATATCACGGGTGAGTGCCACGTGCCCTTCATAAAGGATGAAATCTACGTGACCATTGATGAGCTGTCTCTTCAAGATTGACGGTGCCCACCATCCCCCTATTAGGAATTTTGGGATCGCGATGTCACGGGTGCATGCCACGTGTCTCATGCAATGAAGCCTAAGGAGTGAAGAAAGTGTTCACCGGTTTTAAATGTATTACAGGGCAGATTACTAATGCGCTTGTAAGATGCACGTGTTTTATTTCAATGCAAATGTTATGATTTTAAGGGAAAAGCTACTCGACAGTTAAAAGAAAGGATTGTGATATCGCGGGCAACCACCACATGGCATTCCTTCATGGCGTATAACATAGTGGGCCCCTTTATTGCCGTGTTGGCGATTATGTCAGCCTGTTTTGAAGATGGCCGTCAATGATTTGATCAAACTGGAGGATCAACGACTCAAATTTAAATATGTATAAAATTATGGTTGCAGTCATTCGTGCGGCCCGCAAGTGAGCTTTAATGGTAGATGAGACATCCACTGGTGGAATTTGATTGACATAAAATCAATTTACTCATCTCATTTGTATCACAAAGCATCCAAGTATTTCATGAAAATAGTTTCAAAGCCAAAGGTGAAATTGCGAGCAGCTGCTACCAGAAATTGGAGTTTGTGTGAAAAAAGTCGTGAGTTAATTTTCTTTGTTTCCCAATCATTCTACACCTAAATTTGGGAAAGCGGGGGGATCTGCTATGCTTATCATTGAGTTCATTAAAATGTTTTGTTAGGGCTATTTTTTAATCATAAATTGTGAGGAATTGCAGTATTTTTACTCTGTAATTTCCTATCTCTGCTTAGTCATAGCCACTTCAAGTGTAACATTGTAGTGAGGCCCTAGTTTGTCTAAAATGGTGCCAACCAAGTAGCACTCTGGCCACATTGAGTATTTGAAAAGAAACTTGTACGATGATTTCCTAGATCAATTTTCATTATCAAAAAATGACAGAAGGAAAGGTTTGGTGTTGATGTGAGGGAAAATCCTAGGGGAGGGGTTGGTGTATAATAATTCCAACATTGCTGATGCTAGGGTTCCACTCACAGGCTTACAAATATTCAGATTATGGTATGGATAGAGGAATTTTCCTCATCTTTTTTCAAATGGATGGAGGTACGACATGGGAAAGCTGGTTGTTCCAAATGTGTTCCCTAATGTGGACTTACTTAGAGCAGTGGCCATAAGATATGACCCTATCACACGGGTAATCAGAGCTAATGATGGAGGGGTTCTATTTGAAATTAACAGAGATGTTATCCAATAGACTTTTGATTTGAATGAGCCAAGTGATGACTTGGTTCCTATTAATCTTGAAGAAATGAAGGAGGAGTATGAAAAATTGAAATATCTTGTTAGGGTTAAACTGCTTCCACCTCATCTGGTTAAGGCAGGGGATTCACAATTTCACATCAGCCCTAGTGACCAGGAACCCTTCAGATTGAATTGTTTTGGAAGCCTTTCTTGGCTACTTTCTATTCACTATGTCAGATTTTGGGTTTCAACCCTGGTGCAGTAATGCTGATTGCATACATGTTCATGGGGGTGCAAATACAACACCTTAACTTCTCTGTAACATATGACTTCGCTTCTTTTTTGGTGGAGAGGATAGATGAAGGACTGTCAAAGCTGTAGAATGGTGATACTGGTACTCAATTCTTTTGGTATTCCATGTTGATGCATATGTTCTTGTTTAGGAATGCTGATTTCTTTGCTGAAAAAATGAACTTAAGACAATCAGTTAATGGAGAAAGATTGCCAGTACAGATATGGGCTACAGATTTGTCCTATAATAAGGAAAGCACCAGTTATGTGCAATTTGATAATTGTTTTGCTACAAGATTTAGGGCTAGATTGATGGTAAATGTACCTAGGATCCCTCAAGAACTACAAGATTTCCTTTGGTCGAAGGAGAGGAAACCAGAATTGAGGGTTTTACATAACTGGGGTGACATTATCCCCTATCTAGTTAGCACTGTCCTTAGAATATATGGATTTCAGGGAACCCCTCACATACTGCCATACAATGTGCCACCAAGACGAGGGTTTGTAGAAGTTATGTGGCAGATGGGGTGTATTCATGAAGATAACCTAACTAGAAAGGGGAAGGGAACATTATTCCCTGATTATATAGTAGTGTCTGACTTTACATTTTCAAAGGGAGGCTGGAAACATTTTGACAAATTCTTTGTTGATTTCCATATGAGATTTGGTCCAAAGTGACAACATGATCCTGAAGGTTTCTTTGCTCTTTTCAAACAAAGAATAAAAGGTGGAAAATTTGCACATGAGTTCAATTTCCCTGAGGACCTGATCAGGAATGAATTTGATTTAGATAGACAAGAATTGAACAAGGAAAAGTGGATAGCTTATAGTAAGCTACTAGATATTGTGCATGAAATGGATCTGTTGTATGATCCATTGATGGAATTCACTCCATACCAGAAGACAATTGACTTTTTAATGAAGAATTTCAAGGAGATAATGGACACCTTGACAACCAAAAAGATAAATTTAAGGCAAGTCTGGATATGCAAGGACAAAGTGATATGCCTATTGAAACAAGGCCAGTATGTCAGCCTACAGAAAGGAAGCCCATCTATAGGAGGAAAAGGTCTACTTGCAGTGATGAGGAAGAAGTAGATAGAAAAGGGAAGAAAATAATGAAGGTGCCTTCACAACCAGGCCCAAAATTCAAAGTACTTGGGGCTGTCAAAATCATTGAATTAAAATCTTCACCACAACGCAGTCCCCCATCACCACCACCTGAGCCAAGCCCTAAGAGGCAAAGAACTGATCACGTACCTGAGGATCTCACAGATGAAATTATTGTTACTGATCAATACATGCAAGTTGGTATGTCGTCCCCTCCTAGGTCACCTGAATTGGTTCTATCGATTTGGATATGAAGGGTAAGAGTGTGCAGGATGCAAGAATGGAGGCTTGCAAGGAGTTCTTAGATGACAATGCATTTGTAAAGACTCCTGTATTCTTGCAATTGGCATGGAGGATGAAATTTGAGGAATATCAAAATAAATGCAAGGAGAGAAGAGAACTAAGTCCTGACAGGTCAGATCAGGAGAATGATGAAAAAGTGAAAGCTGAACTAATGGAAGAGTTCAAAACATCACTCCTGAAGAAGGAAGACAACTAGTGAATCAGGCTGGTGTTTTGATTTTGCCTGAATGGGACATCGCAGATGCAATGGCTTTCAGTGCCATTATGAAGTCCAAGAATCTTTTTTGGGATTCTTAAGAAGAAGTTAAGGTAGCATTACAAAACTCTGCCTTCAGTGAAGAATATGAGACCTTGGCAATTTGGGCATTGGCTCTACAAGGAAGAAAGCCAGACATTGCTAATATTAATCCAAATTTAAAAGGAGGATTAATAATAAAGATGGCTTCAAAGACTACAACAACTGAAGCCACTAGTTTAACTGTGAATGTGGCCAAGTTGGCCCAAAAGACTACTGAAAGGGAGGAGGCTGAAAGAAAGAGCCTAATGGAGAAGTATAACATTTTAGTTGAAGAATATATTAAAATGCAATAGAGGAATGTTGAGCTGCAAACTAAAGTAGAAAGGTTCAAGTATAGACATACCGGGGAAACATCCAATGCTCCACGAACCAGCACATCACCTCCCACAATAGGGTCAATGCCTCCTGCTTCTCCAAATGTTTCTACACCAGGGTCTCCCATTCAAAATCCTGCTCTTACCCCTCTATAACAAGTCGATGAACAAACAGAGTGCTCTGTTGATCCAACAAAGAGGCAACTCATGCAGGAAATTGATCAATTATAGTAATCACTAAGAGTAAAAGAGGAGGGTTTTCTTTCGAAAGAAAAAGAAATTGTTACTCTTGTTTTGGAGCATTTAAATGAAAATGTGGATAATAAACTACCCTCTATACATTCTTTGTATTCTTTGCTATCTGAAGCAATAAATAATATTGATAGGGATAAGGAGATAGTGATTCCAATAATTCAAAATTGGATCCCTAGGGAAAATAATCTAGATGTTATGACTAAAGCCTCAAGGTTTGATGCAAATAATAGGCCCCAATCATTGAAGCGTACTTATATATTAGTTAAATCATTGCAAAGTTTTCAGACCTTACCAGATGATCTAAGTAGGAAGATTAGGGAGTTGGTAAATAACTTCAATGATTGGGGTAACACATTGTTACCTGATATAACTAGTGAGCAAGGGGAAATCAGAACACTCCAACACTGGCAGGATCAAGCAAGTAGAGTCATCAATAATCAAATTAAAAAAAATTGTGACAACTTAGATTGTGATTTGTTGTTAAATTGTATGGATAAGATTATTGGTACTGGCTCATTTTTGGAATCTTTTGAAAGAGATGCTAATCAGGTAGCGGTAAAGTATTTGACTTATAGTACAATGGTAAAAGAGGTGATTGATTTTGACTGGCCAAGTGACGAAGAATACCAGAGTTGGGTGGTTAAGTATCTGAATGATGATGAGTAAAAAGAGTGGGCTACCGATAGGTGGCAAAACAGATGCTGCGGTTACAACATTTCTAGTTTTGTATGGATGACTTTCTTGGCGTGGGTTTCGCATGGTTTTTTGTTATTACATCAACCTTCCTCCACCGACATTATGAATGAGAATATGCTCCAGGATGATTTTTGTTGTAACGATTTTTGAACAAGAATATTTTTCAAGGTGGTGGTTGTTGTAACAAATTTTGGAATATCACCAGGTGCTCCAATTGACTGGTGACAAGTGTAATTTTTGGCCCAGTGCTTGTTTTCTCCTTCATTTTCTATAAGAAGGATTTCAAGGCCAGAAGTATGGGTTAGCAAGTTAGATAAATTTTGTCAAGTCTAGGTGAAGTTGCAGAGCGAATTGTAAAGTCTGATGGTTTTAGAGAAATGCAATTTAGGTTTTGAGTCATTATGTAATAGGTTTTGAGTTCATAGAGATTTAATGTTGTATAACAGTACTAGCATTTGAGTTGAAATGAAAATTCGAGCTCATGTCTCCATTGTACATGCATATCTGAACTTTGAATGAAATAACTAAGGGTTGTTTTATCCATCTCACTGTTGTGGTGTGTATGATTCTATTTTAGCTTTAATTCAAGGAATTAATCAAAATGCTTGAATGGGATTTTAGGCGATATGTACTGTATAAGGATTTGATAAGTAGTCCTGGGTTAGAATGCACACTGATGAAATTGTAATGCAATATTGTCAGGGATCTTATATGTGATGTATTAAATCTGTTATAAACCTGTAGATGCTTATGAATTTCACTCCTGCAATGGATATATGGCACTGATCTAAGTTGTAATTATTCGTGTAGTTCAGTATTTGTTTGTCTTTGCCTAGAGCTTGCTACAAATTGCAAATAATTGACTATCTTATACAATGGATTGTGTTTAGTTATCTCATGCTCTAGATAGTTGATATTGTCTATGAACAGCCAATTCTAGTTGATATTATCTTATCTTGTTGAGCTATTAAGTGAGATCATCTGCTATTATTAATGTTGCTTATAATAATGGTGCAGAGGTTGTAAACTCATTAAGGGATCACCCTCCCGGGTCTTGCAGAGCCTGAAGTGTACAAGGCTTTTAAAGTCCTTGTCAATTGGTCCAGGTCCTTCGAGCTGCCTTTGATTGGAATTGGAAATTCCATAGGTATATTAGAAGAAAAACCTGGTTACATTGTAAAAAGAACCAACATACACGTCAACCATTGAACAACCACCTCTACAACTGACTTTTTAATATTTTATGATCACATGAAACATAAAACACACTAATTTGAATGTTGTTAACATCACTATTGAAATGTTTTAATTTTTTGACCTTTCAAACATTAAAAAGTACATCATTAAATCAATCATGTAATGGCATAAAAATTAAAATCATCATGAATTAATTATGTAACCACATAAGTAAAATATAATTCTATCAAGAAATTAATATCAAATAGATAATATAATGAAGTAACTTATACATTTCAATGCCATTGATCTTCTTCTTCATCCAACTCTTTGTCTGTATCATCCGATCCAGATTCGACATTGTAAGGATTGGTCATATCATCATCATCATCGATATCAGTTTTGATAATGTCATCATCCACAATGGATGTCATCTTCATGAAAATTAACTCCTACATCATCATCATCTAGTTCCTCCTCTTCGACATCTTCGTCAGTGACATCATCAACTAACTGTGATCCTGATCATCATCTACATCATCTTCTAGTTCTTTGGTATCTTCTTCTTCGACTGCATTATACTTTACCAACCTTCCTCTTGGATCATGCTCTACCAACAAATGACCAACCTAGTTTACTTGGAACCTCTGACTAAAATACCTGCTCACGTTGGCTTGGAAGAACATACGGCTCATTTCCAGCTCGCTCAATCAACCTTGTATTAACCATGGTAAATCCATTATCATGTTCAATAATAGTTCTCTCAGATCATTTTCATTCAATCGTAGCCTATACCATAGGACGACGAACAAAATTAATCTGAAGGACTTAAAGTCACACTCAAGTATATCATCCAAAATCCCATAGTATCGATTTTTGAGACTTCTGGATGTATGTCGCTTCTAGATGAAACATTAGTCACCTGAAAGACTGCAGTTATACCAGAATCACAAGTTTTCTTCATGTCATCCAACATTTTGATTCAAAATTTACAACCATTGCACCACATAGCCTTGTGGTGTTTCACCTGCAATATGTCAAACATGTAAAAATTATTGTAATATCGTCAGTTGATAAACATATTTATTCTTGGCCAAACGTATGCAAAGAAAACAATATCAAGATATATATACATCAATATACTTGAAAATAATTAAATAATATGGGTGATTAATATATTTACACATACCTGTTTATCTCTTAAACTATATGCTAAATCAATTTCCCTTTGTGTAACATTAGAATCTCCATTACGATGAGCTTCTTTAACCAATGAAGCCACACTTTTCCATGTTAATGTGCGACCAGATTGTTGACATCGTTCAATCCATACCATCATCCAATCAAGATTGTTTGCGACGTACAAATGTAGTGCATCCCACTCTTGACCAACTATACCAAAATAAATTGAAATTCACAATCGACGTATAATTAGTTAAATACCACAGTACACGACCTTAATTTATAATTGATGTATATTAAAGATTAAAAATTAAATAAGTATAATATACATAAAAACCATATGTAAAATGCATTCCAATTAATCTCCATGATCATCTTATAATTACCTCTCACTTTCCTCAATCTACCTTTCCCCAATAGGTACTCCCCTTCGAATTTGTTAATGGAGTTGGGATCCCAAATGCATCTAAATGGATCTTTGCTACAAACTTAGAAAGATATTCACTAATGTACACCATGCTCTGGTATACCATATATCCCTCCACCCTAGAACCCTCAGGATGTGCTCTTTGTCTAACCAAAGCCTTCAAAAATTTCAAGTGCCTCTCAACCATCCACGTTGACCTTGTGTGTACAGGTCCACACAATTCAATCTCAACTTGGTGTATGAGGTAGTGTTCTTGTGCATTGAAAAATGTTGAAGGTAGACACTTTGCATTTCACACATTAGACAAGGAATTTTTTCTTCCAATAATTTATATCTTCTTTATGGATTTCTTTAGACGACAACCATCTACAAGTGATTCAATGTGCAAATATATTAACGACATTTAACAAAAATATATAGTTTATTACATAACAAGTAAAACAAATGGCAATTATAAGATGTATACAATGAATTGAACAAATCTCGCTACTTACCTCATGTATTTTCCAAGATCATATATAACTTGCTTCACATTGTTGTCAAAGTTGTCTGGGAGAGATAGAGGTAGAATGTACTACAACAATTATAAAATGATCTTTTTTATTATTTTTCCAAAAGTAGTAAACACAATACACTGAAAAGTACATGCATTATATAAGTGTATATAATATACCAGAATAATTAGCTTAATGAAGTTATGCCAATCATGCGTTTTCATCCCTGACCCAAATTCACCTTTCTTTATTATTATATTGTTTATGTTCGCAGCAAATCCTGTGGGAAATCGAATTTTTTGTATGACTTCTTTTATAGCATTGCTTTGCTGCTCTTTTAATAACCAAGGAAGGGCACTTATATTAATTTGGTCTCCATCACTATTCAATTCAATGACATTTTTCATTGCATGATTGGCTTCCCTAATGTCACTACAAATTTTTACACTTTTTTCTTTTCGCTATGCCTTCCATCCAATATTTTCCATAACGCTTTTTGTTATATTCTTTTTCTCGATATGCATTGTATCAACAAATGCATAATTTAGTTGCTCATAGTAGGGAAACTCTACTAAATTTCCTCGATAACTTTTAAGTCCCCTGGAAGTCACATTAATGCCTTGATGACCTTCTATGAAGCATATATAAACAAATTAACGACAATCATTGTCAATTACAACATGAGTAAACACAACACAATATAAAATATAAATTCAAAACATATCATATATGATAGATAAACAATTTGATCCTGATGTATAACCTTGATTTATTGATTCTGTATTATATTCCAACTTCCATAGGTGAGGTGGCATTCTTCGTGGTTTTGATGTAGTCTCCTCTTTCCCATTGAAAAGATGTTTTTCAGTAGTTCGATACTTATGATTTCTATGGAGGAAGTGCCTATACTCATCAAACACCTTCTTTCCTAAACTTGTTGAACGATGAGATTTCATCTTTGGACCACAAATTGGACATGCAAATTTTCCCTTTGTTTGAAGACTTGCAAGATGATATATAATTGGATTAAATATGTCAATTTTTATAATTATATATAATGAATAGATTATTTTAAAACATTCCTGATATCTAATTCATCAAATTAAATATTGTTAAAGTGCAATTGAATGTTATAACATACCACAAAAATGTGTTAGCCCTCAAGTATCATGAATTTTCCATACAAGCATTGCATTGAATTGAAATTTCTTTTGTCCTATTGGTCCGAGATGTCATACATAGTGACACCATTCCATAACTTTAGTAACTCGTCGATAAGAGGCTTGATATATACATTCATATCTTTCACCTCGTACTTACTCAGTTGAATGAACATAACATTACATAATTATTATAACCATTTTATCGCAATATATATAACTAATGTACATGACTATTAAATGAAAAAATATAAGTCATTATGCAACAAATAAGACAAATGAGATGCTACTACGTTAAATAAAATTGATGTAAACAAATACCTAGAACAATCATTGACAACATTATGTGCTCCCTCTTTATTGACATCCATGGAGGAATGTTATTGTTGATAACAAAATAGGCCACACCGAGTAAATAGATCTCAGCTCTACAAATGGATTGACACCGTCCGCTCCTAATGAAAGCCTGAGATTACGAGGTTCTTCTTTAAAGTGTGGCCATTTTTCCTCCATGTCCCTAAATGCAGAACCATCTGCAGACATTCAAAGAATGTCATCTCCACTTCTATTCTACGCATGGTAATCCATAAATTGTGCTAAGCTTTTGCACCTAAATAATCGTTGCATATGTGGAATAATGGGAATATAACAAAGAACCTTTATGAGGAACCTTTTGTTACTTGATCCTGCTCGATATCTATTGATATGACATCTCTAGGCATCTCAAGGTAAATTCCTATTGTTTATGATATATGTAATACGATCATTGGGACATGCATCTATTGCTTGATACTCCATTTCGAGCATATCTTCATAATGGCACATATGTAATATATGATCGATGGGACATGCATCTATTGTGATACTCCGATACCGATATCTTTCATAATGACACATAAATCTCGGTATGAGTGAGGTAAAATATTTGATGGTGGTAACAAAATTCACCAATCAATCTACAACAAAAAATAATTTTTTATATAAAGAATATTAATGGTACATATTTCATCCTTTATTTACTAGTGATGAACTAATGACAATTAAAATAGATGAAAAAGGATGACATTTATGACATACCTTAACATCCGTGAGATTGCTATGTTTGATAAAGCATTCATAACCTTAAAGTTCAATAGCAAAAATACAGCATAGAGAAGAGTTGTTTTAGAGCCTTCATAAAGGGGCTCGTATGCCTTGTCAAGTACAGGTAAATCATGAACATCATCAAAGTCATCTTGATCATCATGATCAACTCTGCCACTAAAGATGGCATGGATCAATGTATTCATACCATCATCTTCAACTATGTTTTCTGGTGCATGATCATCTTCTTCCATAGGATCATTAACTTCATCTTCGATATTCACAGCTCCATGTTCATCCGCTTGCAAAACCACATTCTCTGGGCTGTGATAATCCATATCATCTGCCCTAGGATGCCCCACCTTTATAATAATGATAGACACAAATAAACCATGATCATGATCAATTGATTATATATATATATATAATGTTAAAACAATATAAAATTTACAAATTCAATCAATATAAACACATATAATGAACAACTTACCAATGGATGATAATCATGCCCCCTTCAACGTGACCATGCTGCCTACAATGTTTCTCAGCTTTTGTGATTAAAAGTTGTCTCGTCTTTAAGCCCTTACAATTATTGCAAGGACAATAACATTTCCCATCACCCTTTCTTTTCAATCTAGCCCACAATCTATCAAGTGTCTCTTCATTTTGTTCTGGACTAATAGTATCTAACATGATTTTTCTTTGCCAAGCTTGACTATTTCGATCTTCAAAAAATATCAAATTCACACTCCAATAATTTTTATTCATAGACAGGTAACATAGTCTAATAATTCTGATATTTTACACTAAAAAAATTTGGCATGCAACCACCCCTGCAAAAGAGAAGATAGTCTGAAGTTAATGACCCCAAAAACACTTTACAATGCTAATTCCAAAACTTATTAAATTCTGATTTTACTATGATTTCCAACTGTTAAGACTCCTAAAATAAAATATTGAGCTTGATCACAAAATTCCAACAATGGAGGTGCGAGCTAGTAAGAGCAAGTGACCCATTCCTATGGAGCAATGAGTCGGAATCATCATTGCTAATGTCAATCGGTTATCCTTTTAGTTAAAGATCAACATTGAGAGATCCCTAATAAAAAACAATAGAAGCATTGGTAAGAGCATGATTAGGGTACAAACCCTAGGCCTCCATAGAAACATAAACAATAACTATAGCGGATTAGTGAGGTTGCAATACCAGAAAGATTGAGACAATGTAGGTAATAACATAATCTTGCAATCTAAAGATTGTAGCCAATAACAAGCACACTATGTAGCTTAGTGACATTTGTAAATACAATCTATGGTAAGAAGAATGACAGTCACTTGAGATGTGACAGTCAAAAAGAGGTTGAGCAGTGACAAGATAATAAAGCTCAAACCTTGCATAGTAAAGTGGAGATTTTAACAGTGAGTTTCCTTACCCCCTTGCTAACCTTAAGGGTTTTTCAAATGCTTTTGGTAGTGTTAGACAAGGAAAATGCAATCAGGGAATGACTGTCCAAATGAAGTAAAAGTGGTAATCATAGGTTCAATGTTTCTTCTTAGCCATTAATATTGTATAATGGAGGTAGTGGATTTCATGTTTGAGCAGTGTTTTGAGACTCACCAAAGATGGGAAAATAGTGAATAATACCTTGTGGACTGTGAAGTAGTGTCAATAAGGTTGAAGGATCTTAAGAACCACAATACCATGAAACAATGAGTCCCCTGTAGTAAGTAGGCAGTCTATAGGGCATAGTTTGATTTTATAGAAGGATGCTCATGAAAGGAATCTTCAAGTGATAGTGAGTGAGCTGTTTGAGATTGCAGCTGAGGGTGCAATACCCAGTCTTAAAGGAAGTTAGCAAAGCAGTAAATGTGCAAGAAAATTGAATTGTACACAACAAACAATTCACAATGTTATCTTCCATAATGCCTTGAGTTTGAAGACAAAAATCTCATTGTATCTTCATGATGAAAGTGGTGAGCTTAATGGTCAATCACTGGCAACCATGATTTTAAAACATGCTATTGTGCTTATGGAGGCAACATTTTCAGCAAGGAAGTGAGTGGTGGTTTGGAACAATGGCAGGTATGAAGGACTTGCTTTATATGCATACTATGCAGTCTAGCTTAAGACAACGTTCTTAGAAGAGATTGAAGGTGGATTATGGAACTCAAGGGTTACCATGAAAAGGATTAAAGCAAAGACTGAGATCTATTTAAAAGCCACGGTCATGAAGATATTAAAGATGTCACATGCAAAACCTAGTAGCTGGAGTAATGAATACAGTGCCAAAGAGGATAGTGTGTTGGGGAAGATTTAGGAGATCTCCACATTATCTAATTACGGGAAATACATCATTTATTTATTTTTTAATTAAAAGAAATCATTCTAAACCCTATATAGGATACATTGATACTTCAAAAGCCTCAAGGAATTTTAGATTATGCAAATATATGTCAAGTAACATTCATAAGGTTTAGAAAATCTTGATCACTCTCTAGAATAGCCCATTAAACATGGGTTGTGCTTGAATGCACTACATAATTGATATAACACAACCACTCCGCATATCAACTAGAGTTATAGGATCTTTATTGCAGCAAGAGGTAATCACTCTTCGATCATGCTATAATTACATCCTATCTTGTTAAACTTGAGACAACCTGAATGCACCCAATGATGATTATTAACACCTACATTATACAACTTGAATTAACTACATTATATGAGTGCCTCCATTTCTATCACAACATAGCCACATTAAACTTGGGTCACACATGAATGCATCCTATATTTTTTATAGCACAACTATGCCACAAGACCAATACAGTTATGGATCACATAATTACAGTCACAAGAATCTGTTCCTCGGTTGTGATCTTATGGTGATTCCACACAACAAAATATGGACATGAAATTCTCAAAACCATTAACCTCTAAAAATGAAATTTGATGAGATGTTGCTTTAAAATATGATTTTCAAACCTAGAACTACAAATCTGACTTCACAACTGAATTATGCAAAAAGACAATGACTACCCTCAACCTGGTGATATCTTCTTCCCAAGTAAATCATCCTTAGTTCTCCACAAACTATCTCAAGTAGAGCAAAACACTATCGCAATAAATTAGGAGTGAACTCACTTTTCTTTATTGTTAGAATCCAAGATCACCTGCATGCAAGATGGATACCTGTCACATGCAAAAGATAGGAAGAACCGAAAAAGATGTTCTCTGTAAACCTCTCAGTAAAAATGCATTAAGAGAATCGATTATTACAAAGTGATCAATCCTTATGAAGGAGATCAAGAAACCCTAAAAGGGAAACCTAAATGAAACCCTAGTGTACACTTAATAATTAATAATTAATTATTAATGTGCCTAAGTTTAGCTTAAGTAATAAAGAGGAAAGTGACTTAATTAATTAATCAATGTGATGTAATTAATTAAGCATAATAACTTATTACTCTAACACCCCCTCTTAAGATGAACTTAGGAAGAAGCTAAAACACTAGAATAAGATGCATGAAAGCAAAGATGGGTCCCGGCAACGAGGCCTGATCAGGTACCCATTTACAAATGCAATAAGGAGTAGAGAAGGAAAAACCCAGTGGGGCAAAACCCCCCTACAATGTGATAACATGCTGCAAAGAAGCACTAGAAGAAATTTGTAGAGTAACACTGGAACCGCAATTTGACAAGCAAGGAAAGATATTTCTATCTACAACTGAAACCAATACCGTAATCAAAAATGATGTGACAGTAGACCCGATGCCACATAACACTTGAAAACTCCAAACGGGAACAACCCTGGAATCTATGAAGCAACAAGCAATTATTGAATGATGTATTACTGAAAATGAGGTGCAAAGATGCAAGATGCACACTCCCAACTGCCAAAACATCCAAGTAATCGCCAAACAACCCATCAGGCCAAATCTGGACTAACTGATAAACCTGGGATAAATATAGAAAAAGTGCATGAACAGAAACATAGAGCTCCTTAATACCTTTCCAACGCCGCAAACGAGGTGAAAATTGGACATCGTGGCAAAAAGTTATGAGCTCGGAAGTCCAAAAACAACATATGACTTCAAACAGTAATAAATGTAGGAAAATAGTAAAATACTATAAAATAAACTACACCAAATGAAAGTGCTCAGAACCAGCTTTCCGGTGATATCTTGTTTGCTCGATTTCGATACTGTATACCCAAGTTATGGCCAAAAGAAAAAAACTGCTCTTTTAGGGAAAACTAGGGTTAGGAGGGGCAAGGAGGGGTGGCATACGGATGATGTCATGCTGACGTCAGTAGTTCACTGCAAAAAATTTGACGGCCATCTGGCCGTCGGCGCAAAAAACACCCCCCATGCAAAAAGAAATCTGGCCGCCAGTATATAACTCAACCTGTCGGAATATTCACTGCAGGAACCGCAATATTCTTGCAGATCCTGAAGATTCCCTGGGCTGGGCGGGGGCCGTTGTTCCTCCATAGGACTGCCGCTGAGGGCTAAGAGCAGCCGAGGGCTGGCGGTGGTTAAAACTACCGGTGATGGAGGAGGTGGCTGTCGCCCGGTGGCCGCCGCTCCTGGTGGCCACCGGGTGGCGCGGCGGTGGCCGCCTACCTTCTGTGTGGGCGGCACCCAAAACTTCAAAAATTTCAAATTTTTTTATATTATTTTTGAAAATTTTCAAAAAATGTGCCTCGATCTGCCTGCTGGGGAGGCCGTACAGCCCCCAGACAAAATTTTTTTGCCTCCCAGATCAACTGCACGAAAATGGACGATTTGACAAGCGTTTCTAGGGTTTTGGGATGCTGCGAACGCGATGGCGGTATCCGTTTGAGCCCAAAGTGAGCCAAAAATTAGGCTACCCCTAGATCTTGTAGAAAAGAAGCCTATGGAAACCCTTGCACTTGAAACTCACAGAGAGGCCATATCTTCAGATCACGAACAAGCAATTGTAGGTCTGGAGCTCTGATACCATGTTAGAACCCAAGATCACTTGCATGCAAGATGGATACCTGTTACATGCAAAAGATATGAAGAACCAAAAAAGATATTCTCTGTAAACCTCTCAGTAAAAATGTATTAAGAGAATCAATTATTACAAAGTGATCAATCCTTATGAAGGAGATCAAGAAACCCTAAAAGGGAAACCCTAAATGAAACCCTAGTGTGCACACTTAATAATTAATAATTAATTATTAATGTGCCTAAGTTTAGCTTAAGTAATAAAGAGGAATAAGTGACTTAATTAATTAATCAATGTGATGTAATTAATTAAGGATAATAACTTATTACTCTAACATTTATGTCGGCTACAATTTGATTTTTTTAAAATTTTCATGTTTGTCGAACATTCAACGAAAATAATAGCCGACATTTCGACGAACCCCAGGTTCGTCAAAATTGTGACGAACGTCAGGGATAAACTTTCAAAAAAATTGGAAATTACACATCAAATTTTACAAGCACCCGATGAACATCGAATTTTACATATTTTGTCAGACAGTTTCGTCATATTTTGCAGTCAAATGTATTAGTGATAGAATGAAGATTATGGTTAGAGATAGAATTATGATTAGAGTTGGGGTTAGTGTAAGGATTCAATTGGGGTAAGGATTAGTATTAGGGGTAGGGTTTAAGTAGGCTTAGGTTTACTTATGCTTAGCATTAAATTTTAGGGTTAGGATTAAGTTTAAACTTAGGGTAAGCATTACAATTATCAATAGAATATGGGTTAGGGATAGGGTTTGGGTTAGGGATATGAATAGGGTTGGGGTTTGAGTTTGGGTTTTGAATAGAATTAGAGTTGCTTCTAGGGTTAAGATTAGGGTTAAGATTAAAATTTGTGGATCAAACTCTTTCAATTCAATTATTCTTACTTTCCTTTTCATTAATATATTAATGGTATTTTTTAGTGGCTTTTCAATCCATTCAAAAAATTATATGTTCTAAATATAAACCTAAATACAAAGGTTTGTTATAACATGCATCTACTATATGAACAATGATTTTTTATTTTTACAATATTATAAGAAAAATGATTTTGATTTTTACAATATTATTAAATATTTTATTCCTTGTTGAGGAATATATTATAGAATATATATTTTTACTTATTGAGGAATTGAATGTGAACAATGGTAGTCTAAATTGTCACAGTGCATATATCTTAAGGTAGATGTGAAATTTATATGCTTCTAAGACAATTCTTTTTATTTGTTGTGATAGAATTTTTTTAGTCTTTTTTGTTTATTAACAATGATTTATTATAAATTTTGGTATTTTTAAAGATTTTTTATTTAATTTGACAACTATATTAATATAATCTCCATTATAAGTTTTTCAAGAAATACCACAATTTAATAAAATATTGTAAAACCAAAAATAAGTTTGAAATTATAATTGTCATGAAAGTTTCAAAATAACTTATTATGGCCACCATACATTGGTGCAATCCATAGGTAGACTAAACAATGGTATATAATTTTCATATTTCTTGGTCTAGATAAGAAGTTGTCGGTCAAACTCTATGAATTCAATCATTGAGATTATTCTTCCTTCATTATTGTATAATGATACTTTCTCTCCCACAACTAATATGGTTCCATTGCTATTAACTGCTAATGCTGTAAATTTCTTGAGGGAAGTTGGTGTGTAAAGGTGACCATATATTTCTCTCTTTGCCTTCTTTATCCACTTTAACTAACTTCCGTAATTGATGACTATTTTTTTCTGAACCTAGCCTTTAGAACACCTTATTTTCTAATTTGGAGTGCATCATAGTCCTAGATCTAGCTTAAATTAATTTTGCATTAGATCTTGCATTTGTTAATTTTCATCTAGGGTTTCTAAATCTTGCATTAGTGAAAGTGCATATAGGCTACATTTTGGAATTTTTCAGCATTGAATTTCATATGAAATCTATAATTGCACATTACGTAGACATCATTCAAACCAAACAACATAACATTCACTTTGAATTTTTTGAAATCAGTGCAAAAACCCTAACCTAGGACTCATACACCCCTCTGGGTGATTTAGTCCCAATATAGGTTTTTTTCCTAGTTTTTGGGTATTTTGTGGTGACTATTATTCATTGTTTGAACTCATGGAAAACCTTGATTGGGACTCATATTCCCCTATGGGTCAATTAGCCCCTGATTAGACCTAAAACTCCCATTTACAACATTAAAAAATTATTTTTGTACTTATGTTTGCTGTCATTAGATAGTTGTTTCAGTTTGTTTATTTTCTATTACATGCATTTCATTAGATCTAGCTCAATTTGATTCATTTCATGCATTCCTTAGCTTCAAATTCACATTTATAACACTTTATTTTTAGATTGTTACATAGCATAATCAGTCAATTATCATTTTTTAAATCTAAAAAATTGCATTCTCCTTTTGCATGTTTGATCTACATTGTTCCTTTTCAAGTTTTTAGGACAATCATTACATCATGTTTTCATTTTAAAAACCTATGGTTATCAAACTTCATGTTCTTTTATTATTCCTTATAATTAGGTATTGTAAGAAATTTTTGTTATGTGCATATGAATATGAAGTTCTCTCCTCTCTCATTTTGTTTGTCATTGATCCCCCTCTTGTCTGTCATGTTTGTGGGAATGATGTGATAAAAGAAGATACAAGCATAGAAAATCATGAAATCCATAGTTTTGCTTGTACCGATACATATCCTATTAGTGACGAAGGTATCTTGGTGAAAGAAGATGTAATCAATGAGAATCATGAAAGTCTAGTTTGTCCTTCTCCTTCTCCCCTTGGGAAGATATTATGACACAAGAAGATGAGATCATTGCCACTACCTTACTTAGTGCACATTCCTCTCCCAACACCTCTACTACTTATGATAATTCTTTAGAGAAAGAGAATATAATCTAGAATGATCATGAAAATCACATTTGTGAGGAGGACATGTTGGTATTAGAAGATCCAATTATTGAAAGTTATAGCATTATTTCTATCCTTCCTAATGTCCCTAACATTCGGAAAGATATATTTGAACAAAAGGATTCAATCATTCATAAGCATAACAATGATAGTTCTCCTTCCCTTGATGCCTCCCCTATTTGTGATGAAATTACTTTACAAAAAAAAATAATGGCATGTGATCAACCTCTTAACTCTCCTACTAGGGAAGAAGTTATGGCATGTAAGAGAATGAGCCCTTAGAAAACAAAGATGAAATCATGGACTATCATAAAAATAAAATTGGACCTTCTCCTAATATCTCTCCTATTTGTGAAGAAGATATTTTGGTGTTAGAAGAACCAATCAGTGAGGGTTTTGAGAACCCTACTTTTTTCTCTCCTCCTACCTCTCTTATTAGTCAAGATATTGATAAACAATACAATCCAACCATTGATAACTCCTTTACTTGTGAAGAAGTCATTTTAGAAGAACCAAACTTTGAATGTCATGAACATCTAGTTTGTAGGTAAAAACTCCCCCCCTATGGAGGATATCATGGTGCAAGAAAATAACAACATTCACAATAGTAATTTGGCTTCCCTAGATGACGGTGAAAATATGACACTAGAATCCCCTTCATTAGAAAGACATCAAACAAAAATCACTGAGGTTATGAATGCACAAGTGTCTATTAGATCCCCCTTGATGAATGGACCTCCTACATACCCTATGGGTCATCTTAAGAATCCTCTAATTCTTTACCCATCCTCACAAAAACCATAAACTCAAAACAAACCTAAATTTATCCTTTACCCACCTAAGAATAATGTTTCGCAACAACCAAGTTACAATACCATTGCACATACATATAATACTAGAAACAATCTATAACCAAGAAAAATACCTTCAACATCCCTTCTATTACCTCAACCTATCTTACCTGGTCCTCCTCGCTTTCCTTTACAAAGTGCAAAGGAGTATGATCTCATTGAATGACTAGAGAATACTCTTGCTAAGATATCCTTATGGGACCTTATCCAAACCTCTCCTCATTATCATAACAGGATTCAAACTACCTTACAACAAGTTCCTACCCCTCCTAATGTGCAATAAAATGAAGTAGCAGCCCAAATTCAAGCTATAACTTTGAAAAATGTGGATATTACTTTTCATCAACATGAGCTACCCCCTTTGGGAATGAGAAAGAAAAATGATGCTTTCAAGATAATAGCTATATATAATAGGATGAGGATAAAGTGAACCCTTGTTGAAAATGGATCCAATATTAATGTGTGTAGTGTGAAAATTTTGCATAGACTTGGCATGGATAAGTCAAGAATTGAACTTGATTCCCTATCTATTTAAGGATTTGACAACATAGGAAAGCAACCGCTTGGTATGATCATTTGCCTATTACAATTGGAAAGGCTACCTTAAAAACTCCTATTCATTTGATGCCACATGATATATCATACAATATTCATTTAGGAAGACCTTGGATCCACGAGATGTGTGCGGTACCTTTGACTCTTCATCATATCATGAAATACAACTATAACAATAAAGTATATACCAAATTGAAATAGACCCTGATCCTGAAAGTTACTTACAAGTTGAAAAGAGAATGAAAAATCATCTAAACACATTAATCCCAACATAGAACATAAACCTATAAACAAAGAGAAACAATAGATGGAATAAGTTTCAAAACTATTAGATGATGATTGGGGTTCCTTGCATTTAACACCTAGCTTTGATGGGCAACTAAAAATCATAATAAAGAAGCATGAAAAAGAAAAATTGGTAATTTCAACAAAAAAATTGGAAGATCCTTCAAAAGCATACACCTCAACCACTTTAGAAGAAGAGGAAAATTATACAACAAACTTTTATGAAGTTGATTATGAACAACCGCTAAATCTAGAAGAAATGAAATAGATTTATGGAAAAGGTTATGAACTCATGAAACAACTTGGATATAGTGAAAAAGAATGTGGTGCTAGAGAACAAGGTATTCGTGTTTCTATAAAGACTTACATGCAATCAAAGACTAGTAGTCTTGGTTATTGTCCCTCGAAACAAACAAACAAGACTTCACTAAATATCAACTCTATTACAAAAGAGTCCTCTACACCAACTTTAATGTTAGTGCATCTTGAACTGATAGACACTAGTGCTCTTGGTTTTTTTACTTTGAAGGAAATTAAAGAAACAAATAAATCCTCACTTAATATCAATGCCATCATGCAAAACACTAATGATTCAAATTCAATATATTTTACACCCCCTTTAAAGAAGAATTAAATCTTGCAACCTAAATAGTCTTGTGCAAGTATGACACCTTGTAGAAAGCAAGAGATATCTTTTTCAAAAAAAATAGATGTTCACTTTATTCTATTTATCAAGAAAGTATCATGTTGAGACTCCTACAATATCATTTGGCATCCCTCTTTCTAAGAACTTGAAAGAAATTTTACTACAAGAATTCATTTTGCACGTATCATACAATTCATGGTCATTCTACTAATGAATGTAAGGATTTGCGTAACAAAATTCAACCTCTTAAGGAGTGTGATGCTCTTCATTTTTTTGAAGCACCTATTTCCTCTAGTTGATACTTATTTTCATTTTGGCTCATCCTTGTCCTGCACTAAGTGAGGGTAAGGGTTTGGGTAGCAATGTCCTCATCTGACACTTGTTGTTGTCTCTTTTGGCTAGTTGAACACCTTCCATTTGTGTGTGTGTGTGTGTGTGTGTGTGTGTGTGTGTGTGTGTGCGTGTGTGTGTGTGTGTAAGAGAAAGATTTGGATGTGAACAACATGCCTTAAGTTGGCTCATATGTGATGTACTAATTTTTGGGGGAAACCCCTTTTCATGACATAGCTTTATTTGGAAACATACAAATTAGGTATTTTCAAATAAGCTCTCATGTCTTCTTCTACTTTAAATCAATTGTTCACAACAATAGTGTTAGCAACCACTTTAAAGTAGGGGCATTCATAGACAATCATGTTTCACTATGTGGTTTTATTTATTCTTGTGATGCATAATTTTCTTGGTGGTGTCATTAGGTTTGATTGCCTCCAAGAGCATGATATTTCTTTGATTTTTTCTCTCTTGGAGACATTAGACATGGTGTTCCCTAAGAGGACGCTTTACATGAACTAAGAAAAATCTCTTTGAACATACCTTACAATGTTTCACTTTTACAATTGGAATCGATGAAAATGGGGGAAATGATAGAGATGATGGATACGATGATGTTTGATTTAGTGCTATCACACCCACTTTCAAAGCTTCCACTCAAGGATAACCCTAGATATCTCAATGCATAAGAGAAAGAGATCTTGCAATAGGGTTGTCCTAGGAGCTTAATATGATCTAATGAAGGGTTCACTACCAAGTTTAGAATTGGAAGAGATAATGAAATTCTAGATGAAATTTAAAACCATAGTTGAATGCAAACTAAGACTAAATGGACTAGAAAAGTGAATGAAACAACACAAAAAAACTGCAAAACAAAATGTGTGCACCTAGAAACCTAGCAAAGGATGGATGAAAATTTGAAACACTAGAAAATATTATTTTACTGTTGATTGGGACTCAATCACCAAGCTAGGCAAATAATTCCAATTTCTGGAAAACTGTGCAAGAATAGGTTTCGGATAAAAGGGTATCTAAATTTAAAAAATCCTGAAAACTGACTAGAACTGGGACTCATTCACCAAAAGTGGAAAATCAATCAAGTTGGGATTTTCTAGAACTTTGAAATTTGATCTTTCTCTTCTTTATCTACTTAGTCCTTCTTGATTGGTTTCTGGATCTGAAACTGCATTTAGCAACCTATAGGTGATCTCCAAGTTTCTCCAAGGCTTGTTGACAACTTTGACAACTTTGAATTATTTTTCAACTTTTCTCCAATCTTACTCCTTAGGAAATCTGTAACCTAGACCTATAAATCACTCACAAAGGAGAGGGGGAAATGTTTTTGGGTTAGTCGATAGGGGTTTTCCTTGGTCAAACCCCTTGTTGGTAATTAAACCTTGAAATGAAAGAAAATAAGAATGGAGAATGATGATGTTGCAACTCATCAAACTCTTCTATGAAGTGCTACAAATATGCTTGAGATGGCTCCAATGGGTGTAGATCTTTATCCTTTCTTGAATTATGTTGATCTTGAACTAAACATTTGCTTGAATCATAAACCTTATATCACAATTGTTAGCACAAAACCAAACATGATATGTAATCTTTTACATGATGATTGATGCTTGAAGAATGCTCGTAAATGCTTGATATTCTACCCTTGAATGTTATGAGCTCAATTTTCTAGTATGAATCCTCTCACAAAAGTCTTAGATGATCTCATGAATGCTTAGGTTAAAATGAGTGAAAGAAATTTGTATTTATACTCAATTATTCAAGAATTCCCCAAATTACAACACTACAACCCGACATCAGATCTAGAAGAATAAAATCCCACCAAGAAATATTTAGATGTGGACAACATGCCTTAAGTTGGCTCATATGTGACATACTAAGTTTTGGGGTAAACCCCTTTTCATGACATAGCTTTATTTGGAAACATACAACTTAGGGATTTTCAAATAAGCTCTCATGTCTTCTTCTACTTTAAAGCAATTGTTCACAACAATGGTGTTAGAAACCACTTTAAAGTAGGGGCATACATCAAAAATTGTGTTTCACTATGTGGTTTTCTTTATTCTTGTGATGCATCATTTTCTTGGTGGTGTCATTAGGTTTGATTGCCTCCAAGAGCATGATATTTCTTTGACTTTTCCTCTCTTGGAGACATTAGACATGGTGTTCCCTAAGAGGAGGCCTTACATGAACTAAGCAAAATCCCTTTGAACGTACCTTACACCATTTCACATTTACAATTGGAATCGATGAAAATGGGGGCAATGATAGAGATGATGGATATGATGATGTTTTATTTAGTGCTATCACACCCACTTTCAAAGCTTCCACTCAAGGATAACCCTAGATATCTCAATGCATAAGAGAAAAAGATCTTGCAATAGGGTTGTCCTAGGAGCTGAATATGATCTAATGAAGGGTTCACCATCAATTTTAGACTTGGAAAAGATAATGAAATGCTAGATGAAATTCAAAACTCTAGTTGAATGCAAAATAAGACTAAATGGCCTAGAAAAGTGAATGAAACAACACAAAAAAATTGTAAAACAAAATGTGTGCACCTAGAAACCTAGCAAAGGATGGATGAAAATTTGAAACACTAGAAAATATGCATTTACTGTTGATTGGGACTCATCACCAAGCTGGGAAAATGAATCCAATTTCTGGAAAACTGTGCAAGAATAGGTTTCAGATAAAAGGGTATCTAAATTTAAAAAAACCTGAAAACTGACTAGAACTGGGACTCATTCACCAAAAGTGGAAAATCAATCAAGTTGGGATTTTCTAGAACTTTGAAAGTTGATCTTGCTCTTCTTTATCTACTTAGTCCTTCTTGATTGGTTTCCAGATCTGAAATTGCATTTAGCAACCTATAGGTGATCTCGAAGTCTCTCCAAGGCTTGTTGACAACTTTGACAACTTTGAATTATTTTTCAACTTTTCTCCAATCTCACTCCTTAGGAAATCTATAACCTAGACCTATAAATCACTCACAAAGGAGAGGGGTAAATGTTTTTGGGTTGGTGGATAGGGGTTTTCCCTGGCCAAACCCCTTTTTGTTAATTAAACCTTGAAATGAAAGAAAATAAGAATGGAGAATGATGATGTTGCAACTCATCAAACTCTTTTATGAAGTGCTACAAATATGCTTGAGATGGCTCCAATGGGTGTAGATCTTGATCCTTTCTTGAATGATGTTGATCTTGAACTAAACACTTGCTTGAATCATAAACCTTATATCACAATTGTTAGTGCAAAACCAAACACGATATGTAATCTTTAACATGATGATTGATTCTTGAATAATGCTCGCAGATGCTTGATATTCTACCCTTGAATGCTCTTATGAGCTCAATTTTATAGTATGAATCCTCTCACAAAAGTCTTAGATGCTCTCATGAATGCTTAGGTGAAAATGAGTGAAAGAACTTTGTATTTATACTCAATTATTAAAGAATTCCCCAAATTACAACACTACAAGCCGACATCAGATCTAGAAGAATAAAATCCCACCAAAAAATTGAATTAATTTTGATTTTCTAGGGCCACATGGGACTCATTCGCCCAAGGTGGTGAATAAGTCACATCTAACATAATGTATGGGACCATAAACCAAAAGTCCTTAGAAATGTGTGAAAACTAGTTTGGGGCCAAAAGATCTAGGTGGGACCCATTCACCTAAGGTGTGAATGAATCCCAGATCCCTAAATCTAGGCCACACAAGGGTGCTAGCACGAAGTTGAGTCCACTTTTTGGCCAAAAATTGGAAGTGTTTTCCCTGATTTTCAGAATTTGACACATTCAACCTTAAAATTTGAAGCACTTAAAGATGGAATCTTCAAAAAAGTCACTAATCATAAAATATAGTACTTGGAGCCTAGCTTCGTAATTTATTTCAATACCCAAATTGTACAATTTGAGTTTCAATAGGTGTTTCTAAAAACCACTATTTAAAAGTCACTTTTTTTTACCATACCATGCATGTGTACGACATCCATATTTTGACCTAAATTACCATATTTTTCTAAATCCTTTTGGGAAAATATTTGTGACTCACTAAAGCTTGTTCTTGATATTTTTTATAATTTTTTATTTAATAATTTTTTTGTTAAATTTTTATTAGGCGTATTTGTCATTTTGAAAAATTGTCATGTACGACACACATAAGATGACCTAAACTTATCATTTTTTTTTATTTTAAAAAAATTGAAAAGAATTTTTTGAAGTTTGTTCTCGTGCAATCTATTTGTCAAAATTTTATGTTGATCAAAAGTTATTAAAATAGTAAAAACCCCTGATATTTAAAGTTTATGGATCAGTTTCATTAGAAATTAATTAAAAAATAGAAAAAATAATCCAATTGTAAAAAAAATTACATATTTGGAATTTCCATTGTCTCATCTAAAATGGGTTTTAATTTTGTCAAAAAAATCTGCAAAAAGGTTGTCAGCCATTTGTCCAAACTCGATATTTTTCTCTATCATTGTTAGGACCTTCAACTTGTAGGTCAAACTAGGTTGAAGCCCTAGGTTCAAATTCCCAATTCTTTTCCCAAACCAGAATACAAGGCAGAAACCTGACCACAAAGCAAATCCAATTTCAAATTTTTAGAAACGGGATCCCATTTACAAAATGGGATCTTGTTTTGTAAAGCGGGATCCCATTTCTGGATATTAAATGTCATGTCCGTTGATAGGGAAACATGATCTCACTTTATAAACAAGATCTCGTTCCTTTGTCAACAGTCCCCACATTAAATATAGGGAACGAGATCCTGATTATAAAATGGGATCCCATTTTCTATAAGCAGGATCTCATTTGTTTTGAACCCTGAATTTTTAAATTTACTACCAAAGTCTCCTGTGAAGTCTCTAACTTCACATGTATGACAAAGTATGACTTATTGGGAAAATTTTCATCAACTATTCTCTTTGCAGGTGGTGAACTTGCATTTTTGATTGATTTTTTCAAAGGAGGCATCATATAAACCATTTTTGAAGTGGAATTGTGTTAGTTTTGCAGTCGTTTGGAGGAAAAAAATGTCTTCAACTTGCAATATGGATTGAATTTTTCAAAGGAAGAACACAAGAGGAAGAATTTTTTCCTTATAGGTCTTCAACATCCAATTTGGATTCAATTTTTTGAAGAATTTCATTATTGACATTCATTTGTGCTTGAGAATTTTATACTCATGGGAGATAAAGCTCGTAATAAGAGGAGGAAGAAATTGACTCCTGAATAAATTAAAGCAAATAAAGAGGATAGACAAAGACAAAAAGAAAGAAGAATGAAAATTAAATCAATGAAAGATGGGGGAGCATCTAATTGCACAACTATTGAAACCCTAAACATTGGGGAGACCATGGTTATAGACGAAGCTAATTTGTAAGAAGTCAATTTGGAGAAGAATATGATTATACAAGCAAGTTCTACTATGTCTTCAAATCCCTCTTTCAATGCTACGAAGAATGTTTCAATATGCACAAAGCCAGGTACGTGTTCAAATCTAGATGATAGTGAAATGGTAAATTCGTATGTAGATGTTTTACAAGATGCTAAACTTAATGATGTTGAGTTTGATAATGTTCTAAGAGATGAAACTTTAATAGAATTTGTTGAAAATGAAAAAATAATTTTTTTCTTGAAAATGAAAATGAAAATCGTTTTGTTGATGAAAATGAAACTAAAAATTGTTTTGTTGATGAAAATGTAAATCATCTTGAAGTTGAAAATGAAAATGAAGATGAAGATGAAAATCTAGAATGTAATGTTGAATTTAATTAAAATGCTTTTTTAAAAATTGAAAGTGGTGTTTTTGATAATCTTCCTGATCAAATTTCTTGGAGGTAAATAAGAACACAAGCAAATAAAATATACAAGAAATTATTTTATCATAAAAAAATTGTATTTCAATGTCAACTAATGATGCAATTGATGATAATGCAAAAAAAGAGGAAAATAATGAAAAGGTTAGGCTTTTATGTTAAACTAGAAAGAAAAGAACAATCATTAAAATATGTTATCTCTACTATTGCTAGTGCCATTCATTATATTGGGAAAAATAGTTGATCTAAAGATAAAAATGCAACAAGAAGAGCCATAACAACTACTATAGTTAATAAAGAAACTTTGAATAAAATAATGGTAAGCAATATTAGTGAAGTTTTCAAAATACATCCTAAAACATTGCTAAGAGCGGCAAAAAGAAGAGAAAGTATAGAAAATGATCCTATTGTAGACACCGAAATCTGGTTTAGGCCTGCGACTTCAATATTCTTCATAACTCCTATTCTTCATGGTCATGATTAAATAATCTTAATTATTTAATTAATTCACCTTAACATTAATTCTTCTATTGATTAAATAATCTTAATTATTTAATTAATTCATCTTAACATTAATTCTTCTATTGATTAAATAATCTTAATTATTTAATTAATTCATCTTCTATTATTTCTTCTATTAATTAAATAATCTTAATTATTTAATTATTTCACTTTTCTTTATTCTATCGATTAGTTAAATAAACACTTTTATTTAATTATGTTACTAATTAACCTTATCCTTCTTGTCAAATTAAATAAATTCTTATTTAATTTACTCTTTATCATATTTCAACTATAATTAAATAAATTCTTTATTTATTTAATTATTCATTTAAATCCCTTCATCACTTAATTAAATAAATCTTATTTATTTAATTATTCTTCGAAGATCAAGTCTTGAATTAAATGAATTATTTAATTCATAAATTCTACTTTAACGCATTCCTCTATATTTAGATAATTGTGTGAGTTATCTAAGTATTCATTTTTACTCGACTCAAAGATCTATTTCAAATTGCTCAGTTAACTCTTGCTTTAATGTCTAAGTGGCTTTCTCGAGTAATCTCTTCATCAAATCATTCAATCATCTAGTGCTAACTCAATTGTGTGTACATGCATATTAATTAAATATTCTTATTTAATTAATTAAACCTTGTGTGTGCATTCGAATAAGAGCTGCTTTAATCCATCTTCATCTTTGTCATGCAAAGATAATTCTTCTATTTTTGAATACCAAACTTGAAGATTAAATCATTTATTTAATCTTTAATTCTATTTCTAATTTGTATCACTCATGTCACTACTGACAGTTATCATAATGCATGACTAATCAGTCAATCTCAACCGTTCGTTGATCTTTCAATCCTGGCCTATCGTTCGAATGATCAATTTTCTATAAATTGATTTTTCATTCTTCATTCCAATCTCTCTCGCAAAATCTTATGACTTTTGAGAGCACTTAATCTTGAATCTTCAATGTTTTGCTAAATCACCATCTTAGGCTATACTTGCAGGAACTTATCAAAAATCTGAGGGCAATTATAATACAATAGCAAAATGGAGAAGGGCAATCGAGATGAATCATGGAAATACGTAGTAATTTGGTGAGATTGTTTAAGTTTGTTTATGTTTTACTTTCCTTTGTTCTTTGTTGCTTAGCATTAGATTGGCATTTAGATTTGTTTTGCATGTTTGCTCTAATTTGTTCTTGTGCACTTTCTTGGCATTACATTTGGTGAACCCGATGTGAAGAAACCATCTTCGCGAATCCGTAGATCTTTTATTTTTGGTTTTTGTGGGTTTTTCGTATGGAATGATGCAATTGAATTCCTGAACCGCATCTAATAGAAGAAACGATGCATCAAAAAATCTATGACGCATTTGAAATTTCCTGAACCGCAATTGACTGGTGAATACCGAGCCACAATTGAAGAAGAAATGACGCATTTGACTGGTAACACAGTGACACAATTGACTAGTAAAACTTTATTTCTATTTTTGGAAATCTAAAATTTCAATTGATTTGTGTGTTACTAATATCTTATTTTTAGCATGTGGCATTTTTGAGTTAACAAGCTATTCCAAGATGAATGATGAAGATGATATTGAAAACTACTAACGAGTTTTTCTGCAGGACACTTGTCGAATACCCTAGTTAATTTTTGAAACAGATTGTTTGGTAGCATAGCAAATCTTTTGTTTGGTTTAAAATTAACAAGTGTCTACTATGTTTGGTGTGAAAGCACAATTCTGGTTACCCTTATGACTTGGTACATCAAAGTATCCTCTCCCCTTGTGCATCCGTGTGATCCTAAGTGTAAGAGAAATAGTTACCAACTCTAGAACTTGGGCCTGTTCTAGTGGGAAAAATTACTCATCCCAGGATGACTCAGACCAGTAGCACCCTAAACCCCAGGGACTTCCAGTCGGTATATAAAAGTGGGTTCTTGGGGAAACCCCAAGAATCACAAGTGTGGTTCTGATGAGATGGATCTAAAAGGGGACTCATGCCGTGTGGATCACACCCCACGAATGGAATGCCCATACTAAATACCTTTTGTTTTAGAGACCAACCTATTTGTGGCCATTGCTTGGTATAGTTTAGGGTACAGTATCATGCTCGAAGATGCTCACTACTGATCCCCTTGAGTAGAGATAGCAGTTCTTGGGAGGTCATTGCCCAAAGAATTCAAAATTGGTGTGCTCAAAATATGTTAATGAGCTGTGGAGGGGAGCCAATGCCACCAAATTTCTAAGCTATCTGCTCTCGAGAAGGAAAGGTGTTTATCACCAATCCAGGGTATAATAGGTGGGATATACCAAGTATACAAACCCTAGGCCTTTGGCCTATTAGGATGTGCTTGTCTGTTATCAACTTAAATGTTCTTTGAGTCCAAAATTGAAACTAAAAACACTTTGTCTTATGATTGTCTTTGATTGTCAGAATTTGATCATGAAAAATAGAGTCAGTTTAAATCTCATCACTGAAAATACACACAGTCACAATTGTTCACCAGAAACTCGCAATTGATATTTAGAGTCACATCTGTTAAATCTTGAGTTGCATCTATTAATTTCTAGGTTGCAACTATTATTTCGAGTTGCATCTGTTTAATCTTGAGTTGCATTGTTAGTATCCATCACATCTGTCTAGTTCTGAGTTGTATCTGCCATTTTAGCTTGCAATTGCTTTGAAAAAACCACATGCATTATATTCTGAGTTGTAACTATAAGTATGAGTTGCATCTATTAGAAGGTTAACTGCATATGTTAGAGTCAAACTGAACTTTACCAGAGAAACGCAATTGATCACTGGAAAATTGCAACTGATAAACTTGACTGCATATGTGAAATCCCATGACGCATTTGTCTGATTATCAGAAAACTAGAATTCACAGTCACTGTCTAGTCAACACGGTTATACCAGTTTCAATTGTCTTTATACAAACAGTCCTTGAATAGAAACCTAAAATGATTTACTAAATTTTGCATCCTTTAGGTTCATTCGGTCATTACCATAGTTTTCTTAATTTAGGGTTTAGCTTCATCTTAGAATACATATTACCTTGCATTAAACTTTTAGGAAGGTCATTTTTACAAACTTTAGGATTGGTTTACCATCTATACTCTAGAAAAGTCATAGCGTCAATGAAATCTGTCATTGAACCTAGTTTTATCAGTATATCCTTTGTCCTACACAGATTCCTCCCAGCTCATCAGTCTAGTTAGGAAACTCAACTTGTTTTTTATCCTCGTCCTACATTAGTTCCTTGACTTAAATTAAATTGACACCTTGGTTAGAATTTAGGTATTTGGTCCCTTCGTCTTAAGGTTTATAGAATTGATCACTTTAGGGTCTTTCTTAGAATTTGCATCTTTAGAGTCTAGACTAGCATCATCTTAGAACATCCCTTATTTTGCATTCGAAAAATCCCAAAAACATAGACTAGAGTCATACTGTTCGTAGATATAGTTTTGCATTTCCCACATATTGAGCTTGTCTTACATGGTTGAAACTAGTTCTAAGAGAAGAGAGAGAGAAAACATGTCAAACCCAAATGAATTCATCAATCCATTTTCTTCAAGACCTCATAAGACTCTATTAGACAAATTCACCACTAGAAACACTCAAGGACATATCGCAGTAGAGGATGTAGAGGCAGCCACACAGGACCCTGAATTTGCCTCTTTTGTAGATGAATACCTAGCAAACGATCATCCATGATTTTTAGCCAAATTTCTAGCTTAAGGTGCTACCTTACCCACAGGATTTGATATTAGCACCTTACAAACTCAACCTACACAAGGAACAAACACAATGACTACTAGTACCACTACACCTCAGGTTAGCACAACTATGCCATCTAGCACATCTACACAGAGTATGATAGTCAATACATCTCCATTTGGTACATCTGGCATGACATCAGGATTTAATTTCACTGTAGGGGCTTCATCATCAACTCCCTTCGGTCCTCTTTTTGTGAGTAAAATACCTAAAACATTAGCCTCTACACCTTATGTTAGTGTCACAAGTTTGCAATCAACAACCATACCAACTGCTAGTATCACGAGTACCATACCATAGTCGATGGCCATACCTAGTGCTCCAGTCACTAGTACCATACCACGGATTACACAAATAGGAGGCACTCCCTCCTTCCAATATGGCAATCAGAATCCATTCTCCCAGACTGGCAGTCAGAATCAATTTACATCAATTTTGAATCAAAATCCTTTTTCACAGATTGGTAGTCAGAATCTGTCCACACAAATTCCAAGTCAAAACCAATTTACATTAATTCTGAATCAGAATCCTATTTCACAGATTGGTAGTTAGAATCCGTCCACACAAATTGCAATTCAAAACCAATTTACATCAATGCCAAATCAGAATCTGTTTTCCCAAAGTGGTACTCACAATCCATTTACACAGACCCCAAGTCAACACCAATTTATGAAGATTCTAGACCAAAACACATTTACCAATATTCTGAATCCAAATCTGCCTTAGATGCCAATGTTCAATCAAAACCCATCACAAGACTTAGGATTTTAGAACACATACACGGATTCGCATAATCCCCCTAGCACATCTTTGACCCAAGTTGACCTCTTACAAACACAAATTCATGCATTACAAACACAAATGGATAACATGTCAGTGTCAACTAAGAAATCATTTTTAACAAAGGACATATGCCCATTCCCCTTTGATAGATCATTGTACATGACGCCTTTCCCTCACGGATATGTCATACTGAATCTTCCTAAGTACAATGGAAAATGAAATCCAATAGAACATATTAGAGAATTTTCTACCATATGCATAGATGTCGCTTATGACCCCACCTATCTTATGAGGCTATTTCCAAGAAGTCTTGTAGGAATTGCACTAGAATGGTTTTCAGGTCTAGATTCTAGCATTAGATCTTGGGGTGAACTAGTTGAGAAATTTGTGGAGAAATTCTCCTTCAACATAGACCACGAGATAAATATAGCAACCTTGTGCCACACAACACAAGATGAAGGGGAAACATTCATTGCTTTCTTCCAGAGATGGAGAACTATTGCTAGTAGGTGTCCTGTTGAGATACCCAAAAAATAAAAGGTTATAATGTTTCAAGAAAACCTTCATGCAAAACTCAGGAGTAACTTAAGGGTACATTGTTGTACATCTTTTTCAGAACTAGTGGAAAAAGGGGTTATAATAGAGAAGGATCTCATTGAAAAGGGAAAACTCAAGACAACAACATCCAATAGAAACCCGATCGTGCAAAACACCCCCACTGATAGAAACAGATTTTGGTCTCACAACAAAAATGTCACCAATGATGGGGTGGTTGATGCTAAAACGTTACAAGCAGGACCTCTCCTCACGTTACAAGGACCTCATACTTTTGCCAACACGCTTAATGTTGTCAATCAGCCTCCTAACATGGTCCAAAATACTCAACGTCCACAACAAAGAAGATTTCAAAAACGTGAGTTCACTCCCTTAGGGGAACCCATTGAGTCGGTGTTCAAACAATTGTTACAACATAACCTTATACAGCTGCAGGAACCAAGACAATATGATCTAGGACAATTTAAACTAGCTTGGTGGGATGACAATGCCTTTTGTGATTATCATAGGACTAAGGGACATAACTTACAAAATTGTCGACAACTGAAGAATATCATACAAGATCTTGTCGAAAGGAGAATTATTGAAGTTAGTGGACAAAAACAGAAGTCATCAAACACTGATCATCAAGTCTTTTCTGACCCACTACATGACCATAGGAAAGGAACTACCCCCAGTTTGAGTACTAAGACCAATATGTCAGCCAACTATGCGAGTATCAAACATGATTATGATAGTGGTAAAATCATTCATTGCCTTCATGCTGCTGATGAGAATATCAATACAATTACTATCAATGCTAATCCTAAGTGTGCAGTCAATACTCATCGTACTAAGTTCACTATCTAGGGCCCTCAATCGCATCAAATACCACAATCTTCCAAGTTACAATATAACCTACTTGACTAGTTGGGGAAGACCCCAGCCCAAATTTGAATCTTGGAATTGCTGCATATTTCCCCTAAGCATCAATCTATCCTTGATAACGCTTTATAGAACACCATAATCCCTAATGATATTGATGTCAATCATTTCCAGGAAATGGTTGGCTACTTGACCAATAATCACCATGCCACATTTTCTGAACAAGACTATGCAACTGAAAAGATCCACCATAATGATCCTTTACATCTAGAAGTCCTTGTTGATGACACCAAGGTTAGATGAGTTTTGGTAGACAGAGGAGCAGGGTTAAATCTATGCACTTTAAAACTAATTAAGGCATTAGGTATCTTAGAAGCATGTGTAGACATGACCAAAAGTATTGTCATAAAAGCTTATGATGATGAGGAACGAAAATCAAAGGGGTTGGTAACACTTCCTATCAGAATTGGTCCCGCGGCAATGGAGACAAAGTTCCAGGTCTTGGATCTCACCCTTCCTTATAACCTTTTGCTAGGTACACCATGAATTCATGCCATGAAGTCGATCCCTTGCACGTATCATCAGTGTCTTAAGTTCCCTTACAATGGCACAGAAATAACTATAGATGGTGATCCTGATCCATTTCAATATTGTACCAATCTAAAAGAGATCCCCCAATGTCAAGTGCTAGTAAATCAAGAGGCCTCATCATCCAATCCATCTTCCTATGTTGATCCATCCACACTCACTCGAACATCTATTTCACCCTCCATTTATACTACTCCTAGGGTTGAGATCCAAGACAAGGGTTGTTGAGAGTATTACATGAAGACTTCTTATTGTGTTAGCCATTTGGTTCCTCCTAAGTCATATGGTTTACCTACAACAAGTAGGGGACAGTCTATGATCACTATACATGTTCCCCCCACAACAACTTTCACTAAATGGGGTGAATTAAGCAAAGAGGTTGTAGATGCAGAAGATGTCACTTCCTAGTTGTATAAGGAAGATAATGAGGAACCTCTCTTACTTGCTCATATCCCTACAAATCTATATTGAAAGGGTTTCAAAATTATGCAAAGCAAAGGATATGATGGACAGAGTGGTTTAGGCTTAAACCAAGATGGCAGAATTGAACCAATATTTGTTTCTCAGTGGCCAAAAGGAGTAGGGCTAGGGTTTCAACCAATTCAGATTGGCGTTCCTAGTACCCATTACCCTTACTTGAGGAAGTACATGCTTCAGAAGATATTAAGATATCTCATGAACCAGTGGACCAATATCATTGTAACTCCCCCGAATCTAACAATTATGAGTGGGATTCCCTATCCTTTACTTCTTCCATGGACCTTGACAAGTTATTTGGAGAACTTGACTTAATGTTAAGTTCCTCGTCAAATCCTTTAAATTCCTGTCCACCAAAGAAAATGAAAAAAGAGGAATGGTTTAAACACTACTATTGGGAATCACTTGATCCTACCTCTTGGCAACCTGAACCACCTATTTCTAATAGTCAAATCTTGGCATTAGGCCCACCTATTTATCCACCTAGACTCAAACCTAAGAGAAAAACAGACTTGGTACAAGATTTTTGTAATCACATGAATAATTCAATCTTTACCTTGACCCCATTAGACTTTGACAACTCCGACAATGACATGCCTTTAGTCTATCTGCAACTTATTGATTGGGATAAAAAAGACACACCTGTCTTAGACACTTTTGAGAATGATGAAGCAATTGCTGAGTTCCTGGGATTACGAGAAGGCATACCTAATGGGGATCATAATGCTGGTTTTACCATTGACTTGGACAACAAAGCATATTTTGGGGAATCTGTTCCACCCTCCAATCGCAAAAATGAGAAAAGGAATAAACAAAATAAAAAGGATGAGTCTCTAGGTGAAAACCGAAAGGCACCTTTAGACAATGAAAAAGTAAAAAGAAAGGACGCATCCGAAGGTGAAAACCTCTATAAGGCACCTAAGGATGGATGTTTGAACATTCTCCCCATTGCACAGGAAAAGTCACCCATGCTCATTGAAGAATCGGTAGAAGTCAACATAGGCACAAAAGAGAATCCTCAATTGGTTTATTTTGCAGCATCATTGACAACAGAAGAGAAGCCAGAGTTCCATGACTTCTTTGCACAGATACAGATAAATTTTTCTAGGTCATATGCCGACATGTCAAGGTTAGATCTTGAACTTTTTCTGCATCATTTTCCCTTACAACTAGGTGCCAAACCAGTGAAACAGAAGTTGAGAAAAATGCATCCACAGATTGCTTTATTAGTCAAGGAAGAACTCAAGAAATTGTTAGATGCTGGTTTCATCAGATCTATCGACTATGCCGATTGGATCTCCAATCTTGTACCAATCATTAAACCAACTGGGGGCATCCGCATTTGCATTGATTTTAGAGATATCAACAAAGCTTGTCCTAAAGATGATTTCCCTTTGCCTAACATAGACATGATAGTTGACATGATAGTAGGTTATGAGATGTTGTCCCTTATGGATGGATTCTCAGGATATAACCAGATCAGAATTGCAACTGAAGACTAACCTAAGACAACTCTCACTTGTCCTTGGGGAACGTATTGCTGGAATGTTATGCCCTTCAGACTCAAGAATGCTGGAGCAACCTATCAACGTGCCATGACTACTATCTTTCATGATCTAGTACACACTTGTATGGAGGATTATGTCAATGACCTTATTGTAAAATCCAAGACAAGGGTAGAACATCTATAGGTTTTAGACAAGATATTTCAAAGGCTGGAAAAGTATAAAGTGAGGCTTAATCTTAAGAATTGTGTGTTTGGAGTCAAGTCAGGAAAGTTGTTAGGTTATATCATTTTTAGATGAGGCATTGAAGTGGATCTAGCTAAGGTAAAAGTAATCATGGACATGCCGCTACCCACTAATATCAGTCAACTAAGGACACTATAGGGAAGGTTGCAATCTATCAGAAGATTTATAGTACAGCTCGCAAATAAGACACATCCTTTTCAACATCTACTTAAGAAAGGAGTACCCTTCGCATGGATAGCTAGGTGTGGAGAGGCTTTCCAACTGATTAAAGAATATTTACTCACATCACTTGTCTTAATGCCACCTATTGAAGGAAGACCATTGATTCTTTATATTACAACAACCCATTCATCACTTGGAGCATTGCTTGCGTAGAATGACAATGAAGGTCATGAAAGGGCAGTCTATTATATCAGTCAGACTTTGGTTGGTTATGAGCTCAACTATAGTACCATTGAATGTTCTTGTCTTGAAGTAGTATTTTCTACCCAAAAACTAAGGCACTACATGCTAAACCATCAAACAATGTTGATTGCTAAAATAGACCCTCTGAAATATCTTCTCAGCAATGCAGCATTAACAGGGCGACTAGCCAAATGGGTTATGATACTTAGTGAGTATGATATCCAGTATGTAGAAAGAAAGGCTATTAAAGGACAAGTCATTATTGATCAGTTAGCTTATGCACCTATACAGGAAAATCACCCATTAGTTGTAGACTTTCCTGATGAGTTCATATTCACATTTGACACAAACATAACATGGAAACTATACTTTGATGGCTCACATACAAATCATGGTTCAGGGGTTGGTATACTGTTTATTACACCATAGGGTGATTCCATCCCTAAGTCATTCAGGATTGCATTCCCATGCACTAACAACATGGAATAATATGAAGCTCTAGTCATAGGGTTATGCATGGTAGTCAAGTGGAAAATTAAGAACCTACAGGTATATGGTGATTCCCAACTGGTAATCAGATAGGTAAATGATGATTATGAGACTAAAGATGAGAAGCTTGCTCTATACAAGTGCATGGCTGATAGCTTTAAAGAGTACTTTGAAAAAGTTGAATTTCATCAAATACCTCATGTTTTAAACAGGGCAACAGATGCTATGGCTACAATTGCATCACTTCTTGACATTCCTAATAACGTGCCTAAGTTTGAGTTCTTGGTAGAACAAATTTTGGTCCCAGCCTACGATATCCCAGATTTTGAAATGGTATGTGACATTGTTGGTCCTAATTCGCCATGGTACAAAGAAATCTATGATTACCTTCATGCTGAAGTCATACCCACTGGCCTATCTAATAACCAACGTAAGACATTCCTCCGCAAGTCAGCCAAATACACCATCATCGGAGACACTCTATATAGACACGCCTTAGATAATACCCTACTGAGATGTCTTGATTCTACTGAAGCACAAGCAACCTTGTGTGGGGTACATGAGGGTATATGTGGTTCCCATTCTAGTGGTCCTACCTTAGCCAAAAAGATTATGAGACTGGGTTATTACTGGCCTACTATGGAAAAAGACTCATATGTCTTTGTAATGAAATGCCGCCAATGCCAAGTTCATGAAGACTTGATACATGCCCCAGCATAGGAGCTTCATCCTATAACGTCACCATGGCCCTTTGCCCAATGGGGACTCAACCTCATAGGTAAGATCCACCCCACATCATCTAATGGACACAAGTTCATTATCACTGCCACTGAGTACTTTACAAAGTGGATTGAAGCCATTCCTATGACATACATTACCAACACACAGATTTCTAGATTTATCCTGAACTATATCATCTGTCGATATGGTGTCCCTCAGTCCATAATCACTGATAATGGCTGCCCATTTAAGAACCAAGAATTTCGCCACTTGTGTGATGAATTTCATATCCAACATCACTTTTCCACTCCATACTACCCACAAGGTAATGGCCAAGTAGAGGCATCTAACAAGACCATCATTAGAATCCTCAAGAAGACTGTCAATGATGCTGGTCGAGACTGGCATTTACAAATTAACCCTGCCTTATGGGCTTATCACACAAGTATACATACTCCTACTGGTGCTACTCCATATTCACTTGTATTTGGTTCTGAAGCTATTCTACCTATTGAGGTCAAGATTCCTTCCCTAAGGGTATCCTTGAAAGGCCATGTTGATGATGAAGAGTACCAAGTATCGAGACTCCATGAGCTAGAATTCCTAGATGAGTGAAGATAGAAGGCACTAGACCATCTTCAAGCATATCAAAACTGCCTTTGTCATAGCTATAACAGCAAGGTCTTGAATAGAAACTTTGACAATGGTGACTTGGTTTTAATGGAGAACCCAAAGAATCAAGTAGAAAGAGACAAACCAAGAAAGTTTGAACCTAACTAGTTAGGACCTTATATTGTTAAAGAAGCTTTTGGATCAGGAGCATACCAACTATGTACTCCTGAAGGGGAACCATTGTCCTCACCAATCAAAAGTCTACATTTGAAGAGGTTCTACGCATAGCTTCTGAGAGCTTTTGTCTTAATTAGCAAAAATACAAAAAAAATTAGAAAATCACAAAAAAATCATCATCAAGGTGAAAACCTAGCAAACAGGAGTCTTGGTAACACCAAAAAAAATAAAATTAGATAATCTAGAAAATAGTAAAGAAAAATCATTTGTCCAATAGTGAAAACCACTTTTGTGGTGGTTTGGATAGGTACCATGGTGAAAACCTAGAAAACAGGCACCATGTGTACTCGACTCTACTCCTTTGTCTACTATTATTCTAATCTACCTTGTACATAGTCCATGATCCTGTACATACACCACTACCCTATACATAGTCCTTATCCCTATACGTACTACCTTATCCTTGTACATATCCCTTATCTTTCATACCCATCGCTTGTATATGCCATTCATAATAAGTGGTAGTCTTTCCCATTTAACTTGGAATGATTGACATCGAGTGCATTTCATATCCCCCATTTTACCCTATTCTAATCAATTGGTCTCATACTCGACTGGGGGCAAACACATATTGGTTCTTACATTGGTTGTGTTGAAGACGTAAAACCATGGAAAATCCACGAACATCACAAAATGACCTGAGAAAATACAAAAACATCAGAAAATGTCAAAAAGACAAAAAAAAATTAAAAAATTTCAAAATACAAAAAACAGAGTCAAAGTCAGTCGCACTTGTCAGTCTTTGTCATTTGTCAAACTACATTGCCACTACGACTGGACATAGGAAAAGCCATCTATTGATGGGCCCCCGAGGCATTAGGTTACTCCATTTAGGTTTGTCTATATAAAATCATGATTCAATCCATATGTCTATATGACAAGGTCATTGGTCATGTCGAACTATGAGGTCTCTGTATGTATAACATAGGCAAGGCCATCAATTGATGAGCCCCCGAGGCTACACTAGGTCAGTCCATTAGGGTTCGTCGCATTCATTTTCACACATGTCTTCTATTTGTAGTCATTCTTGTTAGTCAAAGTCAAGTCAAACTACGAGGTCTCTACGTGTACAATGTAGGTAAGGCCATCAATCGATGATCCCTTGAGGCCGCACTAGGTTAGTCCTTTAAGGTTTTGTCATCCCACATAATCAATTGTCAATATGTCATATCAAGTCATGCATTAATCTAGTGAACAAGTCAGCAATGTCTCTAAGTCAAATCAAACAACTTGCCAAACAAAACAACCAAAACAAATCACTTAATGTCTACTACAAGATGTGCCCTTCTTGGAAACAGACATTATTAAAATAATCAACCTATGTCTTATACAGGATGAGTCCTTCCTGCATAATCGACAAGGTCAAACAATCAAACATAGCCTTACACAGGTTATCCCATCAACGATATCTGACTTAACGTCTTATACGATATATGTCTTTCTAAAACCAGGCTTTATCATGCCTTATACAAATAGTCATAACATTGAAACTAGACTCACAGTCTTATCTGGTATTTGTATCTCCTGACATCAGGCTCTATTAATCAATCCTCTTATCAATCAAAACAAATCAAATAAACAGATCAAGGTTTGGCAAATATTTTTATTGGCTTATTAACTTGATGGCTTATTTATCTTATCATTTATCTTGAATTGATGACTAGGAATTATGTTACTAGCTTTCTCAAGGATGTCCCATGAAGGATTTAGAGAAGCAACGATGTATCAAAATTCTATTTTCTTTGACTGTTGTCTATCGACTATCTTTTAAATTTGATTTTGAGTCATGTTACTAGTTTCCTCAAGGATGTCCCATGAAGGATTTAGAGGAGCGATGACGTCTCATGACCTGTCTTTTACTTTGTTTGTTGTCTGTGGTTTGTCTTAACAAAAAGACTGGGGCAACTTGTGCCCTTAGTATGAGTTAACGACACTTCTTGTCTGCGACTGTCTGTTGTTAGCAAGTGGCTGACCTTGCACACCTTGATCTATGTCATATCATGGTGTTTGTCTCCATTTGTATTAGTCCTGACCAATGATGATAAAGTGCAATACATTTTGTGATACATCGAAACATCGAAGATCCTTAATATTAACATCACGGTCTTTTATTATTCATCTTTCTTTTTGCACTGACATTTCTTCTTTTCTACATCTTCACCACCATTATCTATTTTCTTCTATCCTTGTTTCTTTCATCTTCTAGTTCTCTCATCAATTTTGAGAGCACACTCATGTTCTTTGAACCCGCCTGTCCTCCCGAGGGGGCATACCTTCACTTGTTTTATACTGGGGCATTACTGGGGCATATTTCTTATCGATTTTCTTTGTCACCTGTTTTATACCGGGGCATTACTGGGGCATATTTCTTATCGATTTTCTTTGACACAATGCCGAAATGACATTGTATCAAAGAGGGGCAAATGTAGACACCAAAATCGTGTTTAGGCCTGCGACTTCAATATTCTTCATAACTCCTATTCTTCATGGTCATGATTAAATAATCTTAATTATTTAATTAATTCACCTTAACATTAATTCTTCTATTGATTATATAATCTTAATTATTTAATTAATTCATCTTAACATTAATTCTTCTATTGATTAAATAATCTTAATTATTTAAATAATTCATCTTCTGTTATTTCTTCTATTAATTAAATAATCTTAATTATTTAATTATTTCACACTTTTCTTTATTCTATCTAATTAATTAAATAAACACTTTTATTTAATTATGTTACTAATTAACCTTATCCTTCTTGTCAAATTAAATAAATTCTTATTTAATTTACTCTTTATCATATTTCAACTATAATTAAATAAATTCTTTATTTATTTAATTATTCATTTAAATCCCTTCATCACTTAATTAAATAAATCTTATTTATTTAATTATTCTTCGAAGATCAAATCTTGAATTAAATGAATTATTTATTTCATAAATTCTATTTTAATGCATTCTTCTATATTTAGATAATTGTGTGAGTTATCTAAGTATTCATTTTTACTCGACTCAAAGATCTATTTCAAATCGCTCAGTTAACTCTTGCTTTAATGTCTAAGTGGCTTTCTCGAGTAATCTCTTCGTCAAATCATTCAATCTTCCAGTGCTAACTCAATTGTGTGTACATGTGTATTAATTAAATATTTTTATTTAATTAATTAAACCTTGTGTGTGCATTCAAACAAGAGTTGCTTTAATCCATCTTCATCTTTGTCATGCAAAGATAATACTTTTGTTTTCGAATACCAAACTTGAAGATTGAATCATTTATTTAATCTTTAATTCTATTTCTAATTTGTATCACTCATGTCACTACTGACACCTATCATAATGCATGACTAATCAGTCAATCTCAACCGTTCGTTGATCTTTCAATCCTGGCCTATCATTTGAATGATCAATTTTCTATAAATTGATTTTTCATTCTTCATTCCAATCTCTCTCACGAAATCTTATGACTTTTGAGAGCACTTAATCTTGAATCTTCGATGTTTTGCTAAATCACCATCTTAGGCTATACTTGCACGAACTTACGAAAAATCTGAGGGCAATTATACTACAATAGCAAAATGGAGAAGGGAAATCGAGATGAATCATGGAAATACGTAGCAATTTGGTGAGATTGTTTAAGTTTGTTTATGTTTTACTTTCCTTTGTTCTTTGTTGCTTAGCATTAGATTTGCATTTAGATTTGTATTGCATGTTTTCTCTAATTTGTTCTTGTGCACTTTCTTGGCGTTACACCTATCAACCAATGTTGGAGTTTCAGTGGTTGACTCTTGAGGTTTGATATGAAATTGAATGTTGAAATTAAATCTTTGATAAAAAAATATTGCAATGATAATACTAGGTTTCATCTAATGCTAGAGATGTTTTAAAATTAAGGGTGGGTTCCAAAGTTCGCGATCCACACCTAAAACACTTGTTAGATACAATACAAACTAAATTTTATAGAAATTTTCATGATTATTTAGCTTTACCTAGTAATATTAAAATAATTCAAAGGTCTTTTGAAAAATGTAAACCCTGGTATGTAAAAAGTAATAAGCAACAAATATCTTGTTGTAAAACACATGTTCAATTTTTGTTATTTTTATGATTTTTTTCAATATATACATTGTACCTTGCATACTAACATGATTATACATGAATGTGGTATTAATATGCCACCTGAAGCAATAAGGGAGTTTATTTCAAGTTTGTCTTGTGAAAGATCTAATGGTAAACTATTTTATTTAAGTTCTTGTATTTCTGGACAATGCATTAACTATGGAAATCTTTCATTCTTAAGAATTTGTATGCATGAAAGTGTTGATAATGATTTTGGACAACAATTAGTAGATGTTAAAAGATTTAAGAATGTTCAATATTCTTTAAAAGATGGAAAAATAGGAAAGCGTTGTGATTTAGTTATAGAAAAATTTATTGTGCATGCATTCATGAGTGAATTTAGGAACAAGATTGTACCAAAATATGTCATGCACTCTCAACATGCTCGATGGCTTGATGGCCAATTTTGTGCATGTAGAAAGACATTTCCAATTGGTACTATACTTTCAGTGGTTGATTTTGCAAAAAAATATACTCTATCTCTGCAAGAGGAAATTTAATCACAGTATTATAATTCAGTGCAAGTAGCTATGTTTATCCATACTGTTTATAGACATGCACATGATAATAGGGTATGTCCAGGATCATGATGGGCCAAAAAGTGGCAATATTATGGATATGTGTAGGGTATGTGGCTAATGACTTTTTTTTACCCAAAATTAATGAAATAAAAAGGGTTTTTAAAGGATATTCTTAGCTTTCCACCAATATAAATTATGCTTTACTTTGAATTTAATAAATAATTATTATTTATTTTCTATTTGAATTATGACTAAAGTCCTAATTGATAGGCTGATTGAAAAACATCTATAGCTTTCAAACAGATCACATTTTTTTAATCTGAAACATGCATCACATTCTATGCTTTGCATACTATAGGATTAAAAAATAAAAATTAAATTTCATGAAGTTTTGACCAAGTTAAGGTGGTTAGACATACGATTTTTATATTTGTTAAAATTTTAATAAAAATTCATAATTAATTATTTACTTGGAAAAAATTACAAAAAATATGCATCACATCCTACATGAGTCCTCTACTTATATCTAAAATATTATAATTTTTTTTTATCATTTTATTGTGGTTAGGGTGGTTAGACAAACACCTACTTCTTATTTTTTCTCTGAAAATTAAGTACTACTACATTGAAATTTCAATTTTTCATCAAATAGATTTAAAAAATAAAAATCTAGTAGTTTAGAAACTACATTCAATTTGCTACATATTCTATTCTTACATATTTTTGAAATAATATAGATAGCTTATTCAAATTTTTATGTCAAGTTGCTTAACTCTGATTTTTCTAATTTTTTTGCCACTTAAGGGCATGTTTTTCCCATGATGATCCTACACATACCCAACACTAAGGATGATAGAAAAGGTTTGAGGGAGTATCATTTTTATTTGAGTGACAACTGATTACACTTGTCAGAGTTTGTTCAATAATGTTTCAGTATATTTTATAGAAATTTAAGAGAAAGAGGAATCCAAATGAAAGAACACCTCATATGGTTAGATAATTGTACGAGGTAGTTCAAGAATGATCGAATGTTCTATTGGTTAAGTAGGGTTCACAAGAAACTTAATGTCCAGTATGTATGGAGTTTTTTTGAAGCTGGGCATGGTAAAGGAGAACATGATGGAGCTGGTGCATGTGTCAAAATAATTCTTGCTAGAGAACAATTAAAATTCGAGGATGTAGTAAAATTTAAAGATGCATGTGGGATTGTGGATTGGTGTAATACAAGATTATTTACACTTGGTTTGAGTGAGTACTCTATAGTTCATTAACTCTTTTGGTTGGTTGAAGAAGAGAACATTATAACTAGAGTTGACAGTGAGATAATTAGTGGATCTACTAAATGGCATTCATTTAGGTCTAAAAAAATCAAAGTAGTTAGCTAGTTGTTTCCTTTTTTTCTAATCTAGGCACATAGCTTAAATAGGAGGAGTTAATAAAAATTTTTGCTTGTGCTTGTGGTAGGCTATTGATGTATCCAATCCCCTTGCACCTTTATGTGATCTTCAGTGAAGATAAATCATAGCCTACCAAGTCTTTGTGTTACCCAAGGGGGTGTTGTACCATTCAAGCTTTGCCCTTGCACTTTGTGTGAGCCTAGGGAGTAGCTGAAAATGATTGGAATTCTCTTTTAGTGGGACCTTCTTGGGGATTTCATCACCCCAAGGGGTGATCCCAAACATGTGTACTGGTGGGGTATATAAAAGGGGGAGAGCCAAAGTTGTACCCCAATCTAGTCACGTCATAATTGGTAGAGCGTCGAAGCTAGGGTGATACCTAGATAGACATGAAGATTTGGTATGAGCCTTCAATATCTCGCTGAGGTTCCTAAATCACACTTGTGATGGGTTGGTGTTCATGGTCTAGGCCTCATGTATCGAGCATATATCGATAACTCCCTAGTTGCCTTTTTCATTCTAGTTAGAGGACTATGTTGGCCATACCCTTAACACTAATCTTAGGCTTTGTGCTGCTTGAATTGTCTTATTTGTGCTAAACCAGTGATTTTTCTTTGATTCAAGTCAGCCTTACCTTGTGTTGGATATTTGAAGTGTTTTTGGTCCTTTTCCATAGTTGTCTTTTCCTAAGTCAAGTCTAGAGGGGTGACACCAACCATCTAGAGGGGTGAACCCGACCTAGGGGTGACCTCGACCTGACCAGAGGGGTGACCCTGACCTAGGTGTTTGAACCCAATCATTATCCTACACATCATTCATCAACTTTGACCCAAATCAATTCACTTCCTTCTTGAAGTGAATTCAGTGTCGTAAGTTATCATTGTCAACCAAAATCAATCCATTTCCATCTTAAGGTAGATTCGGTGTCATGATCCTCTATCTTTCCATAAATTTGATCAATCAATGCCTTAAGTCACATAGGATGATCTCCAAACTAGGTTTAGAATCCATTACATCTTTCATCATCTAATCTTCATCTAATTAGTCCTATCCAATCATCGATTCAATCCTATCGTCCAATCAAACCCATCCAATCATCTAATCAATCAATATTTATCCAATCCCATCCTTAACCAATCACTCAATTGATCTTTCAATCATCATGCTGACATTTGCATTATCTTAGTCCACTTAGTAGTCTTGCATTTTCATGCCCATTCAGACTCAGTCACAAGCTAAGAAATAAATGGCACAACAAGGTCAAGTTTCCCAACCAAACATCCCTTAAGATCCTAACGACGGGGAAAATGTCTCTCAAGATCCTAATAATGTTACAAATTTCCCTCAAGACCCCCATAATGGTACTTCATCACAATCCAACACCAACGGTCATAATGCTACACCAACCAATGACGAAAACATGATCAACTAGCCTGAAGTCACCATTGATGAATATCTAAGCCATCCTTCCAATGATCAAATGATAGACAAGATCCTCAATGAGCGTGGTGATAGGATTATCACTACTCTACTCATGAAGGGAGTTAAACCACCACCTAATTTTGCATGTCACAATATACCAACACCCAAGCTCCTCCATTGCATCAAGACCCAGAAAATGATCTTGGAAATTCTTATGTTCCTGAGGGTACACCCATAGATAATTGGTATCATCCTGAGTTTGGGAATCATGTGCTACGTCAAGTTACCAATTATACTCCCATCCCATCCATGGCTCCTACAGTAACAACTAATCCTTTTTATCCCTATGCCTATGGAATGCCACAAAACATCTGGTCCACTCCATCACTCCCACCTTAGTATCCTGGTCAACCACTCATCAACAATGGGGGAAACCCCTTCCTAGCATCAATCCCACCACCTCATGGTAACACTTGAACACTTCAACAGCCTCTAGCCAATCCTCAGCAATCTACTATTTCACAAGCACCATCGTAAGATTCAAATATCCTTTCACAAGTACCTCCACAACACACTACCTACATTACTATTCCAATGCAACAACATCCCCAACAAAATATTCCCTAGAAAAATTCTTCAATCCCACAACAAAAACCTCACCCTTCCAACCAACAACCACAATAACAACTACATGTGCACATTCCCACACAAACACATCGTAATCCTTTCGCACAATATCCTTACAATCTATCCAATACATATTTCGCTAATCCTAATTCACAAATCCATGTGGCCTATCAAAATCAACCATGACCTCAACCTTAATTTTACACTAATCCGCCACAATCACACAGTAACCATCACCATCAAATTTTCTATCCGTAACTGTCACCCCATGTTGCTTATAATCCATATAAACAAGGTTCCTCATCCACCTCTAATTACCAACAACCATTGTCACAATAATAGGGTGCTTCCACATCCTCATACTATCAAGCTCCATAGAATCCCCCATCCACATCACATTACCAACAAAAACCACCTCATCAATAGGCACCTTCTGCCTCTTATCACCAAAATCTGTACCAACTTACACCCTCATTTGATCCCACTACTTACCAACAATATCCACTCTACAATCAACCCAATCCAACTCCACCAACTAATAAAGATCTAAAAGAGCTTAAAGTTGCATTAAAAGACTTACAAACAGGCACATCCAAGAAATCTTTCAAGTTTGAGTATATTTTCCCATGCCCACTTGACTCACCAATTTCACTTGTCCCCTTCCCAAAACACTTAGAGATAACCACGTTTGAAAAGTATATGGGAACCAGAGATCCAAAATCCTATCTATAAGAGTTCTATGCATAATGTTAGGATGTTCAACACTGTGACATTTATCTCTTGTGGCTATTCCCTAGGAGCTTAGTAGGGCCAACCCTAGATTGGTTCATGGGCGTAAAGAATGGGGCAGTCGCGTCCTTCGCCGATATTTCTAAGCATTTTCTCAAACAATTATCCTTTAATTTGGAGTAAATTGACACTTTGGACCTATTGAAGGAGAAGCAATGCAATGAATAAACCTTTGCTAAATACCTACAGAGGTGGCTAGCAGTAACTACCTACATGAAATCCCCTCCTAGCAAAAAGGAAATGGTAACCCTCATTTTGGCCAATACCCATCCTAAAATGGCACATGACCTCAATCTTCATTGTGTCACCACTTTTGAAAAATTCATTGAAAATGGTTCTATCATTTAGAGAGCTCTTGTTACTAAAGGGCACATCAAATTGTATAACTGAGATAAGGACAAGTCCTCTAGGGATAAATCTCATTATTGGAACAAGAACAAGAATGTAGTCAATGATAGTGCTACCAACACAAAACATGTTCAAGTAGCCAAAACCTCCTAGAGGCAACAACCATTTCTACCCAGTGCTATATATGTTCCTTAGGGGGCACCTTGTCCTCCTCAACAACCCAATCAAAGCAATCAAGGGAATGAAAAATGATAGTTCACTCAGTTAGGGGAGCCCTTAAGTGTCTTGTTCAATAGGTTATTGCAAGTCAATTATACCATCACATATATTGTAACGAAACCTTTTGGTGAATCCAAGCCCAAACCCAACCGATACAAAGAAAATGAATACTATGACTTTCACAAATTAAAGGTCACTCCACAAACAAATATCAGGGTCTAAAAACCTATGTCCAAGATCTTATAGATTGAGGCTATATTCATGTGGATGCCAACCATATTTCATCCAATGCTCAATTACATATATATACCAAAACATCTTCCCTAAGCATAACCAAGGTCCAAGCACATCCAACACAAATCCTAGACCTAACAACAAGGCTAACACTACCAACAATATCACTTACAAGAATGTACCGCTTAACTATGACACCCTCATCACGCATATTGGGCAAGAAAAATTGTGTGTGTTAATGATACATGTCAAAGGTGAGGAGCTTTAATGTGCTATTACAACTCATCATACCTACATCACCATCACTAGAGCTTCCACATCAACACCATCACTTATTCTGAGTTATCAATATAACATACTTGATCATCTAGGAAATACCGCAGCATAAATATCTATCATATATTTGCTAAAATCTTCTCCTATATGTTAGGAAATCTTGAAAAAATCCTTACATGATACCCATGTCCCCAATAACATTGATCCCACACTATTCTAAGATTTAGTGGGACATCTCTCATCAACCTATCAATTAGGTTTCTGCCAAAATGGCATGCCCACCATCAAGTCTAACTAGAAAAGACCCCTCCATATAGAGTTTCTTGTCACAAAACATAAAGTGAGAAGGGTCTTGATAGATAATGGCTCTGCTCTCAGCCTTTGTACACTAAAATTCATAAAGCAGGTAGGATTTACCCATGCTAATCTAAGCAATCAAATCATCACAATAAAGGCCTATGATAATGCAGAAAGAGAATCTAAAGGGGTTATCTATCTTCTAATTCAAGTGGGCCCAGTTATTCAATACACCACCTATCATGTCCTTGATCTGGACCTTCCTTATAATGTTCTCCTTAGTCGGCCATGGATCCATGCCATGCAAGCTATACCATTCACCTACCATCAATGTCTAAAGTTCCCATTCAATGGGATGGAAGTTATGATACTTGTTGATCCCCAACCATTCAAATACTATCGCTCACTCAAAGCTTCTTTCCCTCACTCTCATTATTGTCTGGGAGTGGAAATGGGACCACCACCAAAATATTCATCTAATTCATCTTTTGACCCATCATCCTCTACTCATCTGCCCCATCATCTACCTTTGACTCCACTATCACCAAGGTCTAGATCATCAATAAAGGGTGTGGTGAATATGAGATGCATACTGCCTTGAATGTGGAAACCATGCCACCCTCACCACACACTTATGGTCAACCCTCCGAGTCTATGCCAAAAGTAGAATAGAATTCAGTCACCCTTAGCTCCAAAAACATGGGAAACAACACCTATGTCACTCTAGTGTTGCCGCAATAAATTCTTGAAGATGATATAAGCTAGTGGGTATATCGTGAGGAACCATAACCTAATCCTCCTCTAAAGGAATATTTTCAAGAGATGTACCCTTGGCCTTACAAGTATGTTGAGAAGTAAAATTATCAAGGAGGAGGCCTTGGTCCTAAAGAGCTAGGATGAAAGCAGCCAATTGACACCTCTATATGCCCAAAGAGCTCAGGCCTAGGCTATGAAAAGTAGAAAAAGGGTTCCGCACCATCCACTAGTACTTCCAACAATGTCAGTATGGACAATAGTCTTTTGGAGGACATACCCAAAGAAGAGTGTATCATACACACATATGATGATGTTGATCATGTTGACCTATCCTCAATGTTTGAATGCCTATCCATTTACACCATAAGTCTTTCCATTCGCCACCCTGAACCTATCAACTGGGACCTATAAGAAAGCACACTAATCAATTCCCTTCCCTTGATAGACACATATGTACATCTCATGGGATTGGGGGAAGATGAACGCTATAGTCACAAAAATAAAAATAAAAAAGGGTCACTTGGTGAAAACCTCCTAGAGGCACTTCTTGACCTAGGAAAAGTAAAAAAAAAGGACGTATCTAACGTTGAAAACCTCGACGAGGCACCTGAAGATGGGGACATTCATATTCCCCTTGTAAGAATGCAACTATCTAAAGGATCATCTATCTTAATCAAAGAACCACAAGAGGTGAACTTGGGAATCGAAGAAGATCCTAAAATCACGTATGTGGCCAAGTCACTGTCAGAAGAGGAATATGTATATATTGTTCAACTCCTTAAGGATGGAAAATCCAACTTTGCATTGGCCTATTTTGACATGCCAAGGTTAGATCCAAATTTCATAGTAAACCAATTGGATGTCCATCTTGACACCAAGCGAGTTAAACAAAAACTTTGCAAGATGCATCCACAAGTTGCCCTGTTGGTCAAGAAAGAATTAGAGAAGTTGTTGGAGGCCCAATTTATAAGATCCATTGATTATTCTGAATGGATTTCCAATGTTGTGATAGTAGCCAAACCTAATGGGAATGTTAGAGTATGTACCAACTTCAGAGATCTCAACAAAGCTTGTCCAAATGATGATTTCCCTTTACAAAAAAATGGCATGTTGGTAGATTTAACAATAGGACATGAAATGATATCCCTCATGGATGGATTTTCTAGATATAATCATATCAAAATTATACCTGAAGACCAACATAAAATAACTTTCATCACACCCTAGGGTTTGTTCTACTACAATGTCATGCCCTTTGGTCTTAAGAATGTAGGGACAACATGTAGCAATGTGCAATGACTATCATATTCCATGAACTCATACACATTATTATGGAAGATTATGTGGATGATTTTCTAGGGAAATCAAGAACCAAAGCTAAACACCCAACAATCCTAAGAAAGATCTTTGAGTGCTTAGAACACTACAAATTACAAATCCAAAAAAGTGTGTGTTCGAGGTTACATCAAGCAAAGAAGAGTTATTGAAGTAGATCTGAAAAAATTCAAAGAAATCATGGATATGCCTCCAACTCATAATTTGAAACAATAAAGAAGTCTTCAGGGAAAGCTGAAACCCATTAGGAGATTCATAGCAGAGCTAGTTGAAAAATGTCAACCATTTACACATCTTCTAAAGAAGAATACATCTTTCAAATAAGATCCTATGTGTTAGCAAGGGTTTGAAAATATCAAGTAATATTTGGCTCATCCTTCTGCCCTCATGCCTCTAATCCCTAGGAAGCCACTCTTGTTATACATCTCTGCTACTTCAGTGGCACTGGGGGCATTGTTGGTGCAACATGATAAATCATCCATAGAACAAGCCATCTATTATGTTAGTCAAACCTTAGTGGGGTATGAGCTCAATTATTCTTCAATAGAGAAAGCCTGCTTAGCCATCACTTTTTGTTCACAGAAGCTCATACACTATATACTCAGTCACCTTATGAAGTTAATCTCAAAATTAGAACCACTTAAGTATCTTCTATCCAGAATGACCCTGATTGGGCGAATGGCTAAATGGGTCATGCTACTGATTGAATTTGACATAGATTACGTAGATTGAAAAGCTATCAAATGTTATATAATAGCAGATTAGTTAGTTGATGCTCCTCTAGTTGATGCACATCCATTGGTCATAGAGTTTCTTGATGAAGAGGTCCTATCAGTAGTCGTAGCAACCATGTGGACATTATACTTTGATGAGTCATACACACATAATGGATCGATAGAAGGCACCTTATTGTTACCCCTCAAGGTGATTACATTCCAAAGTCATTCAGACTATCTTTCCCATGCAAAAACAACATAGTTGAATATCAAGCTCTCCTTATTGGTCTAAGAATCATAATTAAATGGAATATCACCCACCTGAGAGTTTTTGGTGATTCACAGCTAGTCATCAAGTAGGTCAACGATGAATTTCTAACAAAGGATGATAAGCTTCTTCCCTACAAACCCATGGTTGATGGCTTTAATAAGTCCTTCACCTCCATCCAATTTGATCAAATTCCCAAATTCTAGAACAAAGCTGTAATTCAATGGCCACGATTGGTTCCTTGAATGGCATACCTAGGGATCAGAAAGATTACGAATTCTTGGTTGATAAACTTTTAATCCTTGCATACGACATCCCATAGAGTGAAATGGTGTAGAAATTGTAGGTCCCACTTCCCCATGGTATGATTACATTTATGCATACCTTCACAAAAACACCTTACCCAGAACAAATTCATTCATTCATTCAATGAACATCCCATTACACCATCATAGCTAATACCCTTTATTGTTGTGGGTATGATGGTACTCTTCTTTGATGTCTAGATGAGACTGAAGCCCATAATGCATTGGTAGAAGTGCATAGTGGTATTTGTGGGGCCCACTCTAATGGTATGGCTTTGGCTAAGAAGATTCTCAGGGCTAGTTACTATTGGCCTACATTAGAGCATGATTCTTGTGGCTTTGTGAAGAAGTGTCTATCATGCCGACAACACATGGATTTGATACATGATTTCGTGCAAGATCTACAACCCATTGTCACACCATGGCCTTTTTTTCAATGGGGTCTCAATTTAGTTGGAAAGATATACCCTCCATCATCTAATGGCCACACTTTCATCATCACTGCTACTAAGTACTTTACAAAATGGGTGGAAGCAATGCCACTCTCCTAGATCACTGGTACTCAGATATCCAAGTTCATCCTTTATCACATCATTTGAAGATACAACATCCCCTCCACCATCCTTTCCAACAATGGTAAGCCATTCAAAAACTAGGTTTTAAAAGAGATGTGTGACACCTTCCATATCCAACATAGGTGGTCCATGTCCTATTACCCCCAAGGTAATGGACAAGCATAAGCCACTAATAAAACCTTGATTAAAATATTGAAGGTCGTCAACAACACTGGTCGTGACTAGCATCTCCACATCCACCCTTCCCTTTGGGTGTATCACATATCCATCCACATTCCTATTGGAACCACCCCATACTCCCTTGTTTAGAATATTGATGCCATCTTTCCAATCGAAGTCAAGATCCCATCCTTGAGAATATCATTAAAGAATATGATCATAGATGAAGACACAGGTCGCTTTCCTGGCTTAGTTGGAGCTTCTAGATGAGAAATGAATCGAAGCATACAATCATCTCTAGGCATATCAAAATTTCCTTAAGAGAAATTGCAACAAGTTTGAGCCACATCAGTTCAATGTTGGAGATCTAGTCTTGAAAGAGAATCAACGTACACAACAGAACCAGGAGAAAAAGGGCAAGTTTGAGCCTAACTAGTTGGGCCCTTATGTCATAACTACAAAGTATGGATCGGGGGCATACCGCCTTGCCACACCTAAAGGGGACCCCCTAGAATAGCCTATCAACATCATCCACCTAAAGAGATTTTATACTTAGATTAGTTGAGATTCTCTACCCTAAAATCAGAAAAATCCAATAAAAAGTTAAAAAAAATATAAAAATCTAAAAATAGTAAAGAGAAATTAATTTGTCATATGGTGAAAACCACCCTTGGTGGTTCCTTGGATAAGTATGATTGGTGAAAACTTGGCAACAAGTGCCATCCGTAGAGAGATTAATCATTATCTATCTTGTGTCCTCATTATTGCATGTTTTCCTCCATCCAATCTTAGTAGCCTAATCCTACCCTATCACTTTTTTTGCATCCCATCTTTGGCCACTTGGTATATTGTGATTAAGCATTGGACAAAAATATTCTATTTGAAATCCTATGCTTTTTTATCCCAATTTGAGCTTATGTTGGTTTCATGTCATCATCTAAGGTCCCTCATCATGTTGGTTTCACCTAGTTCCCATCTTGTCCTATCAGTCCTTTTGGTCTTTGTCAAACTATGTTGCTCATGTGCTTTCACATAGGCAAGGTTGATCATTTGATCTGCCCCTAGGGTATTTTTTATTATCATTTGTCTCCATCGATCCCTTTTTTCTCTTATTCATGGTCAATTTTTGTTTGTCCCTTTAGAACTACGTTACCCCTACACTTTCACATAGGAAAGTTTGATCATTTGATCCTCCCCTAAGGCATTTGTCTATTGTGTCTTCTACCATTCATCATCAGTCACCATTTTCCTCTTTCCCCTTTATCCATTGTCTTTTCTTGAACTATGATGGCTCTGCAATTTCACTTAGACAAGGCTAATCATTGATTAGCCCCCAGGCCCTTAGGTCTGTAGGGTGTGTCAATCTTGTGTCTTGTATCTTTCGTCATGTTATCAAGTATGTCCCTATCTAGTTGGTTCTTAACAAACAAGGTCCTCTAGTATTGAGAGATCTAGTTAGTCTCAAATATTCTGTCATTTGGGTCATTTTAGCTTAGTATCCATCATCGATCTCAACAGGATGAATCTTTCCTAACATACCTCATCAACCCTATCCATTCTCTTGACCCTATGGCAAAGCATATTTGGAATTAATTATTATCTTTCAATACTTTCGACTTTTGTTTACCATTTGAGCTCCCTATTACAATTAGTTACGATCACCATGATCTATCATATTATGGAGTTTTTTTACTAATTCAAATGGGGGCATATCTTGATATTTTTTATTGTTGTTGTCTGCTAGGTTGTCCCACATAGTATCCATCAAGACCCATGCGATCTTGTGTTACACTAGGGAATCCCTTTGTGCTTATGGTTATCCCAATGCCCGACCTGACCAAAGTCTTCATTACTTTGGGGTTTTGGGATAGCCTTCCTATTTTTTGTGTTTGTTTCATGCATTAGACATTAACTTGCCTTGGTTTCATACACCCTAGCACTCGATTTCTTATGCTATAGCAAAAATAAGTGCTTTGAAGGTTGAAAATCATATTAGGATTGCATTTCATGATCATTACCATTGCATTACATTCACCCTATGATTTTGGTTGTGCAAATACTTTACCTTCTATCTCTCATTCTTCTTAGGATACTAAATGTTTTTGACAGGTGCAATATCACACTCATTTCCACTATGCCTATATCTACCTGCATTCCCATGTAAGCCCTTATTAACATTTATGTTCATGATTTATTGCATTTCATAATTTATCATTCACATTTCATATTATAGGTTCATTTCATTTTATCCCATGCCCATATTAGCTTGATTAGGTTACTCATGTTTGGTTATTCTAAGCATCTTACGTCCATTTTAATATCCATACATCATATTTACATACATCGCCACTTGCATCACAAAGTGTTAGGTCCATCATAAATAAAATAAAAACACGTACATCACATCCTATATTATACATGTTAACATCCATCTCATCCATATAAGCATCAACATAAACCATAATAAACATATACATACATTATGTCATCATGATCATGATAACCATAAACATACACATATGCATAAATAAAATCATACATCCAACATATGAACATAGTGTCAATAAGGGTTGTCATATATCATATAAATATATCAAAGTCCATAACATATCCATCATATAATAATGTCCATTGATATCATCAAAATAGATGGCCATCATATACATAAAAATCATAGAATAAAATACAAGTATGCAGCTCTATATATCATAACTATAACTCTGTACTACCCATCCACCCTACACCTATCAAAAAATAGGTATCCTATCACCTGTCAAATGAGCTTCCCACATCTGACCTATGTGGGGAATTAGGCACCGACCTCCTGCCTGGAGAAACCCCCTGTGAATCTTTATACCCTCAAGTCTACATCCCTAGTGACTGGGATGTTGCAAGAATATGAGGTGCCTGTCTAACATAATTGAATATCCACTCTAACAGATCTAAAACTACATGATGATATGCAACCATCCAAAACCATGCCTCCCTCATGTGCTCCTCTCGATCAGTATCCTGGTACAAAGTGGAATTTTGCTCGTGATGATACCTATCTTTGTCCCTAGTGATAGCTCTCCTCTCCTGCTCCCATGCCTCTTAAGACAACTGTAGTTGTGCCAACTCTTCCTATAATCAATCCCTCACCTCCTCTATTGCCACTACTTGTGCCTTTGTTGCATCCCTCTCCCTCTATAGCACTTGTATTGCTACACCTATTTCACCACCACCATTTTGTAGTGTCACTATTTGTGCAAATGCAATATCCCTCTCCCCTTGCATAATCTAAACTTGTCCCCAAGCAGTGTCTCTCTCCTCCTACATCACTTGAGCTTGTATCTATCCCTTGTATCACTCACCCTGGAGGGCCTACACCTCTAACCGTGTTGTGTCCCTCTCTCTCTATACAATAACCACCTAGGCCTCTGTTGCCTCTACCCTCACTTGTGTTGCACTTACATCCTTAAGTGTTGTGCTCACCCTATCTTATAGCTCCATCCTATCCCTCTTCAGCCCTACAATCTATACCCTCAACTCTCCTAGATCCCTCTTTGTCTATTGTCAAATGTCTATTGACACCCAATCCATTGTATCCTCTATCTCCCCCCTAGCTTGAAATATAGTAATCGCTGCCTAGATCTTGTCTTGGTCCCACCTCACGTTGACCAAATCATCATGCAAGACATCCATCTCCCTTTCCACATCTACTACCTATGAGTATAAGTGGTGAACAATAAATCTGTAATCTCTCTATCCCTTTGCCTATATCCTCGCTATATCATCCTCTAGTCTACTCTTCTCGACACCAAGTTTGATCACCTCCACCTTGGCTACTCTCAATCTTTGCTCTAGCATTCGAAGCCTCACCTTGGCTCCCCTTAGATTTAGAATAGGATCCTCTAGTGGCACATACATAATTGTCACCAATAGCTCTACATCGAGAACCTCCACATCTAGAACATATACATCTACATCCATAGCATCCTCATTAGCCCTACCCTCCTACTCCTATTGTTCCCTGCTCACTACTCAAACTCTCCATGGTTGTCCATTCCTCCCCACCCTCATTCATTGTCCTATAAATCACACCTCCTCCTTGGGTGCCTCCCTCTCTCCCATCACCTCCACATCCTCCATCTACTCAACCCTACTCTCCCCCTAAGGTCTCCATGGTTGACTCCTCTATGACCTCCTCTACTATCCTACCATTGTTGCCTCCCTCTTAGGCTCATCTCTCTCCTCCCTTAAATCCTTCTTGGGATCCTCATGTTGTTTCTCACCTTTGATCTCCATCTAGCCTCTCTTATGTTGTCTCCTCCTCACTGCCCTAATTGGCTATGCTACACCCCCTATCCTCCTATGTTGACCTCTAGCTATCACCTCCACTACCATCTCCTCCATCATCTCCACCTCCACCTCCATCTCCTCCATCATTTCCACCTACCCTCCTCCATCACCTCTGCATCACACCATTGTTCCAACACCACTCACTCTCTCCTGCGTTGTCTCCTCCTCCTCAGTCCTTTCACCAGTTGTCCTACACCCTATGCCTCCTCCAATCCCCTCTCATACTATCCTACCTCCTATCTTGCCTCCTCCTATCCTTTGTCCTGCTGACCTAACCCCCTCATAGCCCCCTAATCCCTCCTCCACTGATCTCTCCCCCTGTCTCCCATCTCTGCCCGTAGTCTCCACTCATCCTCTAATCTGAAACCCAATGCCTATATAATGGGATTTGTAGGTGTAATCCTCTCCCACCGCACATTGTTAAACCACCCTAGATATTGACATATCACCCCTAGTGCCTGTTCTCCTCCAACCTTTCCTAGGTAAGGTACAACTAGTTGTGTCCTCCACTATGTCCTCAAAAACTTAGGGTCAAGTGGCTCTCCCCATGGTTGCTCTCATGAGTACTGCCTGAACATTCTATAGCTGTTAGAATATCCTACTCTACCCTAAACTACCTCGTCACCCTATCAGGTCTATGGGCCTCTAATATGTAAGGCTCCCTCCCCATAATATTGCACCTTGTGCTAAAGTGACCACTGTGTCTAGCCTCCTCCCTCCACCTTGTGAATTGTTGATACATCTATGGCTGCCAATTTAAATCACCATCCTGTAAATCATCTATGACCCTCCTCCATCTATCCATATTCCCTAGGCCCTCATAATGCAGTACCCACTTGGACTCTAATCCATACCACCATGCTATCGGATCTCACTCATCATGTCTCCCTGCTCTCACAACCCCTGGCCTAGTCACACTAATGTGCTCCAAGGCCCATATCTGCAACAAGGTCACATGTGTCATGCTGAGACCCCCATGATAACACACAAAATGTATGTCCCTATATAGCTTCACTAGCATACATGTCCCCCATGCAAACTATCCCTCTTTTCCCTCAACAATATGCTAAATAACCTCCATATGAACTAGACTACAAAACCAACTGCTCCTATCCAGTATCAGTATACCACTAATCAATCTACATAAATAAAGTGGTAGTGGTAGCACCCTCACTATTAGACACTGGTCCACATCTAGCCCTAACTTCTATACCGACAACTCATCTTGTTCAAATAGCATGTACATTGTCTCATCCAGCTGCTCCCCTATCAATGTCATATCATCCACTAGGAGCCCTACTATGGGGAGTCTCAGTATGCAACAAACATCCTCTAGTGTCCCTGTTATCTACCCTGTCAAGAGTTGGAATGTGGATGTCGATGAATCCCATTGCTCTATTAGTGTTGTTAACATCACCTAGTGTGCCTTCACGGTAGGATATCCATGCAAGTGTGACAATCCTGCCCACTCTAGTGCATATAGATTGGCTCTAGTCATGGCCCTCAGTGTCACCTACAAAACCTCGGACTACCTCTCCTATGTCCATAGAGTCTCAATTGCTACATCCATAACACAACATCATGTTAGTCACTTCCTACTCCCTCCCATTTCCTAGGTTGAGGTTACCTTCTAACTAACTTTTTCCTCCCAAGCTAAGTTTCCTCAATTCCCTAACTTGTCATTTCTTTCTAACTTTTTCTCCGGGCCCTTTCCCCCTCTTGGGATGGGGGTATGTCTCCCCTTCTTACTTGGCCATGAGTGGGTTTCCCCCCTCTTGTGGGGCAGGTTCACCCCCTGCTGGGTGTGATAGCTCGCCATGGGGCAGGATCACCCCCTACCAGGTGTGCCCACTAACTGTGGGGTGGGCTCACCCTCTGTTGGGTGTGGCTTCCCACTACTAGGTGAGGCTGCCTCTCTAGGGGTGGGGCTACTCACTGCCAAGGGGGGCCACCCCTCATGGGGTGTGGCCGCTCTATGGGAAATCCCATGATTTTGCTCAGGTGGACTAGTCCTAGGTCCATCCTAAGGCCAACCTTCATTTCTCTTTTCCCCCTTGGTCCATATTTGACCTCTTTTTATCTACTTTTCCCAACTAATTGTTCCTCCAATTATGCAAGCCCTTCCCCCCCTCCCCCATGGCCTCTCCCTAAAAATTCCATCTACTCCATTGGTGAAATCCTAATTTCACCCCCAACCCATTTTCCTAGACTACTCCACACCTAAACCCCATGACTTGAAAATGCATCAAAATTTAAAAATGTAATAAAAAATTCTTAAATCACAAAGAAGGTTTTGGACCCTAACCTGGCATGGCACCATGTACTTGTGATAGAAGTCTCACACCTCATCTTCCTAGTGGATGATGTTACCAAATTCTCTAGCCAAATTTTTAGCCAATTTCAACCATTCACATAGTTTATCCTCCATTATTGCATTCACCATCACCATCTTACATTCACCACCTTGCATCTAGCATCCATATTGACATCCAAGGAGCACACATTTACAACTCACATAAAGGGCCAACCAAGGATACGAGCACCAGCAAAAGGAAGGTATAACCAATCTAATTTCATCACTTTTATTTGTTTGTGTGCTTTACTTTAGGATAATCTTGAGGTGTCTTGTGTTGTTTCTTTGTGCATTTTTTTCTACTATTTTGCATATTTTAGATAGAAATAACACCTACTCACAATGGCTTTAGGTTTTAGGGTTTAGAGTTTATAGTTTAGAGTTTAGGGTTTAGGTTAATAGGATACCATAAGGGGATCTATGTAGTAAGGTCCTACAATAAAATTACATGGCTTAAGAGAATAAAATTTGGTGAGTTACCTAAGGCAACCAAATTTCATTTTAAGGTCCTAGGACAAAATGAATGCTTTAGTGTTAAGGATTTAGATTGTAGAGTTTAGATTTTATGGTTTAGGGAACTTAGGGTGAAGTTTTTGTGGACCTTGGAATAATGTTCTTGCAAGGTAGTACCTAGTTTATGAATATTTTTGATTTTATGAATAGATTGACTATTTCCGTAATAGAAACACATAATTATGTATTATTAAGATTGTGTTTGTCTATATTTTAACTGGAAATGTTTTTAATTGAATATAATATTATTTTATTTAACATTTTTTCATTAATATTTCCCACTTAAATGAATTTTATGATATAAAATGTATAATATAAAATTAGTTAATGTTGATTCAAGTATTTTAGTTTGTTTTGTTTGGAATTGAAAGAACCTAAAAGAAAGAAAAGAAAAATATTTAGATTCTCTTATTGTCTAGGTAACTAGTGCAAATTGTGATTTTACACTAAACTAGAAGCCTAATTAACAAGTAACTGACTAGAATGAGGGCTAAGATTGTCAAAAGAAAAGAGACAACTATTCTTTAACTATTGTTTTCTAATATAATTATAATTTTACATTGAAAGTAAAGTTTAACATATTGTTTTCTCCATACAATGCAAATGAAATTTAAAGTTAATACAATAGGACAAGGGACCTAACATTTCAAAAAATTATGACATTTATCAATATATCTATATTAAAGCACTCTATCAATAAAGACACATAACTAAATGGGACATACCATGGGAATGCACATTTCACTATTACATGTTGTCTACACTCTGAGGTGCATGTGAATCTTACAAAATAAATGTACATCTAAAATTATGTAGCATTCAAAACATATGCATGTAAATTAAATATCTCAAGCATTCAAAGGATAGAGGTCCACATAACATAACAATGCAACACACACATAAGTGTAATAATCACACATGAATACACTATCAAAAACATCCAACATGCACAAAAGAAATGTGTAGGTGATTCACAATTAGAAAGATGGCATCATCTCAATCTATGAAATGTGACACGTAATGTGATGTGTAACTATGACACATACCCATAGAAGACTAAACTCAAGAAAGAAAGAATGATATGATTCTTTCCTTTAAATCCCTAAACAAGATGAATATTTTAAGTAAATCGAATAATGAAGGAAATCTATTTCATTCTTACTATGAGTATAAGATACATAGATTATATATTCACTATTGGATTCATATATTAATTTAATATTTTATTATTTACATTTAAGCAGTGCAAATGAATTTTCTTGAGCTCAAAATTAGGGTTTTCAAAATCAAAATGATTTTTTTGATTTTAATTTAGGGTAACTTAAGAATTATTTTTGTTTAAAAATTTCAATTTAGGGTTTCAATCTAAGAAATTAGGGTTTTTAATGCAATTTTTTGTTTCATTTCAAACTAGGGTTTACAAATCCATTTTTTTGCTTGATTTTAATTAGGGTTTCAAAAAGCTTGATTAGGGTTTCCAAATGCAATTTTTTTATTTCATTTCAATTAATAGGGTTTTGAAATGCAATTTTTTTTATTTCCTTTCAATTAGGGTTTTCAAATCCAATTATTTTTGGTTTGATTAAAGAATTTAAGTTTCAAAAGTTAAATTTTGTTTCTAAAATACAATTCAAGGTTCATTTTTTCCTTTCTATTCAAGTTTCATTGCATTGTTTTTATCTTTTTCTACAATTCCTCATTTCTACTATTATGGGAAATAAAATGCTCAAAACATCAAATAAATTAAAAAAAGGGCTAAAATCTATTATTCTATTAACAATTTCAATAAAAAATGAAAAATAAAAAAATGTGGGGGTGAAGGCATACCTAGATGCTAGTTTTTGAGTCACTATTGTCAGCTGAATCAGGATCTTATGCATAGAGAAAATGAGGTTTTCTTCATTTTAAAAAAATAAATACAATTACAAAATAGGATCCCGATTAGTACAAAACAGGATCCCACTTTTTATAAATCGGGATCAAAATGGGATCCCATTTTGCATCCATTAGTTTGAGACCTTTTAGCAAATGGGATCCTAATTTTTAAAAAGTAGGATCCTGTTTGACATTTAGGCTCAGGATTCCGAAGCAAAATGAAATCCCAATTTTTAAAAATCCGGATTGTGTTTTCAAATATCAGGATCCCATTTTTCCAATTTTGATTTTATTTTTTGGCTAAGGAAAAAACTTCCATGTTTTGTCGACTCAACTTTGTAAACTTACCCACAAGCCAGAAACACCTGAATTATGATTGGTTAATGATTGGGGTTGGGATTATCCTCAAAAAGATGCAATAAATGAGGCTTGTGGATGTAAAATAAGGCCAATTAAAGCATAAGAAAGCCCAATTATTAATGAAAATTCTAGAGAAGTGTGAAAGTGTGTTACAACACTTCACAACACTTTAGCAAGGTTCCATTAAATCCATTAGTTTACAGGGCCCAACACCTAATGTGAAAATGTCAACCACATTAAAAAATAAATCAATGTGTAACATTAAGCCCAACTCACAAGGAGGGCCTAAAAAATCCAAAAAAAGTAGAAGGGTTACTTTTTGAATGACTCCATTTAGCCCCTACTTTAGTGAGAGGATTAACTTACTTCAAACTCACACTAAGGTAGAAATTCAAGAGGGGTCCAAGTGTATTGATGCAAATGGTCTAGGATAAAAAAGATTGAGGAAGCTGTTAAGCCCTCAGGATCAAAGATCCCACGTCAAATAGACATAAGCACAAGAGGACACACACAAGATGTATGATATGAAGCATCAAGATACACAAACATGCAATGTAAATTTAACAAAAATAAAGATAAAAAAAAGTAAAATAAAAAGAGGTGGATCAAGCTTTGACTATTTTTCCAACACGATGTGGATCAGATATAGGTTGTTTGTCCAAAAAATGCATACTAACTTTGAGGCAATGGAACTCCTAGTTGTTTGTTGGGTGAGAATTACAAGAAGGTGAGAAACATACACTCATGGCTGGTATGTACTCAGACACACACGCAAGTGGCTATGGGGAAATTCATGCCTCGGTCAAGCTTCCCACTCAAACCATACCAAAGTATACCTCTTCATAAATTTAATAAGGTGCAACAGAAAATGATCTTTGAGCTTCATGAAACAAGAAAATTTGTATGCTTGGAGCTCATGATCAAACAATATGTCTCTATCGGCATGCAAGTTGTGTTATGCAAGGTGGCCATATAATACAAAATGAAAAATGAGGAACAATCAAAGGAGTCTTGTTTAGTTCATGTGAGGTCTTAACTTAGGGAACATTGTACCTAATGTCTCCAAGAGAGGACCAATCAAAGAATAGAAGATTTACAACTTAGGGGATGAAGTGTGTCACATCAAGCCACTAAGAGGATTATAATATTCTAGGAGAGATCATACTCTTGAGAGACATCACACCCAATGTCATCCAGAAAGTGAAAACGCATTGTATAAAATAAGAAGATTACACCAAGAACCATGAAAAAGGAAAAAAAAAGTGAAAGAATATTGCAAATGTATGCCCATACTTTAAAGAAACTGCTAAAAACCATACTATGACCTGTTAATTTAACATAGAAAATGATAAATTATTGCAATAAAGAATGCATAAGAGCCAACTTTGAAAGCCTTATACCAAGTCACATGTTTCCAAATGAGTTGCGCCATGTAAAAGAAAAAATAAAATAAAAGAGAGGGGTTGCCCCCAAAATTAAAACACCAAAGACATAAGGGATCTATGGATTTGGGGTCAATATTTTCTTGTTACAATGTTTATAGAGAGCCTGCAACTGTCATCATTCCACAAATACACATAGAACTAGAAGAATGACACAAAGTGAGCAAAAATAAAGAAAGAGCCTTTTGGGTAAACATGGAAGAGACATGAATGTCTTGATGCCTTGCATCAACCCATAAAGGAAAATACAAGACAAATGAAAAATGTAAAGGAAAATGGGGGTGATGATAGAGATGATGGATATGATGATGTTTGATTTAGTGATATCACACCCACTTTCAAAGCTTCCACTGAAGGATAACTATAGAGATCTCAACGCAAAAGAGGAAGATTTTTTGCAATAGGATTTTCCTAGGAGCTCAATATAATCTAATGAAGGGTTCACCACCAAGTTTAAACTTGCAAAAGATAATAAAATGCTAGATGAAATACAAAACCATAGTTGAATGCAAACTAAGACTAAATGACCTAGAAAAGTGAATGAAACAACATAAAAAATTGCAAAATATAATGTGTGCACCTAGAAATCTGGAAAAGGCTAGATGGAGATGTGAAACATTGGAAAATCTGATTTTACTACTAAATAGAACTCATTTTCCAAGCTGGGTGAATCAATCTAATTTTTGGAAAACTGTGCAAGAATAAGTTTTGAACAAAAGGGTATCTGAATATTTAAAATCCTAAAAAAAATGACTAGAACTGGGACTCATTCACCAGAAGTGGTGAATCATTCCAGTTGGTATTTTCTAAGACTTTGAAAGATGATCTTCCTCTTATCTATTTTTTAGTCCTTCCTAATTGGTTTTTAGAACTGAAACTGCAATTTGCAATCTGTAAGTGATCTCCAAGTCTCTCTAAGGCTTGTTGACAACTTTGACAACTTTGACTAATTTGAAACTTTTCTCCAATCTTGCTCCGTAGGAAATCGGCAACCTAGACCTAAAAATCACACACAAAGGAGAGGGGAAAATGTTGTTAGGTTAGTGGATAGGGTTTTGCCTTGGTCAAACCCTTTGTTGGTAATTATACCTTGAAATGAAAGAAAATAAGAATGGAGAATGATGATAAACAAATGATGACATTGCAACTCGCCAAAATCTTCAATGAATTGTTGCAAATATGCTTGAGATGGCTCCAATGGATGAAAGTTTTAATCCTTGCTTGAATCATAAACCGTACCTCACAATTGTTAACATAAAACCAAACATGGTGCATGTAATCTTTGATGTGATGATTGATGCTTGAAGAATTCTCTTGAATGCTTGATAATCTACACTTGAATGCTCTTGAATGCTCTTGTGAGCTCAATTTTTTAGTATGAACACTCTCACAAAATTCATAGATGATCTCATTAATACATAGGTGAAAATGAATGAAAGAACCTTGTATTTATACTCAATTATAGACAAGAATTCCCAAAATTACAACACTACAAGTCGACATCAAATCTAGGAGAATAAAATCCTACCAAGAATTTGAATTTGAATTTTTATTTTGGACCACACGGGACTCATTCACCCAAGGTGGTGAATGAGTCCCATTAGACATATAGTATGGGACCAAAAACCAAAAGTGCTTACAAATGTGTGAAAATTGGTTCAGGGCCAAAAGATCTAGGTGGGACCCATTTGACCAAGGTGGAAAATGAGTTCCAAATCCCTAAATCTGGGCCACAAGAGCCAACAACACCTAAATTATGATTGGTGTTGGGATTATCCTTGAAAAGATGCAATAAATTAGGCTTGTGGATGTAAAATAGGGCCAATTAAAGTACAATAAAGCACAATTATTAATTACAAGCCTAGAGAAGTGTGAAAGTGTGTTACAACACTTTACAACACTCCAAATAAGGAAAGATTAAGATTAATTTTGATTAAAAAAAGGTTTATTAGGTTTATAAGACCTTAGAAAAGTGTGAAAGTGTGTTACAACACTTCACAACACTTTAGCAAGGTACCATTAAATCCATTAGTTTACAAGGGACCAAAACCTAATGTGAATGTTTCAACCACATTACAACACTAAATAAAGGAAACATTAAGCCTAACTCACAAGGAGGGACAAAACATGCCATAAGAAGTAGAAGGGTTACTTTTTCTGTGACCAACAACATTTGTTATATGGCCACCTTGCATAACACACTTTGCTTGCCTATGGAGCCATCTTGTTTGTTCATGAGTGTTAGCATATGAAGTTTTTTTTACCTCATGGATTCTACCTTTCATATTATGTGGTACCTTGTCAAATTCATCAGAAGGTATAGCTTTGGTATGGTTAACATATGATGAGAAGCCTAAACATTGGCATGAATTTCTCATTATATGGAAAGAAGCTAGTATAGAGGCATGACTTTCTCACTAAGCCACCCTTTTTGGAAAAACAACATAGATTTGATCCATGACATGTTGGAAAAATGGTTAAAGATTGATCCACCTTTTCTTTCTTTTTCTTTCATATTTATATCTTTGACATTTTATTTGTGTATCTTGATGCTGCATATCATACACCTTGTTTGTGTCCCTTTGTTCTTATGTTGGCTTGACATAGGATCTTGGATCCTAAGGGTTTGGACACCTCCTTTGATCTTCATTGTCCTAGACCATCCACATTGGTACCCTTGGACCCCTCTTGAATGACTACTTTAGTGTGGGTTTGAAGCAAGTTCTTCCTCTCACTAAAGTGGGGGCTAAATGTAGTGATGGAAAATGTATCCCTCTAGATTTTTACACTTAATTTGGGAATGATTAACATTAAAATGGACCTAATGTTTCCTTGATATAGTGTTGTAATTTTTTTAATAAATTCACATTAGATATAAGGCCCTTTTAAGCTAAATAGACCTAATTTTTCCTTAATTTAGTGTGTCAAAGTGTATTTATTTACACCTCCACATTAAGTTTTGGGCCCTCTTGTATTTATGAACTTCATATCATCATTAATAGGCCCCTAATACCCTTTATTATGAATCTTGAGGCTTATTTTAGCCAAGATCTAGACATAATTAGCAAATACACTTAATATCTCAAATCCCCACCATTTTCTCTTTCCGAAAAGGCCTGGTCGGACCCATATGCCACCTTGGGCATATGTGTCCCACCCAAATGGGACCTATACGCCACAAGTGGTGTATGAATCCCATTTGGCCCCTTTCTAGGGTTTTGAATTTGAAAATTTCATGAATATTGGCATTTTTGATCTAATAAAAGGTAAGTTAGATGGTGAACCATAATTTTTTAGGTCTATGTTGCTCTCTTGTCAATTAGGGTTTTTCACATAAAAGGAGAGAGATAGGCCAAAAACCTAGGTGGTTCACTCAAACTAATACAAGTACAATGAAAATATGAATGAAATTTTCCTAGATGAGATGATATAAATGCAAGGAATTGATAAAGAATATTGATTATAAATGAAAAACCTAAGAAATGCAATTTGTTTGAAAACACATTGTGATATACAAAAACTCCTAGAAATGAAGGAAAATTGTAACATAAATGGATGAAACTGAATATGTGTACTTGAGATCTTGCTGGAGGCTAGAAATGACTTTTGAAATATTTTTGATGCTAAAAAGAAATTCCTATTGGCACTCATTCACCATTCTGGGCGAACTAGTCCTAGTTTTGAGAAACTATCCTAGAACCCGTTTCAGACAAATGGGTATCCAAAACTACAAAGAACACTTTTTAGGATAGGAATCCAATTTTAAATTTCTAAAAATCCAAAACAGAAAACAAGGATCCTCACTTTGTACTTTGGGTCCTTATAGTTGTCTTCTTCCAAAACTCTGATTTTTGGCACTGTAATAGACTTTTTGTGGATTTTTTTCCTTACTCTTCAAGGAAATGTCTTCAAAAACTTTTCAACTCAATCCTAAATTATTTCCAAGCCTTCAAGATGTCTAAATCTATAAACACACAAGAAAGGAAGGAGAAATGTTGAATGTTAGGGCATGGGAGTTTGCCTTGGTCAAACCCCTTTGTAGGTAATTAAACCAAAATGGAGAAAGAATGCAAAGACGCATGCAACAATGGAGTCAATACCTTTCCATGAATATTGATCTTTATTTTCTACAACAATAGAGGAATATTCTACCTTTGAATGTATTTGGAAGCTATCTTGATGACCTAGAACGATAAAACCCTATCTTGCTTGACTTGAAGTGGAAGACAAATGATGAATGAGTTGTGAATGAGTTAAGAGATTATGAATTAGGGATTAGAAGGTTGTATTTATATGAAAGTCACCTTATTTTCCCATTAATTGGATCCTTAAGGATGACATGGAGGAAAATAAGACTTAAAATGGCTCAAATGGGACCCATTTTCCATTAGGGGAGAATGGGTCCCACCTGAATGGGACTAATTTGAAATCAAGGATGAATGGGTCCCATAGGGGCCATTTTGCTAGCTAGAAGGTCAAGACATAAGAAAATCAGGTTTCTAGATTGTTCTAGTCAATTATTTGATCAATTTATGCCTCATGATGCACAATATGGGGCAATATGAGCCTATTAATGATGATGTAAATGGAAATTATGGATTGGGACACAAAATTCAATGTGAAAGTATGATTAAATACACTTTACAACACTAAAATAGGATCCACATAGCCTAGAAAGGCACAACATCCAATATGAATGTGTAGGACACATTACAACACTAGATTAACATTAAGTTTATTTTACAAGCCTTCTAGGTTGATGTGATAATGTATTTAAATGTGTTTTATAATCTTGAAGTAAGAAAAGATAAGTCCATTAAGTTTAGAGAGGCATGAACGTATTTTACAACACTTTACAACACATTCACAAGACATCGTTTAATGAATTTTATTCTATTTACAAGGGTCAAAGACCTAGTGTGGATGTGAAAAAAACCTCACAGGACCAATTCAAGGCCTCATTAAGTCCAATTTTCATCAATTATTCTCAAATCAAGAAAGTTTTCTTTTCTCTACAATACATTTAGCAACAACTTTAGTGAGAGGATGAACTTGCATCAAACTCACACTAAAGTAGACATTCAAAAGAGATCTGAATGTACAAATGTAGAAGGATGACAAAGATCAAGAAGGAAATCAACCCCCCAAGATCCAAGCTTGTGAGTAAAATCATCAAGATACACAATCATGCAATGGAAAGAATTGAATGAGAGAAAAATGGGGCAGAAAAGATGCGCTCACTCTGGGGCCATAGAACATCAGGTTGTCCATGGGCTGAGATGTCCCAAAGAAGTGACTTAGTGAGAAATTAATTCTAGTGTATCAACTTTCCACCATATAATGAGAAAATTCATGCCATTGTGTTGTCTTCCCATTATACAAACCATACCAAAGTTACACTCCTGATAACTTTGATAAGGTATCATAATGAAAATGCTTTTTGTAAATGTTTTTGAATGTCATGTAAAAATTGTGTTAAAGGGTATTTTTCTTTGTTCATGTAAGGTCTTCTTAGGGAGAATTGTGCCTAGTGTTTCCTAGAGAGGACAAGTAAGGGTGTTATATCATTGTTCATGGGATGCCTCATTTGCATCATGCCACTTCAATTGATTGTACACTCTTGGAAGGAATCAAACCCAATGAAACCATCAAGAAGAGGACACATCACAAGAAAAAAAAATCAGACCATGAAATTTGCAAAAAGATGTTGTCTATGTATGCCCTCACTTTAAAGTAGTTGCTACACCATTACTATGAGAAATTTCTTTAAAGTAGAGGAGGGTATGAGAGCTTATTCAAAAATCCCTATTCCAAGTCATATGTTTTCGATAAGCTATGTCATGAAGAGAGCGAGTATGTCACATGCAAGTCAATCTTAAGACATGTCATCCACATCTGAAGCCCGCTCTTAGAATTCAACTTTGATTTGGGTCAATTGCCTCCTAATATACTAGCATATGACAACAATAGATGAGCTAAGTTACTATGGAAAGAATTCAAACTTGTTACTTTAAATAAAATATTCATGCAAGATGGAAAAAACATCCACCAAGAAAGATTTTGTCAACTATTGACAAATTTGAGAGATGCAAACCCAAAAATTGATTATTGGAAATTGCTTATGACAAGAACCACTATTAACATTGATGCGGAAAGCAATGAGGAGTTTGATAATTGTGTTCATTTATTCTCCACAAATGATAATGTCAAAATTGCATTTGAAATCTTTTGAAATCAATGTCAAGCATTCCCTTTTGGTTTTGTGTGTTTCCTTACACACCTACATTTGCGTCATCTTCAGTTCCATGATGAGGTGTTTTGGGAACATGTTCCACTAAAATTTAATTTTTTATTTTGAAGATTCTATTCAATATTTAGATCAGATAGAGGATTGTTCCTCTCATTTATTTAGGGATCAAGTTTTTTTCTTGATTCTCTTTGACAATGAGAGAGTTTTTCAAGTGTTCATTGATGACTATTTCTAGCTAAATTTGTTTCCTCTCTATTTTGTAATTCTAATTCTTGTACTCTTATTTTTTCAATTCATCTAGCATATCTTTGTCTTTTAGCTTCATTGTGTCTTCTTCTTTGCTCTTCCCTTTGAACATCTATCATTTGTTCCTATCATCATCTTTTATATTCTCTTTGATGTTCTCTTTGATATTCTCTTTGATATTTCCTTCTTTTCTCCTTTGATTCAAAATTCCTTCTATGTCGCACCATATCTAGACAATAATCTATATATAAAGAACAAGATGTAGTTACCAGTATTGCATGTTGGCAGTTACGAGTATCACATGGAAATACTCCAATGATTTGCACATTAGGGGTATCATTTGAGCTGGTCCTTACAATCACAGTTGTCAAACCATGGACCTCCTCTCAGTCACGATGCATCCAACTATACCCTAGCATTGTTGAATAAGAATTACATGCAATTTTAATAGACAAGGAAGAGTAAATGGTTCAATTAAATTTTCCTCTATAAATGAAGAATGCACATTTAGAATCAATATTTTTCAAATTTTTTTGTTCTCTCAGCATAATTTGTCAAGAAAATTTGATCAACTTGGGGGATCAATATAGCAAAAGGCATAGTCAGGAAATATCATCAAATGAAGATATCCAAGTATGTATTCAACTTTGGTCAATATCTTCAAATCCCTATGTTGTTTTGGTCTATCACACTTTTTGATAGTTTTTTTTCAAGTATAGTTAGTGTAATTCAAATAGAATATGAGTCCTGTAGATATTGTTCATTATGACATCAAAGATGTTTTGTGTTGTGAAATGCATGATAGTGTCTTTTGGGATGAGATTTCTAGGTGTATTCTTTGTGAGAGATTGGAAAATTAAAATATATTCATGGTTTTTCTCCTTATTTCTCAATTATTTAAGTCTTCCCTTCTACTGGCCATTGATGTTAGGGTGCTACCACAATAATGGGTTACACTTTCTAGGGCATCCTAATTTTTTCCTAAAATCGCATAATTTTGGAAAATAAAATGATTTAAGAGTTTAAAGGTTCCATTTAAAATATTTTAATTAAAGAGGGTTTGATCAAGCCCCCTTAGATCAAATCCCCTTGGATAGAACCCCATTATTTTAAAACCATACCTATAATGGAGTCTACTCTACACCTATCAAAATGCTGATAAAAAACCACTTTTGATTTACCTTTTGGATGACCATATGAATTAATTTAAATTTTAAGTTTTGTAAGTATGTATCCCTTAATATAAGCTTCCCAAAAAGTATAATTTTTTAAATATATTTAATTTTATTATTATTGTAAACAAATATATTGGCACCCGAGGGTCTTTCTAGCACTTCTAGGGTTTTTCACATAAAAGGAGAAAGATGGGCCAAAATGAAATGTAAACACTCAAGATTAATGTAATATTTATGAATTATGCTTAGATGAGATGGTTTAAATTCAAAGAAATGATAAAATGGATTGATCATGCATGCAAAACTATGAAATGAAAAGTGTTTGAAAACACATTGTAATATGTAGAAAGAATTAAAAACATGAGCAAACAATAACATAACTTAACAAAATTGAATGAGGTTCACCTAGAGGATGAAAGTTGATGTTGAAAGGTTCTGGAAAGTTCTAAAGATTAGTGTTGAATCTCATTGGGATTCATTCACCACAAATGGCAAATTAGTCTTGTTTCTAGTGAAAATTGCCATAATAGGTTTTAGGATTTCAATAACACAAATCTTCAGAAAAAAAAATTTCAAGCCTAACAGTGGGATTCATTCACCACAAATGGTCAATCATTCCAATTGTAGATTTCTAAAAATTCAAGGGTCAATTTTGTGGGTCCTAGTCTGTAACTTTCTGCCTGACAACTTGTCGGATCTGAATTTGGAAAATCTAAAGGGAATGTGTTCTTCAAGCTTCAAATAGGATTATGCTGAATTTGGTGAGTTTGATCACTTTACAACACCTTTTTGATGCCTTTCTCTTTAACAAATCTTCTTACAAGACCTGCAAACACACATGCAAAAAGGGGAAACAGGTTTAAGGTTTAGAACATAGGGGTTTGCCTTGGTCAAACCCCAGTTTGGTAATCAAACCTTTGATAATGAAATGGAATAAAGAGAGAATGATGAAAAAATAACATTCAATGTCAGAAACTCACCAAACCCTTGATGTTGAAGTCCAATGATATGCTACTCCAAGATGCTTGAATGCTTGATTGAATGATGAGGAATGCTAAAATTCTATGATGGATGCATGACCACTTGAATGAATGGATGAATGGAAATGGGGAGTAAAATGCATAGAAAATCATATATTTATACACAAATATGCTCTAATTTATCAAAAATACATCACAGGCTGACCTTAGGTCTTAAAGAATAAAAACCTGCTAGTAATTTGAATTTATTTTTATTTTTGTACCAAGAGGGACTCATTCACCCCTAATGGCGAATGGGTCCCAATCAAGGCATGTGAATGGGTGTCAAAATTAAGTTGTTTCAAATGATGTATTTTAGGTTTTTGTATTAAAAAATACACTTAATTAAGGCCTGTAAGTGCATAAAGAGGCCAAATAAAGCATAAGAAAGTTGTATTTGTTGATGAAAAGTCTAGAAAAGGATGAAAGTTTGTTACAAGACTTTACAAAACTTTAAAATAAGACTTGTTAAGTGATAAAAAGAGGGTATACATGTAAGTTAATTATAACAAGAAGAATCTAGAAAAGTGTGAAAATGTGTTATAACACTTCAAAAAACCTTTACAAGACACCATAAAGTCTTAATGATTCATAAAGATTTAGGACCTAATGTGAATGTGTGGGTCACATTGCAACATTAAATCAAGGTGAAATCAAGCCAAATAAGCACAAGGAGGGACAAAACAAGAAAAATTAGAAGGGTTACTTCTTTCATGTCCACTATTAGCCCCCACTTTAGTGAGAGGATGAACTTGCTTCAAACTCACACTAAAGCAACTGAACATGCAATCAAGAGGGGTTTGAATGTACTAATGGTTGGTGAGATGGGACAACAACAATCAAGAGGGATGATCAAGCCTCCAAGATCAAGATCCCATCTAAAACCAAACATAAGCACAATTGAACACACATGAAAATGATGAAAATGAATGAAAGATAACATTTGAAAGAAATAAAGTCAGATCAAGCTTCAATCATCTATCCAAGGCATTGTGGGTTGGATCTAGGCTATTTTTCCAGAAAGAAAATGCATACTCACTTTGGGGAGATGAAACTCATGGATGTCTACTGGATGAGAAATCCCAGAAGGTGAGAAACATACACTCATAGGAGGTATGTCCTTACAAACACACATGTGGCTATGGGGAGAATCCATGCCCCAAAATGAGCTTTTCACTCAACCATATTAAATTTATACCTCCTGATAACTTTAATAAGGCACCACAAAGGAAAATTTCATTTTGTGCTTCATGAGTCACAAAAAGCTTCGTATGCTTAGAACTCATGAACAAATGTGATGGAACCATAGACATGCAAGCTGTGTTATGCAAGGTGGCCATATAAATGAAAAATGCAAAAGATGTTAAAAGGAGTATTTGCTTAATTCATGCATGGTCTATAACTTAGGGAACATTGTGTCTAATATCTCAAAGAGAGTACCAATTAAAGAATAGAAAATTTACAACTTTGGGGATGAAATGCATCACATGAGGCCACTAAGAGGAATGTAATATCCTAAGATAGATCATGCTCATGAAGGAAATTATACCCAATGTTATCCACAATGCAACAAAATACATTATATGAATTAACAAGGCTTCACTAAGAACCAAGAAAAAAGGAAAAATGCAAAATGAATAATTCCAATGTATGCCCCCACCTTAAAGGAATTGCTACACACTATTCTATGAGAAATTACTTTAAAGTAGAAAATGAAAAAAATGAAAAATTAAACAAGACATGAGAGCCAACTTGGAAAGCCCCTATGCCAAGTCATAATTTTTCGAGTAAGGTTGTGTCATGCAAATGAAAAAGGAACAAAAGAAAGAGTGGTTTCCCCCAAAAGGAATATAGAAAACACATAAGGGATCTATGGATTTAGGGTCAGCATGTTCATTGCTACAATGTTTTGATTAAAGAGCTCCAAACTATCATCATTCCCCAAATACTTATAGAACTAGAAGAATGACACAAAGAAAACAAAAACAAAAGATAAAGAAAATCCATTTTGGGTCAACATGGAAGAGACATAGGATGTCTCAATGATTTGCATCATCCCAAAAGGAAAACAAAAGAAAATGAAAATTAAAAATCTTTTGGATCAACATGAGAGAGATATTTCAGTCTCAATGCCTTACGTCACCTCTGAAAGGAAAACAAAAAAAAAAAAAGCGAAAAAGAAAATAAAAAGACCTTTTGGGTCAACATGGAAGAGAAATAGGGTGTCTCAACACTTTGCATTATCCCCAAAAGGAAAACACAAAGTGAAAAGGAAAATAAAAAACAATGTACAACATATAGAAGAATGAAGATACATATAGAGGAATTGCACAAAAAGAGAGAGAACATCAAACAACATGTCACAAGGGATCACATTATGCACATGCAATCACACCAAAGAAAAGAAAAGAAGAAGAAAAAATGTAAAAGGCTTCCAAGGTGAATGCAAGTCAACCATCTAATAAGTCATCTGCCTCCTAATCATGTTCAAAATTTGGAAAATTGGCTAGAGGGAGAAGAGCAAGGGTCCAACGAGGTGAAGTGCCATGCTCATTACTCTGTATAGGATATATGTTAGTTAAGCACATAGACAAGGAAAATAATGTGTTTAATTCATTATGGATTTCTTCGTCGATTGTTTTTTTTCATCATCATCAAGGTTAATCACACAAGGAGGATGAATGATTATATCTAAAGGAGAGTGTATCTGTTGTTGTGATTGTTGTATTGGATTGTTTTGTGGTGGGTCAGGAGGAGGGTTATGAGGGATTGCTTCTATCAAGCAGGGATTATGATTTTCTTTATTTTCTTCCACATGTAACTAATGAGCAAGGAGACAACATTGACACCTACGCTCCTTGGCACCTCAAATACTTTTGGTTCTATTTTAAATTTATGTGGGTGTAAGAGCGGGTTGATCCACCATGGGCTCCTTTTCTTTCCTAAGGGGAGGAATAGAAGGAACTATAGGAGGTGACTCAGTCACTTTCACTTTTACATTATAAACTTGTTTTATGTGAGGGGGTATGATGTGGTTGGTTTCATTATCTCTTGGGAATTTTCAAGATGTAGGTGAAGTATTTATTATTGATTGGTCTTGATTTGTTGGCTCAAGTTCAGGTTGAAGAATTTTCTCATTTAGGATGGGAGTGTCAGAAGGGGATGGCGATATATATTGTGAAGAGACAATTCCACTATGCGTTTGGCTTTGAATTTTTGATAGGAAATGAAAAAGAAGTCTTTGCAAGGTGTTATGGGTTCCATGAGCTCAGGACAAAAGGAGCTTCTAAGGAGAAATTCCCTTTAGAAGACAAAGGGTTAAAGCCACTATGGTTAATAGTGAATATGTCATTGTCAAGAAGAAACTTTAAACATTTGTGTATGAGTGAATGGACAAATTTCATCAAGTGAAGCCATGGATGGACTAACCACAAATGAAACTAATCTTACTATGGAATGATAGAGAATATTACATCCCATATTTTAGGTCCTATTTGTAATGGAAGGACGATCAATCCTATCGTAGGGCAAGCAAAACCATTGTTCTTTTTGATCCATGCTCTCGATTTTTCATAAATATGACCGACTATGTAAAGAGGACCATCAAGAAGATTTAGAAGAATTTCCTTATGAGAGAAAGTAATATCAATATTTTTCTTAGGTTGGCCCTTACGAGGGATAACATCTATCGTACCTACCATTTCATTCATAGGATTACTAGTAGTGGTATCTAGAATAGGATCAGGATGTTCAATAGTTGTATGAGCATTCATCACATCATTGTTTTGAGTTTTACTAGCTTTGAAAAAGGACACATTATGTTTGGGCATTGGAGTGGTAAAAATTTGAAAATTTTGATTGGGTGGGGAAAAAAACACATTTCCTTTAATATTAGCATTTGAAATGGATAGATGGATAGAATCAATGAGGTCTTTCACTAGGATTTTAAGATGCTTACATTGTTCTATGCCATGTCCATTTTTTCTATGATAATGGGTATGTGCAAGTGTTTTTCATATCTAGAAGTACAAAATATAACTAGAAATGCAAAAGTACACAACACAAGACCACCTCAAGATTGGGTAATGTTAACAAAAATTAAAGAAAGATAAAAATCAAAATAGATGTACCTTAACTTGAGTTGTTCTTTGGTTGGCCCTTGATGTAGCTTGGTATGTGTGCTCCTTGGATGGAAAGTGATGCAAAGAGTGGATGCAATATGGGATGAGAATTAAAATAGGTATGCAAAATGGTTTGAATGCAAGGAGTGCTTAATGATGGCTTGAATGGCTTGAAAGGCTTAAGAGCATAAGGGTGTTACAAAAATGCATAAGATCCCTTAATGAGTTAGAAGAGGGGGTGTTTATAGAAGCAATTGAGTTCTCTAGAGAATTCAACGGTCTAGATTAAGCAACCATGGCCAAGATGTATGGCTATGGTGAGTTGAGGACTCACAAGCCCTCACATCTTGCCATGTGGAGGATGAAGTGTCCAAAGGACATGGTGAGATGGAAAGGGTACAAATGATGTGGAGGATGGAAAAGTACTTTGAAAGTACCTTGGGAGGTGAGAATATTTCCTCAAAAAGGAACTTCTTGTTCCCACATGAGAGGAAAGTGACATATGAGGAATTTTAGTATTCCTCAAAAATCTCCATGGGGAAGAGGAAAGTAGTTGGAGAAATAAATGTGAATTAAAAATTCACATGATTGGGAATAATCTTGTGGATAAGACAAGGTTCCCAAAAAAGGGTCTTTTGACACATGTGAGTGATGTGACAAGTCAAAGGTTCTAGAAGACTTTGCATGGGAATAAGGAGAATCCTGGAAAGATAAATGTGAATTAAAAATTCACATGGGGAAGAGAGGAGTCTTGGATGAATAAATGCAATTAAAAATTCACCTGTGGAAGAGGGTCCATGCCAAATGTGGAAAATGTGAAGGTTGACCAAAAAGATATGCCAAATGTAGCAAGGGGATTAGATTAAGGTTGTGCAAATACATGATTAGGAAAATTAATGAGAGATTAGAATCAAGTGGGAGATTATGGAGGATGTGACATTAATCATTGATTAAGGGTGTGCACATCTTAATCATGGATTGATTAAATTAATCCATATTAGAAGAGGATTAGGGAGGATGTGACAAGGAGAGAGAAAAAAGAAGAATTCAAAATTGATTTTATTCAAAAAGGTCAAATGACTAAATTAAATAAATTGATATGTTTATTTAATTTAGAGAGGAAAAGGTGTAGGGTAAAGTATTTAATTTTTAAATTAAATACTTTAGGGACTTTAGGAAGAAGGTGCTGTATTAATTAAATAAATTGTTTAATTAATATTGATGAGATAGATGAATAAAGAGGTGAATTTGATCATATGGGAGTAGTCAAATTTAGATGTCTACAATTTTCCCCTCTTCAAAATGTTGTTAGAATAATAGTATTTTGAAGAAAAATAAAATGCAGATGACTCGATAGATGAAGTGACTAAAACATGATGCCCCATCGTGGGAGAAGTTGCATGAGCTGCCCAAATAGAAGGGAAAGGAGGGAGATGCCCCAGTCTCACAAGGAAATGACCATGGTGAAGGAATGGAGTAAAATGGTAGAGTATGCCCCCTCGAGAGGGCAGTTGGAGAAGAAAAAGGGGCCCCAGGTGACTTCTCGATAGGAAGAAATAAAAGGAACCATTGGATAGAGCTAAACAAATAGAAAAAATTGGTTTTTGAATAGAGTCAATTGGAAGCACAGTGTGCAAATGGTGGCCCAAAAAATATTTTGAATTAATTAGGGCCCAAAAAAGTTTAAAAAGGAGAGAATAGCCGTCACTTAAAGGTAATTTAAAAATGAGAGAGAAATTACTTATAGTAATTGGAAAGTGACTATTCCTCATTTGCACACTTGGTGGTGAAGGGAGAAAGAGAAGATGAGAAGGAGGAGACAAGCAGACAAGGAGGTGAAGATGTCGAATGATTATGATGATGACATCATCCACTCAGCTGACAAGGTGTGCACCTTCTACCACAAGTACGTGGTTCCACGCCAAGTTAGGTTCCAAAATCACCTTGGTGATTTTAAGAATTTTTCATGATGTTATGAAATTGTGATGCTTTTTGAAGACATGGGTTTTGGGATTGGGGTAGTGTAGGAAAATGGGGTGGAGGTGAAATGGGGATTTTTCCAATGGGGTGGGTAAGATAGTTAGTTACATGGAATAGGGGTGAAGGGGAAGGGTTTGGCCAATTAGAAGGAAAATTTTCCCCAAAAACCATAAAACAAAGGCCTCAAATAGTGTGAGGGGGAAGAGGAAAAGATGGGTTTGTCCCGGGATGGGCCCAAGAAGAGCCCTTTGGGAAAAAATTGTGAGCCACCCATAGAGGGGTGACCACGCCCCAGGGTAGGGGTGATCTCACCCTAAGAGGAAAAATTTAGCCCTACAATAATTGATCTTTTCATAGTGGGGGGCAAGCCTAGCCCAGTAGGGGGAAAACCCACCCCGCGATAGGCGAGCCCACCCTAGTGGGGCCGACCTTGCCCCAAGGTGGGTGAGCCTGCCCCAAGGTAGGAAAGCTCACTTGATGTGCAGCAATCCCACCCAATGGTGGGTGAACCCACCCTAGTGGGGACGTCCCCACCCTAGAAGGGGTGGCAGCACCCAATAGGGGGGAGGGGGGTTGTGTCAATGTCCAGGAAGTGGCAACCCTACCTTAGAAGGGGTAGGAGCCAAAAAATGAAAAAGAGGATAAGTTAGGGAATTTAAGGAAACTCACTCAAATGAGGAGGGAATAGTTAGAAGAAGATAACCTAGGGCTAGGAAATGAGAGAGGATATGAGATGACTGACAAGGCGTTGTGGTATGGATGTGGCAATTTGAGAGTCTACGGACTCAAGAGAGGTGACCCAAGGTTCTACAGGTGACACTGAGGGCCATGATGGGAGTTGATTTGCATGCACTGGAGTAGGCATGATTGTTACACCTAGGTGGATATTTGATATTGAAGGTGCATCAAGCTATGCTAACAATTCTTATAGAGCAATATGACTCATTGACTTCTACATTTCATCTCTTGACTGGGGAGATGATAGTGACACTAGAGGACATGTGGCATATACTAAGGCTCCCTATAGTAGGGCACCGAGTGGGCGAGGTTACATCGACTAGAGAGGAGCTAGATAATACAATGTATGTGCTATTTGGAAAGGATGACTTGCCGGAGCAAAGGTCAGGGTTAGACATGGATCGATGTTTGATAGTGGGGGTGCCACCACTACCATTGTATTTATGTAGACTGATTAGTGGTATACTGATACTGGATGGGAGCAGGTGTTTCTACAGCCTAGAGTATATGGAGGTTATTCAACATATTGTCAAGGGTAGAGACAAAATAGTTTGCATGGGGCACATGCATGCTAGCATAGTTATATGAGGACATGTATTTCGTGTGCTATCACGAGGGTCTTAGCATGATGCAGGTGACCCTATTGCAAATATGGGCCTAGGAGCACATTAGTGTGACTAGACCAAGAGTGGTGAGAGTAGGAAGACAAGATGAGAGAGATCCCATAGCATGGTGGTACAAATTAGAGTATGTTTGGATATTGCACTATGAGGGCCTAGGGAATTTAGTTAGATGGAGGAGGATCATAGATGATTTATAGGAGGGTAACATAGTGTGGTGGTCATACATGTATGGATGATTCATAGGGTGGAGGACAGAGGAGGAGAGACACAGTGGATAATTCAACACTAGGTGCTACATAGTGGGGAGAGAGCCTCACATAGTACATGCCCATAGACTTGACAGGGTCTAAGATAGTTTGGGCAAGAGTAGGATATTCTGCCTGCACCAAAGATGTTCAGACAGTACACATGAGAGTAGCCACAGGGAGAGCCAACTGACCATGAGTTTTTGAGGACACAGTGGATGACACAATAGTTGATACCTTACCTAAGGAGGACTGGAGGAGACTAGGTGCCAGGGTTGATACATCAATATGCTATATGGTTCTGCAGTGTGCAATGGTAGAAGATTACACCTAAGGAGCCCATTACAGAGGCACTTAGCTTCAGATCAGAGGATGAGCAGAGATTGGTGATAGAGAGGGGAGGGAGGAGGAGAACCCAATAGAGGAGAAGGTAGGAGAGACAATAGATTAGGCTTGAACAGACATTGGGCAGTAGGCAGAGAGGGAGCTAAGGGAGTTTAGGGTATAGATTATAGGGTTGTTGAGGGAGAGGACTAAGCTCTAGGACAAGATGGCTACAACACATGGGACATTGTGTTATGAAGAGTGTATGGTAAAGGTGTAAACTATCTTTTTGGATCTCCATAACTATAAGGTATTGTGGCTTTATCAACTATTACTTGGTTTTTGATGGGCTAAGTTGGTTGTTGAGGAGTGGGGTTAAATTTTAAGAAACCTTTGCGTGGTTTTCTAAAGGTTTGTGAATTGTTTCAGTTGACATGTATAGATTTCTAAGCTTAGCTAGTAGTGGACTTGGAATCATGACTACTAATCGAATTGTGATAGTCACAAAGGGCTCTACATAGATGCATGAAAGAGGGAAATTTCATCATTGTCAATTTTTCTTGAATTTGACTTTGTAAATTTTCAATGAACATCTTTTGAAGATGTGGATCAAGAACCTTGACATCAATTTGGGCATAAAGTGATAGATAACAAGAGATGAAATCGGTGAATTTTTAATCCACATTTTGTGTACATCTCATTAAATCAGCCAATGTCTTTTCAGGAGTCATGTGCACTCGAAAATGATTTATAAATGCATCAACTAGTTCATTAAATTAATGAATTTAATTATTTGGTAAGGATGAAAACCACTCCAAGTTAGTGTCCTTTAAGGTCCTAGGAAATAGTTTAGCCAACAATTTATCGTCAAGGAAAAAATCACTACATAAGTCTATATAGGCATTAAAATGATTAGTAGGATCACCCTCCCCTCCCTACTTCTCAAATCTAGGTATATCAATTCCTTGTTGCATTGGTGTTATTAATATGTCCAAAGATAATGGGCTACTATAGACATAATAGGTGGGTGGGGAATTTTTACTTTGGCTCATGGTGGATAATTGTTGTTGCATAGAAAAAATAGTGTGCATAGAGGAAACAGTTTGGAAGAGTTGTGTGATTAGAGGATTAGGATAGGTGGTAGGAGGTGGAAGATAGAATGGTGATGGAGTGTATGTAGTAGTATGACAAGTGAAGGGAACACTAATAGGTGGGAACGTGGTGGAGGATAAAAAATTTGATCCACAAAGGAACTAGGAGTGCTAGTAGGAATACTAGAGGAAGGAGTGACATTACTAATAGATTGCATGAATGTTGCAACTTGGGGAGTGGTGTAGGTAGGTATGGATGTTACAGTTGAAGGGGGAGGAATGTGAGGTCCTTCATGGATAACCACAATGCTTGTTTGCTAAGATGTATTAGAGGTAGAAAGAGCATGTTTTTTGTATATCTCAACAATTTGTTTCATAACATTTAGGCCTTCATCACTTTCAATTAGGTGATGGATGTTTTATATAGTAGAAATCATAGTGGTTAAAATGTTTTCAAGACAAAAGATATGTTGAAGATGTGTTAAGTCCTCATGAATTTTAATGACTTTGTCTTTTAAAATGTGATTATTTTGTGTGTCAACTTGCATGTTATTAGAAGTCAAAGCATTGCTACAAGTAGGGTCCATGCCTAATGCACTATTTTAAATACTAGGAGTGGTAGCTCAGGACAACCCAAGGTCCACAGTGAGTTTTTTATCATGTGATGTGATGATTCATGAACTTCTCACTAAAGTATTATCAATAGGGAACCAAACACTCATACAAAGGCTACTAAAGGTGAGATGAAATGAAAACTAGGAGCAATAAAATTCTAATAACATAAATTTTGGAAACTAGAATAGAGATGCAATCAAATAAAAAAAAATGTAGAAAATGCTCTAAAAAATGATAGAAATTTATGTGCAAAATATGCAACTGGACTAATTCATGCAGGGCGGTGAATGATACCAGGGATGAAATTTTTTGAATGTTTTTAGAGAAATTAAGATGAATTTTATTCTTTGCAAATTTTTTGATGCAAAACTATGATACCGATGCATAAATTTAGTGTTTTTAAATGATTAGAAATGCAAAAAAATGAAAGCTATATGATCTTTTCACTAATGAAATTTTGAAAACCCTAGGATACAAAACAATGCAAAGCCTAATGCAATGTTGATAAAAACTATCCGTAGGATGTAAATGCCTTAAAATCAGAAGTGAAAATTTTCTAAAGTTAGGTTCACCAAAATGTAAACAAAGATTTTGGCACTTGAGGGTCTTTCTAGCACTTCTAGGGTTTTTCACATAAAAGGAGAAAGATGGGCCAAAATGCATCATAAACACTCAAGATTAATGTAATATGGATGCAATATGCCTATATGAGATGAATTAAATAAAAATAGATGATAAAATGGATTGATTATGCATGCAAAACTATGAAATGTAGAGTGTTTGAAAACACATTGTGATATGTGGAAAGAATTAAAAATATGAACAAACAATAACATAACTTAATGAAGCTAAATGAGGTCACCTAGAGGTTGAAAGCTGATGTTGAGAGGTTCTAGAATGTTGCAAAGATCAGTGTTGAATCCCACTAGGACTCATTCACCATAGATGGAAAATTAGTCTTATTTCTAGTGAAATTTGTCGGAATAGGTTTCGGGATGCCGAGAACACAAATCTTCAAAAAAAACTTTTTCAAGCCTGAAAGTGGGATTGATTTGCCATAGATGGTGAATCAGTCCACCTACAAATTTCTAAAAAGTCAAGGGCTAATTATGTGGGTTCTGGTCTACACTTTTTGGCCTGACGTTTGCTAGATCCGAATCTAGAAAATCTAATAGGAAAGTGTTCTCCAAGCATCAATTAGGATTATGTTGACTTTGATGACTTTGATGACTTTACAACACCTTTTTGACACCTTTATGTTTGAACAATATTCCTACAAGACTTTTAAACACACATGTAAAGAGGGGGAAAAGGGTTAAGGGTTAGAGTATAGGGGTTTGCCTTGGTCAAACCTTAGTTTGGTAATCAAAACCTTGATAATGAAATGGAATAAAGAGATAATGGTGAACAAATAACATGCAATGTAATTAATTGACCAAACCCTTGATGTTGAAGTCTGTAGATATGGTACTCCAAGATGCTTGAATGCTTGATTGAATGATGAGGAATGCTTAAATACTATGATGGATGTATGAACACTTGAATGAAGGGATAAATGGGAATGGGGGTTAAAATTAATAGAAAATCATATATTTATACATGATTATTCCCTAATTTCCCAAAAATACATCACAGGCCGACCTTAGTTCTTGAGGAATAAAAACCCGCCAATAATTTGAATTTATTTTGATTTTTGTGCCAAGAGGGACTCATTCACCGCTAATGGTGAATGGGTCCCACTCAAAGCATGTGAATGGGTGTAGGAAATTAAGTTGTCTTAAATGATGTTTGTTAGGTTTATATTAAAAAATACACTTAATTAAGGCGTATAAGTGCATAAAGGGGCCAAATAAAGCATAAGAAAGGTGTATTTGTTGATAAAAAGTATAGGAAAGCATGAAAGGTTGTTGCAATACTTTACAACACTTTAAAATAATACTTGGTAAGTGATAAAAAGAGGGTATGTAAGTGAATTATAATAAGAAGAGTCTAGAAAAGTGTGAAAATGTGTTACAACACTTCACAACACCTTTACAAGACATCATAAAGTCTTTATGATTCATAAAGATTCAAGACCTAATGTGAATGTGTGGGCCACATTGCAATATTAAATCAAGGTTAAATCAAGCCAAATTAGCAAAAGGAGGGACAAAACAAGGAAAAGTAGAAGGGTTACTTTTTCCATGTCCACAATTATATTTATTTTTTATTTCTTGTGAATGTAGGTTTTTTAATGAACATCAAGTTCTTTGTTCCACACATAGGATAAACATAGGAAAATAGAGGAAAAAAAATTCTAAAAAATACATGTGCATTAGGTATTGATGTCCTGATTCCAACAAAAAAAGAATAAGTTAAATCAAATGCATGCAAGAAAAGTTATGTAGGCCGAAGTACACCTTAGTCCAAATTATAATTACTCTAACTTGTAAAATTAATTAAAAAATATATGCAATAAAAAAATATGAAAAAATATTCATGCACTAGATATTGGTGTGACATATGTATTTTAAAGATTAGAATTGTATCCTTTCTATAAAAAAACTTATGCAGTGTGAAGTAAACATCACTTTTTGAAAATGTTCTTTAGTAGAAAAAATAAGTTTGTAAACATTACATAAAAGGATTCAATTTTTTAAAACAAATTTAAAAATATAATTATATAATCTAAACACAATATCTCACAAATCACTAATTTGATTATGTGTGTATGTAAATAACGTGAATAAGAAAACAAAACCTATAAAACACACCAATGAAACATTATATCACGGAATTCAAATAACAATCAAATTGAAACCAACAATTCCTCAATGGCATTTCATTGTCCTCTATCTCCAAGGATTCTTTATGTCATTTTGCTCTTAGATTGTTTGTGCACGAATTTCCAAATGACAACTTGAAGAATGAGAGATGTTGGAAATGCAAGAGATGTTTCCTACACTACATGATTTCTAAACTAGCTATAGATGATATGCAAAGATAATGATGTTGCTATGACAATGCTAATGAAAATGATATGATGAGAATGCTATAATTAAGATGTTTCTTATGAAAATTCCATGATTAAACTACTTGATACTGATATGCTAATACTAAAATGCTCACTAAAATGACATTGCTAATGAAAATTCTGCAAAGTGTAATTGCTTCAAATGCTAATGATTAGGATCCTTTTTGCTATAAAATGAGGGCTTATTTATAGATTTTCCAAGGAATGATCTTAGGTGGTAGAAATCATCGGTCTAGATTTGATCTAGAGAATGGACAGTTGAAGATGAAGAGGTTAGAGAGAAAAGGGGAGTGTGTTCTCTTCATAAGAACAAACTGCCAAGTGTGAGGAGGAATAAAATGGATAAGAAGGCCATGTGTCCCAAATTAGTTAGGATTTTATTGAGGATAAATGCCAAATTAAATATTAGAAATATTTAATTTCTTGAGACACACATGATGAGGTGCAAGGTGGGAAGAAGTTAGTAGACGTGTTTAAATTCGAAATTAGAATTCAAATTTAATGAGAGGAGGTTAATTAAATAAGAAAAACTAATTAAATTTGTTCATTTAATTAATATATGAAAAAAATGATTTAGGATAGGAAGAAATTAGAGAAAATGAACTATATAAATAATTTTTTCAATTTATTTGTAAGTAGAAGAATTAGATATTATTAATTAAATAACTTGTATTTAATTAATCCGTCTAGACCAAATTTGAGAGTATACATTTTGCCCCTATTTGAAGTGATGTGTTTGCAACACATTGCTTCAAAGAAATTTTTTTGATAGTGTTGATAAAAACTTTTGATATGGTCCAAACACTAATTTTCAAGTGGTAATGCATGTATGCCCCTTTGGGTGATAAATCGCGGAATTTTCAAATTTTTAGGATTTTTGAATTTTTGAAAATTTTAAGATTTTATGAGGATTTTCAAAATTTTAGGATTTTGAGACAATTTATCTCTCGATAAAAAATATTGACCCTACCAATTGATTAATTGATGCCCTATTGAAAATAAAAATAATCCCACTTAAATGCCCTCCATTTACCCCTTTAAAAGATAAAAAGATGAAAAAGTGAGTTCACTTTGGATTCATTTGCATTTGAGAGACTGAGTTGATTGAGCAAGTGAGCAAGAATGGTGATCCCATACCACACCCATGAATTTAAGTGAGTTTTACCAACCAACCGCTTTGGCACATATGGACCTTCGGTATGTACCTCGAGAAACTACCTTGTGAAATTGGAATTTTTTTTTTGCATGTTTGATGTTTTTAAAGTCTGTGATACTGCATTTTAGCACATTTAGGAACATTTTCAAAGCATAGATTCCTTATTGTAGCACATAGGGTATTTTAGCACATTTAGACCTTGATGTGGCACATTTATTGAATATTTTAGCGCATTGAGATTTTTAGTGCATATATGCTACCAAGTAGTGCATATGATTGTTTTAACACATCTAGGGTTTTAGTGCATAGAGACCCTATTTTGGCACATATTGGAATTTTTTAGCACATCCATTATTCCAGTGCATGGATACACTATTTTTGCGCATTGACACTAGGATTCATAAAATTTTGATTTTTCTCCATGTTTTGGATGCTTGATGATCACATCAGTTGTTGTTTTGATGATGTTTGATAGGATAGATGATGATTGACCTCATGATAGATGAGAATTAATGACAAGATTGATGATGATGATTGACCTCATGATAGATGAGATTCAATGATAGACACTCCATAAGATTTGATCGAATTCTCATTAGAGCTGATTAGGTTGATTGATAGGTTGATTGATAAAATGTTGATTTGTGATATGTCATGATTACAAGAGGATTTTAGAGTTCTTCAGTCTAGACAGCACTTCTTGAAGACTTGGGATATTTCCACATTTGGTGTAGGTGGATTTGGATGTTATTGAGCAGTGTGGTCTATCTTCCTTATTGATATGCCCTAGTATAGGATTGTTGGTGTAATTAAATGTCTTGTACCTTGTCCTAGGTCATGATTACACCTTAGTTAAGTTTACTTAGGGACCACATAGGTGGTTGTTGGAGATTTTGCACTTTTGGTGGACTTGACATGTCATTACCACATCACTTCCACCTTTTGTGGACACATCATGTGATTATCTCTCCACCTTTTGTGCGTGATCCACCTTTTGTGATGATTATCACATTATCCTTTCCCACTTTAGGTGGAGTGATAAATTTTCATTATCAAGAGAAGGACTCATCTCCTTCCTCTTCTTCTAAGGGAAAAGGAACAACTCTCATGGAAACAAAATCAAGCTCTTCTCCTTCTTCTACATCATCTCAATATGAGAAACATAAGGGGAAAGCATTTCTTGCTTTTGTAGATTCCAATTCAGATAGGTGGATCTTTGATTCAGGAGCTTCACATCATATGACTTCGTCCAAAGAAATATACTCTTCATTTGATTCTTGTTCATCACCACCCATTTTGATGGCCAACAACACATCTTTGGCAGTTTGTGGGAAGGGTTCTATTTATGTTGAAGGTGGAGCATTTAATGATGTTCTATGTGTGCCTACTTTGTTAAGGAACATCCTTTCCATCTATCAAATTACACATAGTGGTTCAGGAAAGAGTGTAGAGTTCACACCAGATTCTGTCATTGTTCGGGATTTGCATAGTAAGGCTCTTGTTGCAATTGGGGAGGTTGATCATCGTTCATAGTTCTACACCTTCTCATATTTTGCTCCTATTGATGATTCAGTTCACCCTAGTGTGGACACACTTGAGGAGATTGAGTATGGATACTTGAATCTTGGAGTGCTTTCTACTCCTCAAGTTCTTGAGCCTATTGTTGATATTCCATCTCCTACATTGAGTGATGCACCTAATGATACTTGTGTTTCGACAGTTTCAATACCTTGTGATTCAGTGCAACAGTGCATACCTTGTCTTCCAACAGCAACTTCATGGGATGACTACTTGATAGACATTGGCAGTTTATTTGTGGAGTCTTACATTGCAGATTTGAGAGTCACATTTGATTACTTACATCTTCTCTTTGATGAAGGTGATTCTTCTTTAGTTGTTGCGAGGAAACACTCTGACCCTCCTCTACATAATAAGTCTTTTGAGGTTGATGTGATTGTGGATGCATCTTTACAACAGTTGGAGGAGGCCACTTTCTCTTTTGAGGAGACATCGTCTTTGGAGTATGTTCTACCTTCATCCTTGCTAGATCCTGAGTTGTCTTTTTTACCAAATCAAAGTATTGTTGCAAAGGGTTTCTCACAGATTCTAGGAGGTGACTACATTGCAGCTTCACATGGTTTGGGAAAGGCATCTTTCACCATCAACACAGGGACATTTGAGCAGATTTCAGAGACTTCTTACATTTTGAGGGTTCTTCCTTCTTCACTTGTGGATTGGGGAGACTTCATTCATGCACCTTTGGTATTGTTTCTTCCTAAGGGAAGGAACACTGTTCAACAATTTTGGAGCAGCTTCTTCATTCCTTCTCAAGCATCTTCCATGGGTGATCATTTTACATTGAGGGGGGGCTACCTTGTCTCTCTTATTCTCTTGTATGGGGGGGACTTTTTCCTCACATGGGGTTTTTTCCTTCTCATGCCATATTGATAGGCTTTTGTATTTCATCTCTCTTTTGGGGGGCAGTTTTTTCCCACTGGGATTTTCTATATTTACTCCACTTGTGAGACATTTCATTGCATTTGTACATGGGTACCTAACATGGCCTAGTAGCCGGGACCCATCTTGCATTGTTTGTGTATATTCTCCCTAAGTTGCACTTAAGGGGGGGTATTGGTGTAATTAAATGTCTTGTACCTTGTCCTAGGTCATGATTACACCTTAGTTAAGTTTACTTAGGGACCACATAGGAGGTTGTTGGAGATTTTCCACTTTTGGTGGACTTGACATGTCATTACCACATCACTTCCAACTTTTGTGGACACATCATGTGATTATCTCTCCACCTTTTGTGGTGATTATCACATTATCCTTTCCCACTTTAGGTGGAGTGATAACTTTTCATTGTTGTCACATGTCATAAGATTATGACACTTGTCATAATCTTATGTCCTCCTATGTTCTCAGCTTGGCTATATAACTAAGGGGTCTCCTATGAAATCTTGTACCATTATCTCATATTATTGACATTGAATACAATTTATTCTTGTCATATTCTTTTCTCTCTCTTTTGTTCTTTCTATTAGGCCTCTAGATCTTGGGTGGCTACCTTCATAGCCAATTCTTACAAGGATAAATAGGGAACTATTGATTGTATTATTTGAGAGGTGGCATAGCAAAAACAACACTTTCCATTTAGCCATCGGTGAGATGATAGTTACTCTAAATGATGTGTACCAGATATTGGGGATTCCCATAGTTGGAGAGTTATTTGTGTATGATCATATAGAGCAAGGAGGTACCAAGGTGCTGAGGAATATTTTTGATGATGACAGGATTAGTGGTTATGAGATCCCCTTGTAGGAGATGATTGATTCCTATGAGCCATTACCATGTGTTTTAGCTAGGTTTGTTGGAGGTTTCTTACGTCCTGACCATAGGTCAAAGGGGCTATCTTTTGGCTAGGGTAGGATTCTAGAGAGTATGATCACACAGGGGATCTGATATGCATGGGGTTCTTATATGTTAGCACACTTATATCATGATCTGCATCATTTGTTGTATCTTGGAGCAATAAGTTTATCATCTTGAGTGACATTGCTTCAGATTTGGGCTTGGGAACACATACTTGTTACTCGTCCTATGGTGGATATAGATCATCTAGTTGGTAGGCCATATGTCTTTGGATACACAGGTCCAACTATCTAACACAAGCTAGGAAAATTAGAGTATTTGTGGTGAGTTCTTGATGATCTGGAGACTGTCACATGGTGACCATACTTAGATTGTGAGCAGTGGCCTGAGGATGATATTAAGATGCCATATATTTGCACTGCGAGGTATCTAATTGGATAGACATAGTTTATTATCGAGAGATTTCTTCTCATGAGAGTGATTCATTGGTATGACTGAGTTCAGAGGATGCCCCAGGGAGTTGCATTATATGCTTAAAGATGGAAAGATATTCTAATGTGGGGACCCACTCTATCTTATGATGTAGCTTGTGAGGAGTACTTTGGATTTTGGACATAGGTATGGGACTACTATTGAAAGATCGCAGATGGCCTGACGATAGATGAGTATGCTCAATATTTCTTCACACATGTTGTATCGAGGATATCCAGTCTTGATGAGATAGTACCATCACTAGATGATGATGAGAAAGCACTATAGAAAGCACTAAGATTTAGGAGGGATGGGGGAGATGGTGATGATGAGGAGGGAGATGGTGGGGATGGAGAGGATGGTGGAGATGTGGGTGGAAGATTTATATTGGACCTTAGAGTACCCCGAAGGAGGAGATCTATGGTTCCCTCGAGACAACAATAGGTAGGACCATCCCAGGTTCAGATTCATGTGCCTTCCCATTAGTAGTAGGCACAGATAGATGCCTTACAGTTACAGGTGCAAGGATTATAGGGACAACTAGAGTAGTAGGGCTAGATTTCCTCTCTAATAGTAGAGAGAGATGTGAGACAGAGGTATGGGCATGCAAAGGCTCTAGCTAAGAGATTATAGAGAGTGTTTGAGGGGACCACTATAGTCTAAATTCTCACAAAGGTTCATTATTCATCCTGAGAGGTAGATTATTATAGATTATGATACTATGAGGTGGTTCCTGTAGAGTGACATGCCCCTAGTTATGCACAATTTTTCAGTGCTAGGTCAGGTTAGAGTCATTCATGAACTACGAGCGGAGGTGTGACTGAGCCACCACCCAAAGATCCATCAAATAGAAATCTAGGTGTAGGTCCTTCTAGTGATGTAGCAGTAGGCACAACAAGGCCTACATTGTTTGGGTGGAGCAACATGTAGTTTATATGATACAATTCATCTATATGTTTTTTACATGCTTTTATGATGAATGCATTTGATTTTTGTTCTATATGCTATGTGATGTTTATATGATTGTGCCATAGTTGTGGATGGATGAAATAATGAAATGATGATGCATGGATTATGATTCTATATAGCTTTATTGATGATGCTTTATGATATATGAGATGAATTTGATCATGTAGATCAAATGTGATGCACCTTATTTTTTTGTATTTTTCTAATGCAAATATACGATCTAATGCATGGATGAATGACCTATGATAATACTTTCTAATTTATGTATGATATGATAATGATTATGCAACTAGATTTGAATGATATTTTTGTTGTTTATGTCAAAAGTACTCAATCCTTTAATAGGAGAGATAAAATTATTTTGAAATTTTCTAGCCTTGGAAAAATGTAAAATGTACATGCAAAAACTAATATGGATGCAATCTATCTTAGCCATTCAAATCTAAATATGCAATGTTGTCATCTTGTTAGTTGATTTGTTGAAAGTTAGTACAAACACCATTGGTATAATTAAACCATGATGACCTGAGTACAAGTTCCATTTATTTTGATATTGCAAGGTAACACAAGTATCTAGGTAAAATTGAACTAAGATGACCTGAGTATTGCTTGCATAAAATAGACATGAGTTAGTCCTTTTCCTATGCAAATTTGGAATGTCATCAATGATACTTTGTAGATCATGTCTCATGATAAATTTACATAGTAGTAATGATCAACTCACAGACAACACACAAAAAAAAATACCATGCTCCATTGTAGCTTCTCTAGTCCATGGCATTCTCGAGTTTCTCTAGAGAAATGATAACAAAACTAAAGTTACAATAGTTGAGCATTTATGCTAAAGTAATTAAACCATGATTAAGAATAACATCATTTAGTTAGATTAGTGTTTCATCAATCTTGCTATTGATTTGGATGGTTGGATTTTTAACAATTGATTGATGTTCAATGTTGATTTTCGTTGTGATCATTATGTTTTCTATGTTGTCTTATTATTGTTTTTCTGTTATTTTAAGCTCAAGGTAGATTGCCTCTAGTGAGTTTAGGATTTTTCCCCCAATGAGAAACCAACCATTTATTTCCCAATGATCACCAAGCTAGGATGAGACATGATTGGAATACCCAAATATGTACATGAAGGTTTTTTTATGATGGACATGCATAATGATAGCGAAAAATGGACAACCAAAACAAGTTCTGATAAATGGAAAAGCTAATTCTATAAAAAATAGCACTTGTTGCTAGGTTTTCACTACTTATTTTTATTGCACTTTTTTTATTTTATGATTTTTTTTTGGATTTTTTTGGGATTTTTTGGATTTTTTGTTTTTGAATTTTTTTTTTTCTTTTTCACTTTTTTTTTAAATTTTTTTCTTTTTACCATGCACTGGATGAGTTAGGTATAAAAATTCTTGAGATGAATGTTGTTGATAGGCTCTTCAAATAGGTCCCCTTTGGGTTTAGATAACTGATATGCTCTAGATTCATATACTAATACAATGACAAAAGGACCTAGCCAATTAGGTTCAAATTTTCCCTTCTTTTCTCAATCTTGTTGATTGTGAAGATTCTCTTTTAGTACCAGGTCACAAACCTTAAATGTTCTTCAATTTAACTTGTGATTATAGCTTCTTGTCATTCTTGTTTGATAATATTTTAGATGATCAATAGCATGCTGACGACATTCATCTAAAATTCCAACTCCTATAGTCTAGATACCTGATAGTCTTCCTCTGAAATGATTCCTTTCAATAATACATGGATTGAAGGTAACTCAACCTCAATTGGTAAGATGGATTCTGATCCATACACAAGGGAATATGGTGTGGCTTCTATAGGGGTGCAAATGCTAGTACAATATACCCAAAAGGTAGGGTTTAGTTGAATGTACCAGTCACACCCAACATCATTGGTAGTTTTCTTCATGAATTTTAAGATGGTCTTATTTGAGGACTCTGCTTGGCCATTCCCTTGGGGGTAATAAGGTGTGGAAAATTGGTGTTGGATATGGAAATTTTCACAAAGTTCTTGTACATCTTGATTTTTGAAAGGTCTACCATTGTTAATGGCAATGGAGCTAGGGATGCCATACTGACAGACGATGTAGTTTAGGATGAAGGAGGCAATTTGTTTACTAGTGATTATGGTTAATGGGAAAAATTCAATCCACTTTGCTAAATTCTCCATGGCTATGATTATGAATTTATTTCCATTAGAGGAGGATGGATGAATTTTACCCACAAGATCAAGTCCCCATTGATAGAAATGCTAGGTCAATGCAAATAATTGCAATGCCTACCCTAGTGCATGTATGAGAGTTCCATGGACTTGACACTTCTTGCACTTCTTAAAATATTGAAAAGATTCTTTCTCCATGTTTGACCAATAATATCCCATGCATAGGATTTTCTTGGCTACAGTAAGACTACTTGAATGAGTACCAAAAATACCTTCATGAACTTCTCGTAAGGAGGTTTTAGATTCATCACATTCAAGACATTAGAGGAGAGTACCATCAATACCTCGTAAATAAAGTGTATCAACTATCAGGGTGTGTTTGGCTAATTGATGGATAAAGTTGCATTTTTGGTTTTGGGATAGATTAGGTGGAAGGGTATTATCTCTTAGATAGGTATAAATCTTCTCATGGATTTAAGAATCAATGTAAACTAGATGGCACACAACTTGGGATTCAAAATTGTCATATGTGGGAGTAAACAATTGTTCCACCATAAAATCATAATGACTTTGTTTTTCAGGTATTTATAGAAGAGAAGCGATGGTTGCCATGGCATCTGCAACTTTGTTGTCTACTCTTGTAATTTGTTCAAAATTGATCTCAACAAATTATTTCTTGAAGTCATGTACCATTATCTTGTATGGCATCAACTTATCATCTTTTGTATGATAGTCATCATTAACATGACTAATGACTAATTGAGAATCTCCATAAACATGTAAATATATGATTTTCCATTCCACTGCTACCTTGATACCAATGATTAGTGCTTCATATTCAGCCATGTTTTTGGTGCAAGGGAGCACCAACCTATAAGATTTTGGGATAGTGTGTCCTTAAGGAGTAACAAATAGGATTCCAGCACCCAATCCATGTTGAGTGTAAGACCCATCAAAGCACAATATCCAATGCTTAGCTATCATGGTGAGGACATCTACATCTTGGAATTCAGTGTGCATAGGATGGTCATCTTCCAATGGTGCTTCAACTAACTGATATGCTATTACTTCACCATTGATTGCTCTTCTATCCACATATTGAATCTCAAATTCACTCAATACCATTACCCACTTTGATAATCTTCCTATTAGAGTGGCTTTGCTGAGTAGATATTTGAATGGATCTATCTTGGCTATTAGTTTGACAGTATGTGTCAAATTATAGTGTCAAAATTGTTGAGTAGAAAACACCACTACCAAACAAGCTTTTTCAATGAATGCATAGTTAATTCCATAGCCACTAAGTGCTATATTGATGTAGTAGATGATCCTTTCTTTCCCTGTAGAGCCTTCTTGTGCTAGAAAAACTCCCAAAGATACCACAATAGTTGCTATGTAGAGTAGAAGTAGTTTTCCCTCTATTGGTGGTACCGATATAGGTGGATTCATTAGATATTGTTTCAATTGATTAAAGGTCACTTCACATATTTCATCCAATCTAAAAGAAACATTCTTGTGTAACAAATGAGTAAAAGGATGAATTTTGTCTGCTAGTTGTGTAATGAATCCTCTGATGGATAGGAATCTTCCTTGTACAGATCTTAGTTGGCTAATATTCTTAGGAGGCGGCATTTCCATGATTGCTTTGACTTTGGCTGGATCTACCTTAATGCCTTTTGCTAAGACTATGTATCCTAAGAGTTTTGCTAATGTTACTCAAAATACACACTTCTTTGGGTTTAACTGCACATTGAACTTTTCCAATCAATTAAAGATTTTATCCAAGATTTCTAGGCGTCCTTCCCCTATAAATGATTTTTCTAGTAGGTCATCCACATAGTCCTCAATGAATGTGTACATAATTTCATAAAATATTGTTTTCATTGCACACTAATAGGTTGCTCCTACATTCTTTAATCCAAAATGCATGACATTCCAACAAAATGTACCCCATGGGCATGTGAATTTTTTTTTGTCTTGATCTTTTGGTGCAATTTTGATTTGATTATAGCCTAAAAAAAAATCCATGAGTGATAACATAGCATTTCATGTTGTTAAATCCATAATGATGTAGATATTGGGAAAAGGAAAGTCATCATTTGGACAAGCCTTGTTAAGATCCCTAAAATTTATGCATATTTTGATGTTGTTGTCTAGTTTGGAGACTGGTACAATTTTTGAAATCCATTCTACATATTCGATTGGTCAAATGAACCCTGTATCTAATAATTATTTAATTCAACTTTCACTAATAGGGCGATGTGTGGGTTTATTTTTATCAATTTATTATTTTCTAGATTCACTCTAGGTGGTAGAGATAAATGATGTATTATAAGATTCAGATCTATTCCTAGCATGTTAGTATAGGACTAATAAAAATTTATTTGTCTTTCTTCAAAGAATTTTTGTGAAATTTGGCTTTTCTTGCACTGTCATTGATGTTGCTAAGTGTAAGGTCTTTGTTGTTTCTATAGTACCGATGTTGATGGATTTCATAGGCTCAACCAACACTAAAGATATTTCATAATAATGCTTAGGAAGTTTGTCAAATATCTCATCCTTTAGTGCCTAAGAGAGGTTTTCATCATTGGATACACTATTTATTTTTACTTTTTCATGACCTATTAAAGCCATTACATGGTTTTCACCATTTGATCAATTTTTTTTATTCTTTATTTTGTAGCTAAGAGACTTGGCACTCCCCTAGTTTGAAGCTTCATTATGAAATTCATTGGGGAACTTGTTTCTATATTTTCAGAACAAAGGAAATTGACAATGTAATCAGTAGAGAATAGGGATTCCATACTCATGAGCTCTCTTCATTCAGTGAGCCTCATAGGGTGAACTACCCTAAACTACCTCAAGGAACAATAGTGAGAGTTTTAGAATCCAAAAGAGGTCACAGATATTTTCTGGATAGACTGACAAGTTCACGACCAAAGGATAACAGTGGAGAATATAGATGATGACACCCCTGTTGGCATCCCAAAGGTGTGCTACCATCTCATACAAACTAGAGAATGAGAATGTCATAGAAAATAACAAAGTGGCTACTTCTACTCTGATTATTAAGAAATTTCAGAGTGTGATAAAGTAATAGAAAGTGCTTGAAATGAAAATAAAGCAATGTAAATGATAAAGAAGAGAAAGTAAGGAAAGAAGATTCTCACAACCATGCAAGTGATGAAGCCTCCCATATGTGAATGTCTTCAATACCAATAAGTGTGATATCTGGAGAAAATGTTGGGGTTGTATAGGAGTTTTCCTTATTCAAACCCCAGTTTTGGTGTTCCCACCTACACAGATAGCCAAATAGAAAGAGAGAGTGTAACCAAAATGGAAAAAGCATGTGGTGAAAGTAAAACCTGCTTAGGAGTAGAACTCACACCACTAAAAGCATGTGATAAAAGAAAACCCCGCTCGAGGAGGAGAACCCATATCACAAAAGAGGTGATAAAAGAAATCTGCACTCAAGGAGGATAACTTGTATCACAAAGTAAAGATGCAAATAGATAAGGGATATGGAATCCCAAGATGCTCAAAAGCATAAGGCGAGGGAGATGGAGTTGTAAGAGTTAAGAGTGTTGCAAAAGGATGTTGTAAAAGCTTGAGAGAGCTTGAAGCTGCTATAACAAGCTATATTGAACTATGTAAGCAAGGGCAAGGTTGGAGCAAAGCTTAAAGTAGAAGAATCCTGCTTGAAAAATGGAGGAAAAGGCCAAATGAACAGAAAAGACTTCTTTTAAGGAGGGAAAAGAAGATTCCCATGTCGTTTCAGGGAATCTCAAGCCGTTACCATTGACAAAATTAATTGACAAGTGGAAAACATGCCCAAAAATAGTCATCTAAGCATTGAAACATTGCAAGATGCTAGTGCAGTGTGTAGACATTCGCATGGAATGCTAATGTCTAGACACATCATGCTACAAAGTGACACTAACCAGGAAGACACAAAGTTTGGTGCAAAGTTGACGCATGAAGGTAGCTGCTAAAAAGGGGTGTTGGAGCATCTTTAGAGGGAGAAAGGTTGATTCAAGGGCTAAAATGAGCCTACTCAAGATGCTAAGGGAGTGTATACTAAAGTGGATGAAAAAATGTATGTGAAATTGTGAGGGGTGCAATTTTACACCAATAAATTTTTCCCCCACTTTAGTGGGAATATGAATCCACATTAATATGCACACTAAAGGAAATCTACTAAGCATAAATAACATCATATGCCAAAAGGATATTGTAGAGGAAGTAGACAACTCTTTCAACCATGGAAGCATTCCCTGAGGTTGAAGACCTACAAAACCAATGTGTTAGACAAGAAGAGTTGCACTAGACAACAATGTTAGAACATAAAAAACTAAAGGATTTTGAGTCAGCAAAGTAAAGAGACCTTGACGTAGAAGGTTGTCCCAATACTATGTATCATCCCCAAATTAAGAAATCACACATAGAAGAATTATAAAATGAAGGGAAGAAAAGCATATACTTAGGATGAAGAAAATTCAACTCTTTGATCAAGTATATACAAGTCGAGAAGAAAGATAATTTAATAATGTAAGCACCTTATAGGCCTGTAGACCTGCAAGGAGGATATTCTCCAAGATTTCTCATAGGAAGAACATCAAAGGAAAGCACCCTATAGGTTCTCAGTCCTGCAAGGAGGTGTTCTCCAAGATCTCTTGCATGGAGGAAACCAAAGGCAAGCACCCTATAGGTTCTTGATCCTGCAAGGGAGTGACCTCCAAGATATCTTGCATGGAGGAAGTTCAAAGGAAGGTCCCTATAGGTGTTTGATCCTATAGGGAGGTATCCCCCAATATCTATCTCATGAAGGAAACTGAAGGAAGCGAACTCTATAGAGTCAAAATTGGTGACATGTTTATCCTCGGATATAACATGTCAAGAAGGAGTCACATAGGAAGGTAAGCAGACAGTCACACAAACCATCAAAAAATAGGAAATATTTCAAAGGGGTCCCTCAAGAACCCTTCAAAAGAAGATGTGGCCACTCAAGGGGCATGCTATTTGAGAAGCAGGGTCTAGTCAAGCTAACCCCAAGCTAGATTGAAATGATTTCACTTGGGATAAAATATTTCAAAGGGGATCCCTCAGGAACCCTTCAAGATAGTAAGGGGTACACTCAAGGGATGCTAAAATTGAAAGATAGAGAGAAGATAGGGAGTTCTTAAGGACACACATCTCCAAAATAAGTTATCATTGTCCCCAACACACAGGGGAGGAGAACCATGTAGGATAGAGGTAAACCTTGGTATCACTTGTCATGCGAAGAAGAGGTAGGAATATCGATAAAATTGAATTTTGATGGCACCAAATCATGAAGTTTTTGAATTTTGTCCTTCAAGGCCTTACATTCACTAGTGGAATGGCCAAGCACTCGATGCTATGCACAAAAAAAATGTTTTTCTTCATCATCTCTATGAGATTTCTTATGTGTGGGAGAAGGAAGAGTAATTAAGAAGGCTTTTAGAAGCCTCAACAAGATATTCTCTTTCTTGGATAAAGGATGAGGAGTAGGGAGCAACTCATTCTCTTGTGGAAAAAATATTTCCTTCTCACAAGAAGAAGATACGAAGGTAGAAGACGAAGGAGGATCTCCATAGAGAGTGTCATTCTGACAAGGGGGATCACACTCCTCTATGGGATCACCATCATCCTTCATGAAAAGATTACCAACATTAACCTCTTTAATGGAAGTGTGATCATCTTCCTTAGAAGGAGGATCAACACTAAGAATATTACAATTCACATCCACATTATCCCATGATGCAAAAGAGTAATCCTCTTTGATAGTGGGTTTGGATGATTTTGAGGAACATGCATTTTCTTGAGAAGAGTAGAATTAAGATTTCTTGCTTTAGAAGGCTCTTCCTTAGGGACATTTATCTCAAGAGTATCCTTTGTCATAGGTACTGCTTGAGTAAACATTGACATGCTAGAAGATACTAAAGGAATAAGAGTAGGTACAATTGAAGCTTGACCAACAACTACCATCTCACATAACTACATAGCTTTAGGGTTAGCTTTGACTGTGACTCTTGATTGTTATAAATGAACTTAAGAGATTTATGCATGGTAGACATGACTGCACCCATAGCATGAATCCACGGTCTACCAAGAAGAAGGATATAAGGTAACTTTTCTTTCATAACATATACAAGGGTAGGTATGGTAATGGGTCCCAACCTCAAAGGAAAGACTATTGTCCATATGGCTTGTTGATTGACACTATCGAATCCATGAATGTCAATAGAAGAAGCTTTAAGAGAAGATGGATCAATATTAATCTTAGGAAATAGATCAATACTAACTAAACCAACACCAATAAGAGTATGTCTAATACCAATCTTATTAATGTTAACTATAATCATTAGAGGATCTACTTGCTTCTATACTTCTGGAGGTGGAAGTTCCTATAGATAGAATGTAATATTTGTGAATCCACATGAATATATTAGAGCAATGCATTAGCATCCATCAACCTAGCAGAAGAAGGAAAGAGGATTTTTTGGAAGGCCTCTTAAAGCATACCTTGATAAATTGGAGCATACCATTCAAGGTCTCTTGGGCCTTTGAAGGGCAGCATAGACATAGATTACATTTAAAAAATCATCATAGCTAGTAGAACAGTTATTTGATTACATATTCTCAACATCGATCCAAATATAATCAAATGTGGAAAGATACTTATCATTTGCTAATGCATCATATCTAGAGGAGATTGCATTGGAATATATAAGAAGTTCATCATTCAAAAATCCAATGTCTCTAGAAGAGAATGCATTGGAAAGTATAAGAGATTCATTATTCACAAATGCATCATCTCTAGAGGAGAGTGCATCAGAATTAAGAGTAGATTCATCACTCACAAATATGTCATCTCTAGAAGAGAGTGCATTAGAACAAGTATGAGATTCATCATTCACACATGCAACATCTCTAGAAGAGAGTGCATTGGAATGAGAGATATTCATCATTCATGAATGCATCATCTTCGAAAGAGAGTGCATTGGAATGAAGAGAAGGTAGAGTAAAATTAAGAAAGGTATCAATGATTTTACCTTCTTGCAACAAAATATCTTCTGAAGCAAGATGACTTTTATGAGAAGGATCAAAGATAGTGACACGGGTAAATCCAAGTCACCATCACATGTATTAAATGGAATATCACTAATATTTTGAATGAAATTAGACACTGAACTAATAAAAGAAGATATTGAATTCATTACAATTTTTTTGGTATTTTCTACGTTCTAGTAAATCACATTTTCAGAGGTCTCTAGAGTAGAACTTGAAGTCAAAACTTGCATTGGTCCTAAAATTTTATGAAACTTGGCTTTTCTTACTCTATCATTGATGCCACTAGGTTTAAGGTATTTTTTTTTTTTGCAATACAGATGTGTATGGATTACCTAGGCTCAACCAACATTGAAGATCTTTCATGATAATGCTTAGGAAGTGTCTCAAATATCTCATCCTTCAGTGCCTTAGAGAGGTTTTCACCATTGGATACACTCTTTCTTTTTACTTTTTCATGATCTATTACTGCCATTACATGGTTTTCACCATTAGATCAATTTTTTGTATTCTTTATTTTGCAACTAAGAGACTTGGGACTCCCCTGGTTTGAAGCTTTGTTATGAAATTCATTGGTGGAACTTGTTTCTAGATTTTTGGAACAAAGTAAATTGAAAATGGCATTTGTAGAGAAGGGGGATTCACTACTCACAAGTTCTCTTCATTCAGAGAGCCTCATGGGGTGAACTTCCCTAAACTACCTGAAGGAACAACACTGACAGTTTCAAAATCTAAAAGAGTAGGTCACAAAGATTTTCTAGATAGATTGACAACTTCTTGGCCAAAGGATGACAATGCAAAATATGGATGATTGTGTGGTGCATTGGCATCCCAGAGGTGCACTGGCATCTCGTACAGACTAGAGAATGAGAATGTCACAGAAAATAACAAAGTGGCTACTTCTAGTCCAAAATTGAGAAATTTCAAAGTGCAATAAATTAATAGAAAGTGCTTGAAATGAAAATAAAGAAGGGTAAATGATAAAGAAGAGAAAGAAGGAAAGAATATGCTCACAACCATGCAAGTAATGAAGCCTCCCATACATTAATTTCTTCAATACCTATAAATATGATATCTGGAGAAAGTGTTGGGGCTATATAGGAGTTTTCCTTAGTTAAACCCTTGTTTTGGTGTTCCCACCTCCATGGACAACCAGATAGAAAGAGAGAGTGTAACTGAAATGGAAGAAGCATTTGGTGAAAGTAAAACCTGCTCAAGAGTAGAACCTGCACCACTAAAATCATGTAATAAAAGAAAACCCTGCTCGAGGAGGAGAACCCATATCATAAAAGAGGTGATAAACATAATCCCTGCTAAAGGAGGAGAACCCATATCATTAAGTAAAGATGCAAATAGATAAGGGATATGGAATCCTAGGATGCTAACAAGCATAAGGTGAGGGAGATGGAGTTGTAAGAGCTAAGAGTGTTGCAAAAGGATGTTGTAAAAGCTTTAGAGAGCTTGAAGCTACTATAATAAGTTGTACTGAGCTATGTAAGCAAGGGAAAGGCTAGAGTGAAGCTAGAATTAGAAGAGTCTTGCTTGAAAAATGGAGGAAGAGGCCAAATGAATTGAAAAGACTACTTTTAAGGATGGAAAATATGCTTCTTGGGCTGTTTTAGGAAATCTCGAGCCATTACCACCAAAAACATTAGATGACAAGTGGAAAACATGCTCAGAAATGGTTGTCTAAGCATTGAAACATCACATGATGCTAGCATGGTGAGCAGACATCCACATAGTGCACTAATGTTTGGACACATCATGCTACAAAATGACACTAACCAGGAAGACACAAGGTTTAGTGCAAAGTTAATGCATGAAGGTAGCTGCTGAAAAGGGGTGTTGGAGCATCCTGAGAGGGAAAAAGGTTGATGCAAGGGCTAAAATGAGCCTACTCAAGATGCTAAGAGAGTGGATACTAAAGTGAATGCAAAAATGTATGTGAAATTGCGAGGGGTGCAATTTTACGCCATTAGAACATCATCATCTAAAAAAGGTAGGGATATCAAGAGGTTTGGTTTGTTCCCATTCAATGAGTTTGGGATGTATCAAAGGTAAGGAATCATCAAATTGGTCAAAATCAATAGTGGTGAGGGTCCTTATGGAAATTTTTTTGAGGTTTTTGCTAGCAATGACAAGGTCTATAATGTTGCTCTCCTCTGAATCATCTATCTCACTAGATATCTAATCGTCCTCATTAGAGTCATCGATATGTAGTGAGCCAAATTCAAGTGGTATAGACCTAAACCTTGTCCCTCCATACGTATGAGTGCATACTTCTTTATCACATTGATTTCTTTTTCTTGACAAGATTCTTTAGATAGTGAATCCCATTCATATTCATTTGAGTCTATTTCAGAACTATCTTGTAGTTACCAGTGGATTCTCTCACAAATCTTCTAAGTGGTTTCTTGTTTTGTCTCTTCTTTGTATCCTAATTATGTCTTGTCTTTTGGATTGATTATAATAGGATGAATTGGTTCCACAATAGCTTCTTTTTCATTTGCCAATAGGACCTTTTCCTTCATGTCCCATCTTTTCTAAGATTGTGAACCCTTTACCATACACTTTGTTGGTGTATTGGAAGTTGCTATTGTGGATTCTTCTTCATCATTGTAAATCCAATTTAGACGTTCTTTGTTCTTAGATTCATCAACTAGAGTACCTTCTTTTACAAATGTACCATCAAATATCATGATGAGTTGTGAAGATTGTTGTCTGGATGTTGATGGTTGTCCATATGATTTTGGAGAAGGTAGTAGTTGTGAGAGACATAAGGACTTCTCAATTGAATACACACATGTTCCTTTATCTTTCACCTGAATCTTTTTCTCAAATTGTTTTGACAAAGAATTTGTTTGGATTTCATTACTTGAGGATGTAGAATCACCAATGCATTTATCCTTCAACTGAACATTTTTCTCAAACTATTTTTGAAAAATAATTTAGTTGGCCTTAATTACTTGAGGAAACAGAAGTGAGAGCTTATTTGTTGTGTGGTACAAAAAAACCTTGGACTGTCTTGAGAGTGTTGTAGTATTGGGCATTATTAGAATCTGCTGAAATTGTGATCTCTTGTCCATTGTAAGGGAATTTCAAGCATTGATGGTATGTTGATGACACTGCTTGCATTTCATGGATCCAAGGTCATCCCAAGATTATGTTGTAGGTCAACTCCTTATCTAAAACTTGGAAGATTATATCTTTTTGAGCTAGTCCCACTTGAATTGGAAATACAATCAATCCTTGAGAGGATATTTCTTCATCATCATAAGATTTTATTGTGATCTTTCTTCTAGAATCTAATGTATTTTCTAAATATCCCAATGCATGTATAAGAATTATGGTGTAGATATTTATACTAGCTCCTCCATCTATTAAAATGTGTTTGACCTAATGTTTATGGATTAAAAACTCAATATGGAGTGGAGCGTTGTGTGGATGATTGAGGGATGCATCATCATTTTTTTAGAATTATAAACAATGGGGTGTAGTCAAATGTCCCACCGTGGCTTGGAGTTGAAAAAATTCCAAATTAGTTGGTAATGTGGTGTCCACTAGAGCTTCTCCTAGAATATCCATATGGGCTGGTGAAATTTTAAGAAGTTCTAGTATGGATATCTGTGGTGGAATCTTTTGCAATTGATCTATGATATTGTATTCATTCAAAGGAGCAACAAGTGTTTTATATGTACTTCCTTTCAATACTAACTTGTACTACCCCCTTGTGGTCACATTTACAGGTAGATTGTCTTGTTTATCCTTGATTTTGATGAAACTGATTTGATTCTCAATTGTAGAAATGTTTGTTGTCAATTTATTGGTAGGTTGTCTTGGTTATCCTTCATTTTGACGACATTTCTTTGATTATCAACTGTAGAAATGTTAAGAATGGTAGTATCATAGACATAATTCACTTTCTTCCCTTTGTTGTTTGTTGAACAAGTTTCTCCTTTTTCATAGTTGTCTTGTTGAACTTGTTGAATGTCCTCCTCAGTTATCTCATTTGTTTCAAGCTGATGAAATCTATGAAAAGGATTTTCTTCTCCTTCTACCATGATGGTTTGGGTTTCTATTTCTTTTTATTTGAGTTTTTGTTTTTGAGCTCTTATTAAAATGGGCATGCAAGTGATAGAGTTTTTTTATACTTTGATCTTTGTTTTGGGAGTGCTAATGAAATACTTAAGTCAAATAGGATAATAGATAATATTGATGAGACTAGGATAAATCTGATGGACAACATTTTTTTCATGATAAAGGATGATGGATGGACTAATAGTGAAACTCAACTAACAATTAGAGATGAGATTAGTGATTGGGATCTTTAGGTTGTTTGATCCAAGGTTTTTTAAAGTGATTACACTTGCAAAAGCTAGTTTCTTCAAGTTTAAACTGATGTTGTAATGAGGAATGATCTTTGCTCTGAAAAGGATCCCTAAATATGCTTCTATTTGTTGGACAAAAGGTTAATTTAGCTCTCTGTTTGAGTATCAGGTGAGTGCACTAACATAGGTTGTACATGCATTGAAATATGGGATAAATGCACCGAAATAGGCACTATGTGCACTAGACTATTGCCTATATGCGCTAGAATATAAAGCTTATGCACTGAAAGATGATGAAAATGTATTGGAAAATACCCTATATGCACTGAAATATGTGGTGAATTCTTTAGAACAAGCGAGATATGTGCTAGACTGTGAGCTCAATGCTTTGAAACAAAAATTTTATGAACTAAACTAGGAATTCCACCATTTTGAAAGTTTTATCTAGTTTTCTATTTTTTGATTTAGTGAATTGAGTGTTTTTAATGGATGATCTTTTGAAACAATGATTTCAAACACAAAATAAAGTATTAAAATAGTTGTTTCATCCTATCATCTAAACATTGAGTGTATGTTCTAGGATCTAGTATGATCCCTTTTATTTCCACTGGTATTGAACAATAGCAAATAGATCAGTCAAACTCTTCTAATTTCAAGGGTCATTAGTAATATCACAGCCCACATCTTAGAACTATGTCAACTCACACAACCCTATCACCCCCTAGAGGGCGCCCATGTTTTTTTCTTTTCGGAGTCTTAAAGAAATTTGAATCCTCCACTTTTGGCCATAAATCCCTAGTAGTTATATGGTGAGTATCTTGGGGGTAGATTCTTCCCTTCCCTTGCTCTACAAATATTATAATGTTTGGAAACTGACTCAGCTAGCTACTACACTTAAAGTTCTTATTAAGGGTTTCCATTTGGTGTAGAAAATGATCAACTCCCTCAAGAGGCCTCCCAAACTTTAGAAAAAAGCATTTGGAGATTGCTTTCAATGCACACTACTGCTGACTGTGACTTTCATCACAATCACATTTGATTATAGTGGGTTGTAATGCTTAGCTTTAGTTGTTCCCACTTAGGTCGTTCCTGTAGTGTGAGTACTTTTTCCCACTATGACAAGCCTACTAAAGGTGCTATTGCAATAAAATGAAAGAGTCCAACAATTTGGTCACCCAGTAAAGGGGAAAGCATAGTCCTATAACTTTATAAGCACAACATACATGGTGTTCTTTAACATTGTAATTAAAGTAGCTGCCTAATTCAATCAAAGGAAAATAACTCCAGCCCCTGAAAACACTGTCAGTAGTCTCATATATGTCTTTGATAGCCTATAAAGTACCTACAAACATAACGACATAGATAATTCCCCCAAAATTTTAAATTTATTCAAATAAAGTCATATGCGCTAAAACAGAGAGCATATGCACTAAAAGATTTAGTATATGCACTATTAAACACACTAAATCCTCTATTCTAGAAAGAAAAAAAAGGAAATCAAATCCTATATATGCACTAAAAGATGAGGTAGATGCAATGAAATATGTCACATATGTGCTGAAATATGTCTATGAACAATTCTAATGAAAATTATATGATGATAATGCTATAACCAAGATGTTGCTAATGCTAATGCCATGATTAAACTACTTCATGTTGATATGCTAATACTAAAATGCTCACTAAAGTGACATTGCTAATGAAAATTCTATAGAGTGTAATTGCTTGAAATGCTAATAATCAGGATCCCTTTTGTTGTAAAATGAGGGCTTATTTATAGATTTTCCAAGGCATGAGCTTAGGTGGTAGAAATCAGCAGTCTAGATTTGATCTAGAGAATGGATGGTTGAAGACAAAGATGTTAGAGAGAAAAGGTGAGTGTGTTCCCTTCATAAGAAAAAACTCCCAAGTGTGAGGAGGAATAAAATGGATAAGAAGGCCAAGTATCCCAAATTAGTTAGGATTTTGTTGAGGATAAATGCAAAATTAAATATTAGAAATATTTAATTTCTTGAGACACATGATGAGGTGGAAGGTGAGAAGAAGTTAGTAGACATGTGCATAAATTTGAATTTAGAATTCAAATTTAATGAGAGGAGGTTAACTAAATAAAACAAACTAATTATTTATTTCATTTCATTAAGATGTGAAGAAAATTATTTAGGATAGGAAGAAATTAGAGAAAATGAACTATATAAATAAAATTTTCAATTTATTTACAAGTAGAAGAATTAAAGATTATTAATTAAATAACTTGTATTTAATTAATCCCTCTAGACCAAATTTGAGTGTATGAAAATTCATCTTCAAATTATTAATGGTTTAGCTAATATAGGTGTAAGAAAGAGAAGATATGGTGAAAAATGTTGATTTCAATGTCAAGTTTGGCCAAAAAGTGTAACCCATTATTGTGGGGTCACTCGTTAGCAACCAACCTAAAAAAAAAGATAATGATAAATAAATTTTAATAAATTTGGATATTCAAATGATACTATTGTAATCATTTGTTCCTGAGCAAAAATATTTTCCTTGGAATCATCTGATTTTCTTTTGAGTGTGGGCATTAATAGTTTTCTTTCATTTTTAGAAAGTTTCTTCGTTGCCTTCATGAAATCATTGGTTTTGATTCTTGGAAACTATGGCTTTATCCTATGTTTACTCATTGTTTGAGTTGATCCCCTCTCAATTGATTCTTGGATGATATGTATCTCCTTTTTATATTTAGAAATTACTTTAGAAAGAGCTTTGTGACTGCACAATTTTAGGTTTAATATATTTTATTGATTCAGGTTATGATTTTTAGTAATGAGTTTATTTTAATGGTTCAAGTTTGATTTTATTTTAATCTTGATAAGATACTATCATGATTTTAAAGACACCAAATTTTTATTTTTAAAAGCATATGTTTGTGTGTAGGACAATACTATTCTATCTTTTTGTTTTCCTCTCAAAAATTTGTAGATCGTGTACCTAACCTGTGACCTAACTTCATGGCTCTTCCTATGTTAGCCCATTAGTATGCATGGAAAAAAATCTTGAAATGCTTCTTTAAAATGTTGTTACATAAAAAATTTAATAGATTAAAGGAAATTTTCTTGCATGGGTTTTTCATGCATCATTATTAGGTTAAACTAATGTAGTGTCAATAATGTTGATGTGTGCTCAACTTCCATGTTTCTAAGAGCATTAACGATAAATATACTAATGAAATGACTCAGAGTGTACCTAGTAGCTGCAAAAGTGATATACAAAATGGGATCTCTACACCCCAAGTGGGTGGCTCCCCGAGTCCTCTAGGTCTATTGGTTGTTGGTGCTATGGATGAACAATGGAGATAGAGTAGGACCTATGCGATCCAGAGCTGGACATTGCTGCATGTAGCACTCTGACACTATCTACTCTCATCACAACAACATCTCACTTGGATAGGGTAGTCCATAACTCTATCTATAATTGATCTCTCTATGATGTGGTGGTGGTAGCATTGATAGTCTTTTGAATCATCTCCACTTGTCCCTTCTCATAGGTCATCCTTAGACACATGACTATCTCAAAGAGGTGTGCATGTCACCCCACTAAAACTGGTTGGTATGTGTCTAGAAAAGACACTTGAATTGGCACGATAGGGGCCACCTCTGATATACACTGGGCTACAAACCTAGTCCATCTCTATGTGTCCACTGCAGCCATAGAGAGAAGAAACCCATTAGTATCATGAGATGTATATACATAAAACCAAAGTAAAAGCATATATGAAAAAAATAAAAGTACTAAAATGAAATTAACTTAAACAAATGTTTTATTTAGGTCTCGTGGCTACCAGTGTGGATCAAAATGTGGAGCGATGCTAGGACCTACACCATCTACATCAAGTGTTTCTCCTAGAGCTAAGAAAGCTACCACTATATTGACAGAAGGAATTGGTGCTGCTAATAAAACTAAGGTAGCAAGTGGAGGAGAGGACATCCTCTACCATTGCCTCAATCTCACCTTTGTTTTTTCAGTCACCACCTCCAATTTCTACTCTTGTTTTCCTCCATCTTTGTCCCTCTACCTCCATTTTTGTAATGTTGAAAAATCACCCTGAAGCTCGCGATCCCCCTTAGGGGCATCTGCTAGAAATACTAGTGTCAGGTGATGTGTGAGCCACCAGTTCCAGAAGCCTCTAGCCACATCAATGTCATCAACTATGTGCACCATTGTCTAGTCTCAATTGGGCTCATTATCATCTGAAGGGATGATGTTAATGATCAAAAACCATTGATTGTCTGCCAGCCTCGTCACACTCATCATGACCTGTGCATAGGAAGGGATCATGAGAGGGATAGTCTAAATAACTTCAAACTACCACATGACACTCCTCCAATAAGATGACATAATGAAAAAAATTGTGCAACCTAGAAAAAATTAGTTACACTATAGGTTCCTAAGATGCCTGCCATCATTGACCCACTAAAACCATTGGTAGAGACACTATATAATTTGATCCAATCTCAAAACATCAAACTACAGACACCAAAATTGTAGGTCCTTGTGCCTCCATTTTCTGATCAACTCATACCAGTGGTCCATATTCACTAAATAATCATAAGCCTAGGGATAGCCCACTAGTCTCATGCAAGTGATGTGGGCCAAGGCCCACACCTACTATAGGGTGCATGTGGTCAGACTCTAAAACTCATAATGCACATACCTACCCAAATTGTGGTATAGGTGTGCTAGCATGCTACATCCCCACATGAAGATCATCCTTTGCTCCTCCATCTATCTTATGGTGTGCACTATTGAATATCTAGAATATTGAGAGGGGGTGAATCGATATTCCATAAAACCATTCACATAAAAACCATCTAAACATCATAAAAGATCTAATTAAATCAACAAGAGAGAACATGGAAACAAGACAATGCATCAACAAACATGAACACTATAATTTTTATGTAGAAAACCTAAAATGGGAAAAACTACTGTGAGGATTAGCTCACAATATATTATATCCAAATACAAGATATTACAAGGCTCATGACCTGAATACAAAATATGGCTAACAACCAAGATAAAAAGGTTGTGGCTCACTTACAAGAGTATGAAATAATGGAATACATCTTTTGTGTGTAGGGTTCAATTCCAATGAAGCTGTAAATAAGAAGTACTACTATGCTCAGTAGTCTCCCAACAATTATTTTCTAATCCTCAACTTATAAATCATTTAGGCTTGCATAACCAAATAGTCCTCAATTCTCTTCACACTTCACCATACCTCTCTTCTTTCTCCTTCCCATATTATTCACATATCATTCACTTCATTCTCCCTTCTTCCCTTTTCCAACCCACTATTTCTCCTTCAAGGAGTCTTACATATATATGCAAGTATATCTCAATCATCAATTAGGTCAGCCTAATTAGATGAAAGAAAACTTAATAAAAACTCTTGTCAGCACCATATGATATATAATTTTTTTTTCCATGTAGTGCATCATATCAAATCACTAAAGATCTAAAGAAAACATCCTCAAGGTATATTTGACCTTCTTAATGCATGTCATATGTTAGGTCGGCCAAGACTAGGACCTAAACACAAAAACTCCAAACCACCATACACTTCTAAAAAAAAAACCATCATTTTCTCATCTTACTAAAATCAAAGAGACTACCATTAGAACGATAACATTAGCATGTTCTTCAAAAATTGCAGAGTCTCCCACACTGATATGATGAGTAGAAAAACAACTATAGAGTACAAAGCTAAACTCTGTCAATGATAACTTTCTTCTCACAACACACAAATTCTTAATATCTTGGATAAAGTTTTCTAAATGAGACATAATAACATGGTTAAGAGAGTAGAGTCATATATTATCTTGCGATGAATTCCAGACTCAAAAACCAATGCATTGTTTCATCAGTAAAGAACACTTTCGATAGAGAATAGCTTCCAGTAAACCAAGTAAGCTTCTCATATAGTTGTCACCATTTTGAAATCAATGAAAACATAGGAACAACCAACATAATACATATACACTTCATGCTAATGTTTCAAGGCTCCATATTTCCAACAAGTTCCTCCTTTGGCATTGATGGCAACATGCATGCCAAAAACAATTTTTTGATATAAGGCAACTAAATACTCCCCCTTTCAAAACTGTTGTCCACAAACAAAAAATCCTATATCTATCTCTCTCTCCCCCTTTGACATCAATGGAAAAGGACAAGGTTTGGTATGTATGTATATGCATAAAAAATTAACCAAAAATATATGAATAAAAATAATTGTATTAACCTAAAGAAGAAGAACCTTTGAGATTCTTTAGGGTATCCTTCCATGAATCTTTTCCTTCTTTCCATTCTTCCTTAACACTTACAAGAATCTTGTGTAATAGTTCAAGCTTAGTCAAAGAATCTATACCATCTGCTAAAGTATTGGGACTAAGATTAATCTCTGATAGATTACCAATATTGTCAAGAGCACTAGATACATGAATGTGCTTGAGTTTTACCATATCTTTGAGTGCCACAAACATCCTAATCAATTTTTTTCTTTTATCTTGTAGGGAAAATATTTTTTCATGAAGCTTCACAATGTAGGACTATCTTCGATTATCTCTATCATTTTCCAATCTGTACATATTTTCTCAAGTACTCATTTGAGTTTCACTCTCCTTTATCACATCTCTTACATTTAGTGTACTGCCATACCAATTCAAATAGAAAGAAAGTAGTTCTTGAGCCTCTTCCTCACAAACCTATACACTCTCCAATTTCTGCACCACTCCATCATGTGCATCTACACATTTCTTCTTTCTATCTTCTAATTTTTCTCCTACAGACCTAATTCCAACATGCACTTCTAGTCCAGAGATATATACTTTCAAGGAACTAATCATGCTTCTAATATTTTCCACAACTAATACAGATGAATCAAAGTTAGCTCTGAGGATTACCTTTTACAATTCTTTTAAATCTCCTTGAATTTTTATTCTTTCATGCTCATGTTGAGCTCTCTTTAATTCACTTCCTTCAATAGCTTCTTGTTTGATAACACCAATTTTATTTTCTTTCATGTTTTGGTTGTACTACCAAAGACATCTTATTCATTAGGATTCTTGGGGATGTCAAATAATTTTTACATAATAATCAATCTTAGAATCAATCACTTCATAATTTAGTTTAGATATCCACACCATTTTGGATTTAATTGCTTCCATATAACAGAAGTCTATAGAAACTAGGAAATTAATATTTCCATAGTATCTCTTGGTCACACTTCCTAGAATCCTTGTTCTTTTGTTCATCCTCATTTGGAAATTTCAAAAGAATGCAGCAAGAGAAGTCTCTTGAGCATCCAAACTACCAAGGTTTACCATGAAATTCCTAATTTGATGGGAAATAGAATCTGCATTTATCCATTCTATCCTTCCTATTATTAGTAACTCTTTCAAGAAGTAAAATAGTAAACGTACAATCAAATTTTTGTACTAGAATGCATTTTTATTTCTCTTCTTGATTTCCTTCTAGTTCTTCAAAAGATGTATTTGAAGTAGCTCACATAGGTCAAAACCCATACCTCTTCTAATCATATCTGTAGACACCTAAAAATGACCTAGGCCTGCAAGCTTCATTTTTACCACTTTCGTCCTAGCATAATTAAGCTATTTAATTATGTCCTTGGTCCACATTCGACTATTGATTAAATAATTCATAATTATTTAATTAATTCATGTCATTTGTTCCTCCTTGATTATTAAATAAATAAATATTATTTATTTATTTAATACATCCCTAATTATCTAAGGTCTTCCTTTGATTAAATAAATTTCATAATTTATTTAATTCCCCTTTATCATTTATGTCTTCTTGATTAATTAAATAAACTTTATTTATTTAATTACGTCATTAATTAAGTCCCCTTCTTCTAAAAAATTAAATAAATTCTTATTTATTTAATTCTGTCCATTTTCCACTATAATTAAATAATTTATTTAATTATTTAATTATTCATTAGCTTTTTCTCCCATTAAAATTAAATAAATTTGATTTATTTAATTTAGCCATTCTCTCGAATTTTGAATTAAAATCATTATTTAATTTCAAAATAATTCTTTTATCACATTCCTCCATAATTAAATAATATCTTTATTATTTAATTACTTACTGTTACCTGGAGTAAATAAATTTTATTATTTAATTTCTCCAGCAACCTCTTTGTCCGTGCCAGCCTTATCTTCCAATTTAATTCTTGACTTTTGACTTCTCATTTAATTTCGACCGTTGATTGAATTATTTCATAATTCAATCTCCACCCTTCATTCTTACCTGTTGCCCTAATTTTGACCTAACCCTAATGCACATATCAACATTCAATCTTAAGCATTGATCTTAGGGTTCCTGTCATCTTTTCATCCTGGCCACACATTCAAAATTGCAATTTTTATAAAAGGGCAATTTTGACCTCATTTGCATCGCTCTCAGTCTTTAGCTCATTTTGACTTCTTGCACTCTTAGTCTATGTCAACTTGCTGTCAACTTAGGGTCATAGTCATTAACAGTCATAGTCATTTTAGCTCATTGTAGGGTTATTGTTATTTTCTGCAAATCCTTCAACACTTGCATAGGCCTTAGTCTTTAGTCATAGTTGCTCACATAAATCTGAGGGCATTTTTATTTATCTGCAAGCTAGGAGGTGTAACAGAGGTTAATCATGGAAGGTGGAGATATAGGGTAACATTATCCCTTTTGTCTTCACTTCACTTCACTTCCTTTGTACTTTGTTATTTTCATAGGAATTTTATTGTTATTGTGCTAACCCCACTTAATAATAATTTAGGATTTTCCCTTGATTACATTGGTGAACTCGACATTGTTATTTCGGCTTCTCGTACGTTTTTTTTTGTTGTTTTCTGTTGTTTTGCAGGTACAGGTACGGATCGCCGCAACATTTTTTAAAATAGTGTGACGCATCATATACGTCACAATGCACACGAGAACCTCAGAGCCGCAATCGATCTGTCGCAACGCAACTGACGAACATAACAACGCATCCGTGATTCCTGAGCCACATTTGAAACCCCAAAACCTGCATTTGAAATTCGCGACGCATCTGTCTGGTAGAACAATTTTCTTTCTAGTTTGAGGGGTTTTATTTTGAATTTCGGGTTGTCCAATCTTATGTTTTTTGCATTCTATCTTTATTCCTGCATGTTCAATAAGATTAGGTTTTCTGTCACTAATCCTTTCGGGTAGTGGCTTTCTGTTTTGGGTAGGGTTTTTTTTTGTTGTTCTGTTGTTTTGCAGGATCGCCGCAAACGTCGCAACGCATCTGATGCCAAAAATGACGCAACTGCCATGACAAGCCGCAACTGACAATTCCAGAGCCGCATATGACATTCAGAGCCGCATTCGCTGAACCGAACGACACATTTGACAAACCGAGCCGTATCTGTCTGGTAATACCGCGCCGCATTTGTCTAGTAAACTTTTCTGTCAGTTTCTAGGTTTCAATTACAGAATTTCAGGTTTTTTTTCTATTTTCTGGTTTTCTATTTTCTGGTTTTCTATTTTTCTGTCTTTTTCTGTGATGGCTATTCCTGCATGTTAACCAGATTAGACATTTTGTGTTACTAATAGTTTCTTGTAGCGTGTGGCGATCCTTTTTCGTGTGTCCAAGACCATCACATACAAGACTACCAACTCAATGTTTGCAGATTCGCATGTCAAAGAAGGAGATAACAAACAGTGTGCTTCTTTATTTTTAGATTTGCAAACTTTGAATTTGGTGCTTTTAAAAAGAATCATGTCTTTCATGCTTGAGTGTGCTTGTGGAGTGGTAGGTGAGTATGCTCTCACTTGGTGAAAACCTTGTGATCAGAAAACTAGACCCATTCTTTTTTGTTAATTTACCCTTCACGATTCGGTATATCGAAGTATCCTCTCCCCTTGCACATTCGTGCGATCCTGGGTGTAAGAGAAACGGTTACCGACTCTAGAACTTGGGCCTGTTCTGGTGGGAAAAAGTACTCACCCCAGGACGACTCAGACCGGTAGCACCCTGACACCGAGGGACTTCCAGCCGGTATAGAAAAGTGGGTTCTTGGGGAAAGCCCAAGAATCACGAGCGTGGTTCGACGAGATGGATCGAAAGGGACTCTCGCCGCATGGATCATGCCCCACGAACGGAATGCCCGAATTAAACACCTCTTGTCTTAGTGTCCAACCGTTCTATTGGCCGTTGCTTGATATAGTGCAGGGTACAGTATCATGCCCGAAGATTACTCACTACTGATCCCCTTGAGTAGAGATAGCAATTCTTGGGATGTCACTACCCAATGAATCCAAATTTGGTGTGCTCGAATGACGTTAATGAGCCGTGGAGGGGAGCCAATGCCACCAAATTCTAAGCTATCCGCTCTCGAGAAGGAAAGGTGTTCATCACCAATCCGGGGTATAACTGGTGGGCTATATCAAGTATACAAACCCAAGGCCTAGTGGCCTTTCTAGGATTGTGCTTATCTCATGTGTGTTTGGTTATCCCTTAAAACGCTGTGTTTGTCAAGTGCATTCTGGTTTTGTCACAGTCCAAACAAAACAATTCATCAAACAGATCAAAAACTTCCATCAACATACCACGAAAATCACTTTGAAACAAAACTGTCATATCTGTCGAACCGCAACAGACATTCTGAAACGCAACTGATCTGATAAACCGCATCTGAAGTTTTAAACAACGCATCTGTAGGCGTCGCGACGCATCTGTTAACCCGAAAGCCGCATCTGTTAAACCGAGACGCATATGACAGTCAGAAAGCCGCAAGTGAAAAACTGAACCGCAGTTGCTTAACCGCGACGCAATTGCCAAACTGAGACGCATCTGCCTGTCAAAATTTTTCAATTACACAGTCAAAACCAGAGACCTCCAAACTGTCAACCATTTGTCAAACTCCGTCATCAGAAGGATTCTGCCAGAAACCCAATTTGAAATTGCTCAAAGTTTTGTCCCTTAGCTTGCATTGATCACCTTAGGTTTCATACCTCACCCCATTTAGTATCATACATTCAGCATTACATTGTCCCTAGGCTCATATCTTGCATACTTAGGAGTAGGCAAATCTTAAACACCCCTTAGCTAAATCATTGTTTTTGAAATTAGACCCTTTTGGACCAAGTTATCAAACATCCTTTTAGTCATTGTCCTCCTTTGTGAGATTTCTTCCAACTCAAAAGTCTAGTTAGGAAGACTCATTAGTCATCTTTTCAACTTGTCATTAACAACAAAGTCCTCTAGCAGTCCACATCGAAAACAAAGTTCAAGCTTAGAAGTGCTTAGATAGCCTCATTTTACATTGCATCCACATTGCATACCTTATTCACAAAAATCGAAAAAATAAAATAAAACAGTGGTCATTTTAGTCGTCAATTTGAACCTTAGATTTCACCTAGTGTCATACTTGCATTTAGTGGACATCCCCTTTGAGCAAGCTCATTTATGGTCGAAACCAGACTTCAAAAGCAAAAAAGACAAATGGAAAACTTCATGCCAGATCCCAACAGTCCTCCACATGACTCAAACTGGACCGCGAATGATCCCTTTACCAATCTAGACAATCAACCTCTAGTGACAACACAATCCTTACCTAACAACTCATTCGAGCGCTACATGCAAAGAGATGAAAACGGTCAACTCCTTCAAGAACACATAGAAGCATTGACACAAGACCCAGAGGCCTACCAGTTGGCTAAAACAATAGCACGTCATGACAGGGACAGATTCATAGCTATGCTCTTGAGTGAAGGAGCTAGGTTACCACCAGGATTTGACATTAACACATTACATGATCCTAATGCCAACAATGTTCACAACATCTCACACAGTGGTCAAGTTCTAAATACTACAAGCAACATCCCTTTTGACACAACGACATTGCATACCACATCCAACATCCCAAACATCTCCAATACAATAAACGCTACATCTATTGGGGGATCACACTCATCCACAACATCCACAACACTACCCCAATTAAATACAACCACTCTTGGTTCCGTGACATCATCAGCAAATCATTCCAATCCTCCTGTTATCACAACAACAAATACCACAGGGGCATCATCAAGTCATCACAACTCCCCCTTGACAACTAGATCTACTACCATGAACACAACTTCAATAAAAGCATTCAGTAGTAGTTCACAACATCCTTTGGGAGGAGCCACAGGATGTATCTTTATACAAGGACAACAACAAAACGTTAACATGACAACACAGTCAAACATCACTACCTCCCAAGGTACAACTGCCAATGTGCCCCTTGTGCAAAATCAGCAATTCACACAAAGTGGCCAAATAACTCAACCCATGACATCGTTAGTACATCATAACATTCATGGTCACAACATCCCCCAAATAATGACACGCATAGCTGGGGGACACATTCCAACATATTCATCCAACGTTCACACTCATCAACATGCACCTAACCACAACTTCCAATACCAACAACACACATCATACGTACCACAACAACCCATACCGCCACAATACACCTATACTCACGCAAGAACACCTGGTGTACCAGGCAATCCAACGTATGGACATGTAAATGACCCCACCATAGATGAACTCAAAGCAACAGTGCGGGATATGGCGAAGCAAATGCAAAACATGCTCATTACAGGCGGGAAATCCGAAATATCATATGACTTGGACGTATACCCATTCGACACAAACTTACGTATGCCCGCATTTCCGCCAGGATATGTGTCACCCAACTTCACTAAATACAAAGGCAAAACAAATCCCATTGAACATCTTTGCGAATTCGCAACTAACTGTATGGATATCGCCTACGAACCCACATACCTAATGAGACTCTTTTCCAAAAGTTTGGCGGGTCAAGCCCTTGAATGGTTTTCAACGCAAAAGGATATCCAATCATGGGATGAGCTCAAAAGAAGGTTCCTAAAAAATTACGCATACAATATTGACATGGACACCTCTATCACTAGCTTGTGCAATCTCACACAAGAAGAGTCGGGTGAGACATTTATCCCGTTCTTCCAAAAATGGAGAAGCCTCGCTAGTCGATGTCACATTGACATTCCTGAAAGAGAAAAGGTCGACATGTTTGTCCAAACACTTCTAGGGCCCCTCAAATTCGCCTTGCAAATACATTGTTGCACAACCTTCATAGAATTAGTGGAAAAGGGGGTCCAAATTGAGAAAGCCCTTATAGCAAAGGGAGAACTGAGGTATGGCTCCAAAAATACAAACACCAACACACCCGCTGACAAAAACAAATATTGGGTCAAGAATAAACATGTCACAAACGATGGTGTTGTAGACGCCAAGACTGCAAGTCCCGTATTGGCTCTAAAAGGGGTACAACAACAAAATAGACCAACAACGACATTGACACCTCCCCCCAATACTCCTTCGAACAGTCAAAATGGTCAAAACCGTCAAGGACAATATCGTCAACCAAGACAATTCCCTAGGGGTCGCACATACACCAATTTAGGTGAACCCATTGCAGACGTCCTCAAGAAATGCATTCAACATGGGGTCATCACACTTCCGAAAATAAAACCTTATGACCACGGACAATTCAAACCAGCATGGTGGGATGACAACGCACTTTGCGAATACCATCGGGTCAAAGGGCATACAACCTCCAACTGTAGACAACTGAAAAATGTAATTCAAGATCTTATTGACAATCGCACTATCGAAGTAGGTGGATCGCAATTCACTTCCAACTCGGATCATACTATACACAAGAATCCACTACAGGATCATGGTCCCCATAATGCTTCCACTTCGGCTAACTTCACCCGAGCCAAGTACGATTACTCTGGGGGACCAATAATAAATAATGTTAGAACGGACGAGGAATACATCCACACCATCACGATCAAGAGAGCACCATAGTGCAATGCTACTACATGAAGTGGCAAGGTCACTATAGCTGATCCGCCTCCCCCTAGACAAGCCAAGATTATTGTAGGAGGCCCATCTGCTAAGCAATCACAACCAGCTCCATCAGCTAAACAACCAAAACCTGTCTCAACCCCACGACAGGGAAAACTGAAAAGTCAGTTCAATCTCATTGACCAACTAGGAAAGACTCCTGCGCAAATATCTATCCTTGAGCTGCTTCGTATTTCTCCTGCACACAAAGAAATCCTGGATAAAACTCTCTTAGAGTCATCGGTCCCAAAGGACATCGATGTCAATCAGTTTGAAACTATGGTGGGATATCTCACCACGCCGCACCATGTCACCTTTGGGATATCTCAGCCGCACCATGTCACCTTCTCAGATCAGGATTACTCATCATCAAAAACCAATCACAATGATGCGTTACACATAGAAGTTTTTGTTCACAAGCACAAGGTTAGACGGGTTTTAATAGATGGCGGAGCAGGGTTGAATATATGCTCCCTTAAACTAGTTAAGGCTCTTGGATTCTCTGATGCATGCGTAGACCCAACAAAAAGCATAGTGATCAAAGCATATGATGACGAGGAACGCTCTTCGCGAGGTGTTATCTCTCTCCCTATCAGAGTGGGACCACTCATTGTCGACACAACTTGCCAGGTCCTGGATTTGGAACTACCATATAACATTTTACTTGGCCGTCCATGGATCCACGCTTTGAAAGCCGTTCCGTCAACATACCACCAATGCCTCAAGTTCCCTTTTGACGGTGCAGAGGTCACCATATACGGAGACCCCGACCCTTTCCAGTATTGTACCAATTTAAGGGGTATCTCTAAAAATCAAGTACCTATTAACCGGGAAGCACCTGGCTCCTCGTCCAAATACATCGACCCTTCCATGCTCGGGTCATCTTCCACATCCACTCCATCCATGTCTTCGGACATATCACAACCCTCCACCAACCCTAAGCCCGAATCAACTGATAAAATCCAGGACCTCGGCTGCGGAGAGTTCAAACTAAATACAGCATACAACATAACTACAATACCTACTCCTCCAAAGATATATGGTCGACCATGTTTCAGAATGGAACCGCAAGAAACATTCACAGTTCCACCGAATACAGTTTTCATCAAGTGGGGAGACATGAGTGATGAAGATCTTACCGACATCACAGGATGGATCTACAAGGATACAGTCTCACTACCTCCACTACCAGTCTAGAAATATGGCAAGGGTTACAATATCATGAAGGCTAAAGGCTACGATGGTACTAGTGGCCTTGGAAAAAATAAAACTGGTCGAAGAGAACCCATAGAAACTTTCCAAATTCCGAAGTATCTTGGATTAGGGTTTGGATCACTCGACGATGACGATCGACATACCCATGAACTTCCTAATGAGCGAATACATGCTTCTGAAAATGTTGAGACTACTAGGGAATACCTAACTGAAACAGACTCTCACGAGTGGGAATTTGGCTCCGAACGATCCCTAAGTGACTGTTGTCTTGATGACTTGTTTGTCGAACCAGGGGAATTGACCTCTGAACAATGATTTTGGCAAACATTCAAAATTGAGCAGGCACCAAACAGTCAAAACCCCACTACCATGTCTCATGACACGCAACAGCCACCATTCGAACCCCCTCAATCTAATCTATCTGAAGTATCAGATGACATTGATAACCAGGGCCCTCAAACCTTCACCCCTTATTATGATAACAAATATGACACTAGTGAAGGAGAATACTGGATAGAGTCTGATGTCGAGTTGGATGATGATAACCTCATCTACAAGATCAATGCATCCATTTGTATGCTATCGGCATCCTCACCCGAATTCACTAGCCTTGACGATGGCATTTCCTTAGTCTACCCTGAACTAGTCGATTGGGACCAACAAGGACCACCAGTTCTAGACACGTTCCAAAATGATGAAGCCATTGCTGAATTCATGGGATTACGTGAAGGCATACCAAGTGGCGATCACAAATCAGGATTTGCTATTGATCTAGACTACACGGCATACTTCGGTGAGATGGTTCAGTCCTCTAGTCGCAAAAGTAAAAATAAAGTAAAAAATGAAACGTCTCTAGGTGAAAACCGAAAGGCACCTCTTGATGGTAAAATAGTAAAAACAAAGGACGTATCTGCGGGTGAAAACCTCTTGGAGGCGCCCAAAGATGGAGGACTGGACTTTCTCCCCGTGCAACAGGAGAGATCGGCCATGCTGGTTGAGGACACCATAGAGGATAACATTTCGACTCCAGAAGACCCCAAGATGGTCCTATTTGCGGCATCATTGACTGATGAAGAGAAACCGGAATTTCATAAATTATTTGCAGAACAAAAAATAAACTTTGCATGGTCCTACACCGACATGCCAGGATTGGACCCCAAACTGGTTCTACATCATCTGCCACTAGTACCCAATGCTAAACCAGTCAAGCAGAAGTTGTGCAAAATGCACCCACAAGTTGCTCTATTGGTTAAGGCCGAGTTAAAGAAATTACTGGATGCTGGATTCATAAGGTCTATAGATTATGCTGAATGGATTTGCAACCTAGTACCGGTGACAAAGCCAAATGGACTAATTCGGGTATGTACAGATTTCACCTAAACAAAGCATGTCCAAAGGATGACTTTCCTTTGCCCAACATTGACATCATAGTCTGCAGGACACGAGATGCTATCCCTCATGGATGGTTTCTCTGGTTATAATCAAATCCGCATTGCTCTTGAGGACCAACACAAAACAACATTTACTTGCCCATGGGGTACATACTGTTGGAACGTCATGCCCTTTCGGTCTCAAAAATGCAGGTGCCACATACCAAAGGGCTATGACCACGATCTTCCATGATATGATGCACAATATAATGGAAGACTATGTAGATGACTTATTGGCCAAATCAACAACAAGGAAAGATCATTTGAAGGTACTTGACAAAATTTTCAAGAGACTAGAAGAGTACAAGGTTCGATTGAACCCTAAGAAATGTGTTTTTGGGGTCACGTCAGGTAAGCTATTGGGGTACATAGTTTCCCGAAGAGGCATAGAGGTCGATCCGGCCAAGGTTAAAGCAATCATAGACATGCCTCCACCCAGAGGGATCAGTGAACTCAGAACCCTACAAGGCAGAGTGCAATCTATTCGCCGCTTCATAGCTCAATTGGCAGATAAGTGCCACCCATTCCAGTATTTGTTACGCAAAGGTGTCCCCTTTGTATGGACAGATAAATGTCAACAGGCCTTCTAGCAAATTAAAGATTACTTGCTATCACCGCCAGTCCTCATGTCGCCTATTCATGGAAAGCCATTAATTCTATACATCTCGACCACTAGTTCAGCACTGGGGGCATTACTGGCTCAAAATGATCATGAAGGGAAAGAAAGAGCAGTCTACTACATCAGCCACACACTGATCGGTTACGAGCTGAATTACACATACATTGAACGTGCATGCCTCGCAGTTGTCTTTGCAGCCCAAAAACTAAGGCATTACATGCTCAATCATCAGACACAACTAGTTGCCAAAATTGACCCATTGAAATACCTATTAAGTCGAGCAGCGTTAACAGGCCGATTGGCAAAATGGGTCATGATCCTAAGTGAGTATGACATACAGTATGTTGAACGCAAGGCAATAAAAGGGCAAGTAATAGCAGATCAACTGGCAGATGCGCCAATGCAAGCCTCTCATCCATTGGTAACTGACTTTCCTGACGAATCCATTTTTCATACGGAACCAGCAACACCATGGAAGCTGTATTTTGATGGGTCTCACACTGGTCATGGCTCAGGAGCTGGAATCTTATTCATCACACCACAAGGGGATTCAATTCCTAAGTCATTTCGAATTGCTTTCCCTTGCACAAACAACATTGCCGAATACGAAGCACTAGTTACAGGTCTCAAGCTGGCAATCAAATGGAAAATTCAGACATTGCTTGTATTCGGGGATTCCCAGCTGGTAATCAAACAAGTGAATGGTGACTATGAAACAAAGGATGAGAAGTTGCTTCCTTACAAGAGGATGGTGGATAGTTTCCTAACATACTTCCAATCAGTGTCTTTTGAACAAATCCCAGGGTACAGAATAAGGCAGCGATGCGCAATGGCTACTATTAGTTCTCTCTTGGACATCCCTAAAAATGTGTCACAATTTGAGTTCCTAGTAGAACAGCTGTTGATACCGGCATATGATATCCCAGAGTCGGAAATGGTTTGTGAACTTGTTGGTCCCAACTCTCCTTGGTATCAGGACATTTATGACTATCTAAAGACTCACACCCTTCCATCGAACCTATCCAATAACCAAAGGAAGTCCTTCATTAGAAAATCCGCAAGGTATGCCATTATCAGTGACACCCTATACCGTCGTAGTTTTGACAGTACCCTCCTTAGATGTCTTGACACCGATGAAGCATGTACGACCTTACGAGAAGTAAATGACGGTATATGCGGATCTCATTCGAGTGGTCCTACTCTGGCTAAGAAACTAACGAGACTTGGATATTATTGGCCAACAATGGAAACAGATGCAATAGAATATGTCAGAACCTGTCGCAAGTGTCAGATCCATAGTGATTTGATCCATGCTCCAGCACAGGAACTTTGGCCAATCACTTCTCCGTGGCCCTTCGCTCAATGGGGACTCAACCTCGTGGGTAAGATCCATCCAACTTCCTCCAATGGCCATAAATTCATTATCACCACCACTGAGTATTTCACAAAGTGGATCGAAGCCATTCCATTGACATACATTACGGGCAAACAAATATCAAAGTTTATCCTCAATTACATCATTTGCCGGTATGGCCTCCCACAGTCCATCATCACTGACAACGGACGTCCGTTCAAAAACAAGGACGTACATGAGTTATGTGAGCAATTCCATATCCAACACCACTTTTCATCCCCATACTACCCCCAAGGAAACGGCCAAGCTGAGGCGTTGAATAAAACCATTATCAAGATCCTTAAAAAGACTGTCAATGACGCTGGCTGTGATTGGCACATACAACTTAACCCTGCCCTGTGGGCTTACCGAACTAGCATTCGTACGCCTACAGGGGCTACCCCATTTTCCCTGGTTTTTGGCGCGGAAGCCATCTTACCCATTGAGGTCAAAATTCCTTCACTACGGGTCTCTTTGAAGGGTCTAGCTAATGAAGAGGAATACCGACAATCACGCTTGCACGAGCTAGAAATGTTGGACGAAAGAAGACAAAACTCATTGAATCACCTCCAGGCATATCAAAATCACCTTTGTCGCAGCTACAATAAAAAGTTCATGGTCAGAAAGTTCGACATTGGCGACCTGGTTCTCATGCAGAACCTTAAGAACCAAGCAGACAGAGAAAAGCAAGGCAAGTTTGAACCAAACTAGCTGGGTCCATATATCATCATATCTTCTTTTGGTTCTGGAGCATATCAACTGGCGACTCCGGATGGGGAACAATTGACTGAACCCATCAATAGTTTACACCTCCGAAAGTTCTACGCATAGCATCAGAGGACAACGCTGGAGGACCTTAAAATACAAAAAAATTGAAAAATGGAAAAAAATCGTCACCTTGATGAAAACCTGGCAAACAGGCGTCTTGGTGACACCAAAAAAATCAAAACATCATAAAAATAGTACAAAGAGAAATAATTCGTCCAATAGTGAAAACCTGGCAAACAGGCGCTTTGGACAAGTACCATGGTGAAAACCTGGCAAACGGGCGCCATGTGTAATCAATCATTGCTCTTCCATCTATTGTCGCTTGGTCTAAACTTGGCTTAGGATGAAAGCTATCTTCGTCGTTATTCCACCAGTCACCGTCACATCCTACTCTACCTATCCTAGTGGATGAATGATTGACATCAAGTCCTGACGGCTATCTGTCCAGCAAGTCAACAGCATCCTATCCGTATCCCTTGCAAATGGCTAAGTCTTAAACCTAAATGGGGGCAAAATGTTTATCAAAAACATCATAAAATGTCCTGAAAAAAAAACAAAAACATCATAAAATGTCCTGAAAAAAGACAAAAACATCATAAAATGTCCTGAAAAAAGACCTAAAAATCATAAAACGTCCTGAAGAAAACCAAACAAAATAGTCGACCGCACAAGGCACACAAGTGCACTGTCATCTCTAGTCTAAGTCAATCAAGTCAATAAGTCCATGTCATTTGTCCGAACTACGTTGTCTCTGCACATTTGCTACATAGGCAAGACTCATACTTGAGTCCCCAAGACATTAGGTCAGTCCTATTAGGTTTGTCAAAATAAATCATGGCGTAATCTTTGCTCATCAGGACAACGTCATTGGTCATTTCGAACTACGAGGTCTCTGAGTGTATGACGTAGGCAAGGCCATCTATCGATGAGCCCCCGAGGCCGCACTAGGTCAGTCCATTAGGGTTCATGACACTAAAATGGCACACACGTCAAAAATCTTCAATCAATCTTCAGATAAGAAAACTCCTGAAACAAAGTAAATCAATCTTTTATTCAACATGACACTCGCATCAAGACAATATCGACATATAATCAAACACAAGTCAACCTCGGTCACAACAAGTCAACCTCAGTCAAACACAAGTCAAAGCAAAAAAAATCATTATAACCGGTCAAACTGTCAAATTTTGGTTAGTCTTCAGATGAGTCCTTCTGAAAGATAACCTCTGTCATTTACGCCTTAGGATGTGTCCTTCCTAGGCGTCATCATCGTCATTCGGCCCTTCGAGCGATCCTCTTGACATCTAAGGATCACTCTTCTTGACATTAGCATTCTTCAGATGAGTCCTTCTGAAGAACCAACTCTGTCATTTATGCTTTAGGATGTGTCCTTCCTAAGCATCATCATTATTTTGAGGGATCCCTTACGACCATTAGGGATCAACTCCTCCCGTCATTCGACATCATTCAGGATGTGTCCTTCCTGAATCCACCAAGTCTCGACATTTTCAAGGTCATCAAAACTTTAAACATTCGGACATCTTGACATCGTCAAACATGACACCTTGACACCAGAACAATGGCTACCCAGATGCACTTGACAAACACTTGGCAACTGTCTTTTCATCTCTTATCATGTTATTAGCTTTTCAGCGAGATCCCACTAAGCAGGATTTAGAGAAGCAGCGATGTAGCATGACAATTGACCCACATGACTACTAGCTTCTCCGTGAGATCCTAATCTTGGGATTTAGAAAAGCAATGACATATCATGATAGAGACTTTATTTTTGTAATTTGGCAATCATGTCACTAGTTTCTCAAGGATGTCCTGGAAATAGGATTTAGAGAAGCAATGACGTTTCCTGATCTGCCATTGTCTTTTTCTGCCTGTGGTTGATTATGACGACAAGACTGGGGCAAGCACGCTCCTAGTATGAGTCATAACCATCCTTGTCTGTGACTGTTCTGTCTTGGGTAATGGTACGACCTTGCACACCTAGATCTACATCATATCTTGGTGTTTGTCGACCATTACGACAGTTTTCCCAATGATGATTAAAGAGCAACGGATATTAAAAGTCCTATAGTAAGGTTTTGAAGGATTTTTATCTTCTCATAGGTCTCATATCTTCTCCTCTTTGGTCTAGTCATCTTCTCTTGTCAGTCCCACCATCTTCTCTCGTCCATCCTGCGATGATATCCTGTGTCATTCAAAAAACGTAAGTGCATACATGATATATCCATTGCATTAGGTCCATACATACATCATCCATGGCATTAAATAGTATCATACATGGCATTACATCATATACATAATAACAAACATTGCATTAACATAATCATCATCATTGCATCTTTTACATAAAGGTATCACGCACATCATTAACATAAGCATATGAATATTGCATCATCATGACATCAAAAATCACAACATAGACATCATAATACACAAATAGCATCATAAATTAAGCATCATATACCATACACACATAATGCATAGAACATCACATAACACATATAGGTCGCATCAAAACTGCATCATCATATAAATCTCATCTTAAAAATATGCAATGTCACAGGATAGAGTCAATGGATATCCCAAAAATGGAGCTCGCAGGCTCAACAATAAACATAATGTGTCCAAATACAAATATGCCCCTAAGGTAGGCTCTCATCATCCCCTCGGGGTGAAGAATGTGGTGGTGGCCGAGGCCCTATCACTGGCTTTGAAATAATGGACAGTCTTGTAATGCCCTGTGGCTGTGAGGATGAGGGAACTGCGAATGAAGGCATCATCTCAACAGTAGTAAACACCTGTGAGGTCACTGCTGCTGGACTCTGAAAAGCGGTAGGATCTGTCACTGGTGGCTGACCCTGTACTGACCTCTGAGCTGAACCAATAGAACCCTGACTGTGCCCCGAATGATGACTCGGAGTATGCCTGCGGAAGTGATGTGATCTGTGGCCTGATGTGTATCCTGTGGAAGTCGACCCTCCGACACTGCTGTGGCTCCTGGTACCACTGCCACTACCCGACCTCTGTCCACTGCCTGTCCTCGTCTGTGATCGAGACAGGATAGGATCTCGCTGCTCTGGTGGCACTGCCTGCTCATATAAAGTCCTATACTGACCTAGCCTCGTGCTCACCTTGGCCAACTCCTGAGCCATGTCCCCTATGGGTCCTGAACATAGGGTCGTGAACTCTGTGCACCATCACGCTAAATCCTGCTGGCGGATCACCGCCTGATCCCGCTCCACACAGGCTACCTCTAGTGCTGACTATAAGGATCTCACATGTGCCTGGCTGGCATCTAACCTCTGTTGCAGATCGGCCACTCGCTGATCAGCTGTCGCATCCGGTGGCAACTCTGAAGATGGTATCTCCTCCTCACCCTCCACCATCTGCCATCTGAGGACTCTCTCTGCCTCACCTATGGCCTCATCTTCCTCGTCATCATCATCATCCTCCTCTCCTTCCACCGCCATCTCCTGTCTCTCCCCCTCCGCCTCCTCCTCCCCTGCCACATCCACCTCTGGGACCCTGACATCCTCCTCCTGTCTCTCCCCCTCCGCCTCCTCCCATCCCCCCACCTCTGGCTCCCCCTCCTATCTCCCCTCGCCCTCTCTCTCCTATCTGGGCTGCTCCTCCATCTCCCCCTCCTCACCAACCTCGGGGATAGCATCTAATGCTACCCTCGGCACGCACTGTCGCACCCTGCGACCTGGTACCTGTTCGTCCCGTCGTCGCCTCCTACCATCTCCTCCGTCATCTCCACCTCGACCTCCGTCTCCACCTCGACCTCCGTCTCCACCACGGCCCTCATCTCCACCTCGACCTCCATCATCACCCCGACCTCCGTCTCCACCTCGTCCTCCATCATCACCCCTGCCTCCGTCCCTCCCTCCATCACCACCCCTCCCTCCATCTCCATCCCTACCCCTGCCTCTGCCTCTGCCCCCATCTCTACCTCTGCCCCCTCTGGCTCGCGGCACTCGTGGAATCACTGACCGCCTGTCAACTGGTGCTGGCCCGTCAGGATCTGTCAATGGTACAGGTCGGCGTGCATGCCACCATAGATCATAGGCTGGTGTGGTACCTGGATCTGCTGCCCCACCTCTCCAACCCCAGGCCTGGGCTACTAACCCGTCAATCTGCTGTGTCGCGAAGGCCACTGGGATGGCCGGCCCCCATGCATACTCTCTAGATGATCGTGCATACTCTGTCGTCCCCATGGGTACATCCTGCTGCTCCCCGAACTGTCTCAGTACACGCTGTGGCAGATACATCTCAATAATCAACGACGTCTGTACTGTCCTGCCAATCAGGTATCGATACTGCCTGCAAAAACTGAGATGCTCGTCCTCATCATCCCATACCTCACAATCCCTGTAGGGTCTCCAGATGAAGGTCACCATGGTATCAATCCGGTGCCGCCACCACCTTGTCTCACCCATACGGGTCTGCTGTAAGGCGTCGACATAGTAGTAGGAATAAGGCATCCCCGCGGCCAGCTGTGGTCTGTCGATAGGAGGGCGGAATATGGCAATATGCTCCCATGCCCAGATCATCATCAATGTGGTCCCACAGGAGATACTCTCTCCTCTCCTGTACACAATGTCATGCAGCTGATGATAAAGTGTCCCCAGCAAACAGGGACCCCATGCATAAACTGTCCTATCTCGTCACATGCCGACCATGACATCCCCCCAGCCAATCGGAAATCCGTGTCCTCGTCGGTCTGGAACCAAGATGCCACCAATCAGAGTCGCCAGGAATGCATCAAAGCGACTGTAATGCTCTGCCAGGAAATCCCAATGGATCTCGTAACCCTCAATGCCGAGTCCGGCACCCTGATCCTGGTAGTACGCCCGGAAGGTCTGCTCGCCATGGCAGGGATCGTACATGATCCGCTCCCCTCGAATCAGAATCTGGAGAATACGGTAGACGTCCTCCAAAGTGATGGTAGCCTCACCTGTCGGCAGGTGAAAGGAACAGGTCTCCGAATGCCACCTCTCGCATAGCGCCGTCAGTAAACCCCTGTTCGCCCGAATGGCGGGCATGAATGCAGCATGGAATAAGCCGAGTCTCATCAGTCGTCGCTGCTCTCACGGGCCTAGCTGATCGCCAAACCGAAAGGTCCTCGGTCTGCTCTCTCTCGTATATATAGGGGCAAGCTGCCTCTGCAAAAAGGCGAACACCGCATTAGCACTTTTTTGGACAATTGTGACCATCACGGAATATGACTTAGGGCATGAAAGCATTAAAACAAGTTAAAGAAAGAAAATAGGCAAATGCATCACAAAATAGCCATTGCGTCTCAAAAACACACATGCATCGTTCGAAAAATCAAATGTGTTCCACCAAGTCAAGTGTGTCGCTATATTACACTTGCGTTGCGAATTTAGGCGTTTGCGTCGCCACATTGCAAATGCGGTGCGGAAAGTCATTTGCGGCATTCAAATAATCAGTTGCGTCGCACTATTGCGATTGCGGCTTTTGAAAGATCAATTGCGATGTGGTTTAGCACTTGCGTCGCACCAGAAAACGAATGCGGCGCGAAATACCGGTGCATATCGTTTGTTCTTTGCGCTTGCGTCGTGACGCATCAAATGCGGCGAATGCGAAGTTAGTTGCGGCTTACGCGAACGCATATGTGTCGCGGCACATTCGTTCACTATCCTAGAAAACATAAAAAAAATACGTATATCGAGAAAATGACAAAGCAAGTTTAGGGTACATACCGCAGGTCCTGAGCCCTCTGGCCGTCTGAAGGTCCTCACGATCTCTCCGCGGTGCTCTGTCACTGGAATCACCATCGTCGCTGCTGCGCCTTTTGCTCTGAGCTCTCAAGATTTACAAGGTGAATAGTGAAAGTGAATTGACTTTTACCCCTTGACCATCTATTTATAGGGTGAAAGTGACATTTTTCAACTGCAGTTAATACGGGAGGCTCATTTCCGCGCCTCTGACCTCTCCGTAAGTTGCTTTAAACATGTCATAATTTGAAACCGACTGCGCCGCTATTTTTCTGGCCATCAAATTGATTTATCGGGACCTTTTGCAAATTTTTCTGGCGCCGACCCAAAATTTGAAAATTTCCCGAGGGGGCAAGAAGACTCCGTACCTTCACTGGGGCATATTTTTGACTTAATTTTCTTTGTCACAATACGACAAGCGATATTATGACAAAGATGGGCAAAATGTAGACACCTAAAAATGACCTAGGCCTGCAAGCTTCATTTTTACCACTTTCGTCCTAGCATAATTAAGCTATTTAATTATGTCCTTGGTCCACATTCGACTATTGATTAAATAATTCATAATTATTTAATTAATTCATGTCATTTGTTCCTCCTTGATTATTAAATAAATAAATATTATTTATTTATTTAATACATCCCTAATTATCTAAGGTCTTCCTTTGATTAAATAAATTTCATAATTTATTTAATTCCCCTTTATCATTTATGTCTTCTTGATTAATTAAATAAACTTTATTTATTTAATTACGTCACTAATTAAGTCCCCTTCTTCTAAAAAATTAAATAAATTCTTATTTATTTAATTCTGTCCATTTTCCACTATAATTAAATAATTTATTTAATTATTTAATTATTCATTAGCTTTTTCTCCCATTAAAATTAAATAAATTTGATTTATTTAATTTAGCCATTCTCTCGAATTTTGAATTAAAATCATTATTTAATTTCAAAATAATTCTTTTATCACATTCCTCCATAATTAAATAATATCTTTATTATTTAATTACTTACTGGTTACCTGGAGTAAATAAATTTTATTATTTAATTTCTCCAGCAACCTCTTTGTCCGTGCCAGCCTTATCTTCCAATTTAATTCTTGACTTTTGACTTCTCATTTAATTTCGACTGTTGATTGAATTATTTCATAATTCAATCTCCACCCTTCATTCTTACCTGTTGCCCTAATTTTGACCTAACCCTAATGCACATATCAACATTCAATCTTAAGCATTGATCTTAGGGTTCCTGTCATCTTTTCATCTTGGCCACACATTCAAAATTGCAATTTTTATAAAAGGGCAATTTTGACCTCATTTGCATCGCTCTCAGTCTTTAGCTCATTTTGACTTCTTGCACTCTTAGTCTATGTCAAATTGTTGTCAACTTAGGGTCATAGTCATTAACAGTCATAGTCATTTTAGCTCATTGTAGGGTTATTGTTATTTTCTGCAAATCCTTCAACACTTGCATAGGCCTTAGTCTTTAGTCATAGTTGCTCACATAAATCTGAGGGCATTTTTATTTATCTGCAAGCTAGGAGGTGTAATAGAGGTTAATCATGGAAGGTGGAGATATAGGGTAACATTATCCCTTTTGTCTTCACTTCACTTCCTTTGTACTTTGCTATTTTCATAGGAATTTTATTGTTATTGTGCTAACCCCACTTAATAATAATTTAGGATTTTCCCTTGATTACAATATCAATAGTAGTGCAAATAATAGTAGTAGAGATTGTGTGGTCATTGTTTGGAAAGAAAACTTTGTGACCAATAACCATCACAACATACCTAATGGATGGATATTTAATTATTCTCAAAACAAGTTGTTTTCCTTCAATGGTTGCACCAGTCATCTTGATTATCTCTTGTTCATTCATATAATTTCATTTGGGAACTCATCTAGAGGAACACAAACTAGTTACATCTTTGATTGCCTCTCTGGTATTCAAATGTACTTCATCAATCCATTTAGATTCATGTCATGAATTTTGCTCAAAATATTCAAATGTATTTCTTGTCAAATTCAAATGGGATTTCCACCATACATCCAACTTCTTCTCAACTAATATTTTGAATGAATCATGATTTTATTCCAATTCATCCTTCCATAAGATGCTTAACTGAACCAATGAAATTCCCTCAATCTTATTATATATGTATGCATAGATATCTTCAGAGGGAAATACTCTAGGAGAAATACAAGAGAAAGCACCAACATATTCTTCCAACAATTTTTTCAAAATTTGCCTCAATTTGACTTGTGATTTATCTAAAATATTCACAACCTTTCAATCATCCATTGCATAAAAGTGAAATATTTTGTAGGTGAAATACCTCTATAATTTCCAATGAAGAATAGGATTAGATGTCCAGCTTCCAGAGAACACTTTGAACCCACTTTGATTTCTTCTTCCTTCAAATCTTGAAGCTCTGAATTGCTTTGGTTTCTCCAAACTTCCTCTACACACTTCTCTAAATTCATAAATGCCTTTTTTTGAATATGATTTCTTTGATACTTTTGAATTTATTTCTTTCATTTTGAATTATTTTGCAATAAATTCTTCAAATTTCAAGTGGATCACCATGAAATTCATGTGCACTTCCATCCTTTCAAATTCTACAAACTTTATTCTTCACACATGCTACTGAAAAATAAAATCCATTTGAATTTGTTATTGTATTAAAAATACTTTATTCATGACGTGACAAGTATCAATGAGGGGCTTATTAAATTTTCTAATAATTGCTCCCCCTTAGGCATTGCCTAACTCAGAATTTGATGAGCATATCTACACCAAAGGATGACATATATAAAACTGATGATTCTAATTCAACTTGCTTGAATTCACCTTCCTTTCTCCAGATTCTTTTCATTTCTTTTCTTACTTCTTCCAAGCTAAGATTGGTTCATGCTTCTTTGCCGAATAGTTATCTTTTATTCTTCTGTAGTTACTAGAAAAATGTTTTGGATTGTTGTAATTATAGCAAAAAACATTCTTCCTTCAATACTTTCTTTTATTCAATCTATAGTCGTACTAATTAGCCTTGTGTCCAAAATTCTTACACTTAAAACATTTTTTGGAGAATGACAAAGTATCATTCATTCTACTTTTCAAGTTCTTTTCCCTATGACCAAATTTATTGTAGGAATAATAGAAACCTTTGAAACAAAAGTACCTTTGAGCATTAGGTTGTCTGATGGGAGTCCTTTCGGTATATCTTTTAAGTCCTCAATTTTTTCATCTTTGCACCCAGTCTTCTTGTTAGGAGGTTGTTTCATTTTTGAACACTAACCTTTTTCAAACTCTAAACCACTTTTATCCATCACCAGTCTCTAATAAATAATCAACTCATCAAGCATTGTAGTGCTTTCCTTGAATTTATCCTCAAGTATTTTTTCTTTTTCTAGATTTGATCTCAAGATTTCCATTTCTTGCTTGAGCTTGACACATTTATCCATCTTCTCTTGAATTTCAACTTTTTGACAATCTTCAATTCTTTTCATTTCTTCCAATTGTTGTAGCAATCTAGTGATATCATCATGTTCTCCTTTTAACTAATCAGAATATTCCTCATATCATCTCCTCAAACTCTAGATACAATCATTTACTTCCTTTAGCTTATTCTTCAGGTTCTTATTTTCTTCTGAAAGCTCGATAGAGATCATTTTCAAAGGAAAAATTTCTTATATTCAAATTTTGGGACCTTCCTCAAGCTATTAGGCTCCTTTAGAGGAACTAGGCTCTGATACCAATTGTTGAATATCCAAAATTCTGAGGGGCGGGTGAATTAGTATTCTAGAAAACTATTCACATAAAAACCATCTAAACATCATAAAAAATATGACTAAATTAACAAGAGAGAACATGGAAATGAGAAAATGAATCAACACACATGAACAACAAGATTTTTATGTGGAAATCCCAAAATGGGAAAAACCACAGTGAGGATTAACTTACAATATATTATATTTGAATACAAGATATTACAGGGCTCACTGCCAAGACTCACTGTCCTCAAAAGGACTCACAACACAAATAAAATAGATGGTTAACCACCAAGATACAAAGGTTTTGGCTCACTACCAAGAGTATGAACTAGTGGAATACACCTTTTTTGTGTAGGGTTCGATTCCCATGAAGCTTTGAATAAGAAGTACTGCTACACTCAACAATTACTCAACAATTTTGTTCTAATCCTCAACTAGTAAATTATTTAGGCTCACATAACCAAACCATCCTTAATTATCTTGACACTTTCCCATACCTCTCTTCTTTCTCCTTCCCATATTCTTCACATATCATTCACTTCATTGTCCCTTCTTCCCTTTTTCCCCCCACTATTTATCCTTCAAGGATTCTTACATATATATGCAAGTATATCTCATTCATCAATTAGGTCGACCTAATTAGATAAAATAAAACTTAATAGAAACTCTTGTTGGAACCATATGATATATAAAAAAAGAAAAAATCTATTTAATGCATCATATCAAGTTGGAAAATATCTATAGAAAACATCCTCAAATTATATTTGATCTTCTTAATGCATGTCGTATGTTAGGTCAGCCAGGACTAGGACCCAAACACAAAAAATCCAAACCACCATACGCTTCTCAAAACAAACACCATCAATTTCTCATCTTACTAACTTCAAAGAGACTACCATTAGAACCACATCACTAGAATTTTCTTCTTAAGAAAATGTGGAGTCTCCCACACTGATATGTTGAGTAGAAAAAGAACTATATAGTACAAAGCTAAACTCTATCAATGATAACTTTTTGCTCATGACAACATAAAAATTCTTAAGATCCTGGTTATAGCTTTCTGAATGAGACATAATAACATGATTAAGATATTAGAGTCATATCTTTCCTTGTGGTGAATTTTAGACTCAAAAACCAATGCATTGGTTCATCAGTAAAGAATACTTCTGGTAAACTAAGCTTCCCATATAGTTGTCACCATGTTGACATCAATGACAACAAATGAATAACCAACACAATCCATATACACTTCATGCTCCTATTGTAATGCTCCATATTTCAAATAGTGTACAAGGCCACCATGAAGGTGAGAGCCTCGTGCATCTATCATCACTCGTGTGGCAACAATGATGACCACCACTCATCAGAACAATGGAACTGTAGCACTACCTTGCTCGAACCAGGGGGTGTATATGTGATTGGTCCCATTGTTGTCGTTAGTGTGACCCAAGTAGTACTAGACCCCATCTAACCACTCTTGAGCATAATGTGTATCAGGGTGATCCCACAATACTAGTTTACTATTTTTGGCCAAACTAGGCACTCAACTAATTTTTTCTAACTAAATCTTCATTTTCGGACACCTATAGCGGCTAAACCATGAGGAATTTGAAGATGATGCAAACTAGTGATTTGTGAAATTTTGTCTATAGATTCTAAATATATTTTTTTCAATTTTTTTTGAATTAGATTGGACTTTTTTTTCCATCTCCTTCGAAAACTATTTTTTTTAGTAAAGACCATTTTTAAGGAGTGATGCTCACCGTATACAACATAATGCTTTCTCCATGAAGGATAAAATTCTATTTTTTTTGAATTTATATTTGTAACTATGATATCTAGTGATTTCATTTGGTTTCATAGTGTTTTATTGAATATTTTTTCCTTAATCAATTTTTGAAGTCAAACCAATTACAATTAAGATATAGACGGAAAGTATACAACATAAATTTTTTTGCATGTATCAAAATTCAATTTGTATTTTTTTGTTGGATCAAGGACTTCAATATCTAGTGCACTAATATTTTTCAAAAAAATAAATTATAATCTGCTATTTTTCCACATTCGCAAAATAAAGAGCTTGATTTTCGGTGAAAAACCAAAATTCGCAAGAAATAAAAAATAAATATAATAATTAAATTAAATTTATTTAAAATTATTCTTTTTGGGAAGCTTATAATAAGGACTACATACTTTAAAAAATAATTTTTTAATGAATTCATTTGATCCCCTAAAGGTAAATCACAAGTGGTTTTTTATCAACATGTTGATAGGTGTAAAGAAGACCTCGTTATAGGTATGGTTTAAAACTAGTGGGGTTCTATCCAAGGGGGTTTGGGGTATGTGCAGGATCATGATGGGCTAAAAAGTGGTGATATGATGGGTATGTGTAGGGTATGTGGATGGCAATTTTTTTTACCCAAAATCAATGAAATGAAAAAGGGTTTTTAAAGGAGATTCTCATATTTCCACCAATATAAATTATGTTTTACTTTGAATTTAATAAATAATTAATTTTCATTTTCTATTTGAATTACAACTAAATTCCTGATTGATAGGTTGATTGAAAAACATCTATAACTTTCAAATAGTATCACATTTGTTGAATACAAAACATGCATCACATTTTATGCTTCACATACTATAGGATTAAAAAAAATGAATTTCATGAATTTTTGATGAAGTTAAAGTGGTTAGACATACAAATTTTTTAAATTTTTTAAATTTTGTAATAAAAAATTCATAATTAATTATTTACTTAGAAAAAATATGCATCACATCGGGACATGAGTCCTCTGCTTATATCTAAAATATTATAAAAAAATATTATCATTTTATTGTGGTTAGGGTGGTCAGATAGACACCTACTTCTTATTTTTTCCCTAAAATTTGAGTAATACTACATTGAAATTTCAAATTTTCACCAAATAGATTTTTTTTTATTTTTTTTGCCACTTAAGGGCCTATTTTCTCCATGATGATCCTGCACATAACCTTTTATCTAAGGTATTTCAATCAAACCCTCTACAATTGGAATCATTTAAATGGAGCTTTTCAAGGCTTAAATCATTATATTTTCTAAAAATATGTGATTTCAACAAAAATTAGGATCTCCTAGAAATTCTAAACCAGTATTATGGGATCACCCATCATCAATGGTGACTATCTACCCACAGATGGGAAGATTGAGGATGTGGTAGAAATCCTCTAGTGTGACTGTCATCTCATGCAATTGAAAGGTGGAAGGATGATGTGGCGGAGTCCCACTACTCCATTTGTGCCATCAACATATGATCACAATATAACATCTTTGGCATGTGATAAACATGCCATAGGATACTCACCCTAGAAGAATTTTCTCCCCATTAGATAAACTTTGGTACTGGTCTCAAACAAGGTGTAGCACCTATCCATCAAGATGCTCCTTGATCTCTATCTAGTGTATTAAAATGTATCCCTTCACATTTTTTCACTTGTTTGGGCCCTCCTTGTGGATTTTTGCTTAATGTTATCTTGATCTAGTGTTGTAATATGCATAACACATTCACATTAGGTCTTGGGCCCTTGTGAACTAATAAATTTTAATGGTACCTTGCTAAAGTTTTGTGATGTGTTGTAACACACTTTCACACTTTTCTAGGGTTTTATCAATTAACAAAGCATAATTAACATAATTTTAATCCAAATCAACATTAAGGTTTCCTTATTTAGAGTTTTACAAAGTTTTGTAACACACTTTCACCCACGAGCCTTCTTTATGTGTATTTTTTAGGATAATCCTGACACCCATTAGTAACCAATTAAATTTTAGGTGTTCTTGGTTTGTGTGGCCTAGATTTAGTGTCCTGGACTTATTTTCCACCTTGGGAAACTGAGTCCCTCCTAGGTCTTTTTGGCCCTGATGTAGGTTTGACAAATTTCTAATAACTTTTCATTTTTGGTCCCATACAATATGTCTAGTAGGACTCATTCGCCAACTTGGGCGAATAAGTCTCGTGTGACCAAAATTCAAATTTAATTCAAATTTCAAGTGGGATTTTATTCTCCAAAATCTAAGGTCGGCTTGTAGTGTTGTAATTTCAGTAATTATGGCATAATTAAGTATAAATACAAGATTCTTTCACTCATATTTACACCTAGCATTCAAGTGAGTTCATAAGATAATTTGAGCATTCACAAGAGCTTTCAAGGAATTTCAAGAGAAAATTATCAAGCATTAAATAAGAGCATTCTTCAAGTGCCAATTATTATGCCAAAGGTTGCATTCATCATGTTTGTTGTTGTGCTAACAATTGTGATGTAGAGTTTATGACTCAAGCAGGTGTTTCAAGAAAGATCTATATTCTTCAAGCTAGAGTCAAGAACCACATCCATTGCAGTCATTTCAAGAACATTTGTAGCACATTATTGCTAGGGTTTTGTGAGTTGCAACATTGTTATTTTTTCTTTCATCATTCTTCATTCGCATTTCCTTTCATTTCAAGGTTTAATTACCAAGAAGGGGTTTGACCAAGGGAAACCCCTATTCACTAACCCCACAACATTTTTCCCTCTTCTTGTGTGTGATTTGTAGGGATAGGTTGCAGATTTTTCAAGAAGCAAAGTTGGAGAAAAGTTGTCAAGTCCCTAAAGTTATCATCAAGCCCTACAAATCACACATAAGAAGAGAGAAAAATGTTGTGGGGTTAGTGAACAGGGGTTTTCCTTGGTCAAACACCTTGTTGATAATTAAACCTTGAAATGAAAACAAATATTAATGAAGAATCATGAATGAAAATAATTGCAACCTAGCCCTAGAAATCAGACAAAAGAAGAGGGAAAAATGTTGTGGGGTTAGTGAATAGGGGTTTTCTTTGTTCAAACCACTTTTTTGCAATTAAACCATGAAGTGAAAGAAAATATGAATGGAAAATGATGAATGAAAAAATAACAATGTTGCAACTCACCAAACCCTAGCAATAAGTTGCTACAAATTTTCTTGAAATGACTACAATCGATGTTGTTCTTGACTCTAGCTTGAAGTAGATAGATCTTGCTTGAAACACTTGCTTGAATCATAAACTCTACATCACAATTGTTAGTTCAAACTTTTTCCCTCTTCTTATGCGTGATTTGAAGGGATAGGTTGCAAATTTGTCAAGAAACAAAGTTGTAGAAAAGTTGTCAAGTCCCTAAAGTTGTCATCAAGCCTTGGACAAGCTTGGAGAAGGTCTATAGGTGACAATTTGCAGTTTCAAATTTGGAAACCTATCAAAAAGACCAGAAAAAACCAAAAGGAACAAAATCTAGTTTAGAACTTCCAAAAAAGAAGAAGTGGACTAATTTTCCACCATTGGTGAATGAGTCCCACTATGCAGGCCTAACATATACTTTCATAGTTCTAGATACCCGTTTTGCTAAAACCTATTATCACACATTTTCCCCAAAACTAGATGAATTCACGTAGATTGGAAAATGAGTCCTAGTCAACATTAATGATAGATTTTCCAAAATTCTAGACCTCCATTCTTCCTTCTTCAGTCTTAGGTGTACACTTTCTATCTCATAGCTTTTTATTGCATTTTGTTCATATTTTTAAGTCATTTAGAGTTAGTTTGCATTCAATAAGGGTTTTGTCTTACAAATTACATTGTATTGTATTTTCCAAGTCTAAATTTTGTGGTGAACCCCTCATTAGATATCATTCAACCTTTAGGATAGTCCCTTTGCAATATTTCAATCTCCTTTACATTGAAATCTCAAGGGTTTGTTCTTGAGTGAAAAGTGTGAGATTTGCCTCTCCTTTTAGGTCCAAAACACTAAAGGTGAAAGAGACCCCCACCAAATTTCTTCTTTTCATTTTGGTGAACATGCATTTAGAACATCATAATTATGATTTGGAGTGCATTTCCATCCTAGAATTAGCTTCCATTAACATTGCATTCGGATTTGCATTGATTAATTTGTATTCCACAGTTTCAAATTTGCATTAGTGAAAAGCTCATTTAGCTTGCATTATTGTATTTAAATTCATCAAATTTTGTATTTGCATCTCATACATAGCTCAAAAAACATAAAAATCATAAAATTCAATTCAAAAATTCTAAAAAAATTTCAAAAAAATCATCACTGGGACTCATTTGCCACCTTCAGCAAATCAATCCCTCTACATATTTTTCACTGCATTTTTTGGCATTTACAATTCAGTTTCTAAGTTTCAGTTTTTTGTTGTTACCTTTCTATTTTATTTTTTATACTTTTTGTTTCATTCAATTCATTTAGCTTAAATTCATTCATCTTGTGCATTGCTTAAAATTAAAATTACATTTACAACATTGTTGGATAGTTTAGAATCTGAAATTTGCATCAGGGATATGTGCTTTAGCAAGCTATGTATGTCACTAAATTCCTTAGTGGATGTGTCAAGTTGTTCCTTTGGAAATGACCCTAAAAAAATCAAACTCACTTATGCTCACTCAACTCCTAATGCATGTCATCCTCATGATGTTGACATCATTGGAGAAGTTGATGACAACATGAATAAGTTTCTAAACAACTGTATCAATAACCTTGAAGCTAATGCATCCTTTTATCCTTCCATGAACCAACCAAATCCCCCTACCATACCACCTCTTGAGATGTTTGGTTACTTATATCCTGAAATAAAAGTTGAACATAAGTTCCCTACAATAAGTGAACCTAGTTCCTCTAGAAAAGAAAACACTCAATCATTTTATAATAACAAATTAATAAACACTCCAATCAATCTTGAAGAAACATATTGAAAATGACTCACAATATTAAAAAAACAAGGATGCGATACAACAAGTGAACATAAAATTCATCAACTCTTATAACAAATACCAACTGATGAAAACATAATGGGGTTAGGATATCAAGATCCCTCTCATAACAGAAGGCCTCCTAGAGAATATCTAATGCTTTGAAGTGATGGTATGGTGATATTTGATTCCCATCTTGATATGAATGTCCTTCTTCCTAAATAATAACCAATGAATCATAACAATGGAAAGGATGAGATGATCATCTTAGGTCCCCCTCATCCACATTCAACTAGAGAAGTTGGTGAATCTAGCAAACCAAAAATACCTTACAAATTAAAAAAGTTACAACCTCCTCATTTTCCACCTGAAAGTGAAAGGAAACTACAATTGCTTTTGAACAAAGAAATAACAACATTACCACCTCTGAATAGACTTGTGCTATATCCTAAAGATGCAAAAGTCCCACATTGTGCATATCATCAAATTCTCAGACACAATATTGATGAATGTTGTGCTTTCAAATTAGTATTGAAAAAATTTAATTTTGATGGAAATGATTGCCATCTTATGATTTCCTAGGTTAATATTCTTTCACTCCTTGTCATGCAATAGTTGTAGAAAATTCTATTCTCACTATTACATGACCTTTCACATAACCTACCTTGACTCATTCTTGTCGCGTACTCAGTGGGGATAAGAAATTGATAGCCTTGTCATAGTAATGAATTTGACTTTGTCCCTTGGGTTCATTGTCCACCTTTCACTTATACAGACTGAGATTGGGAGGCGGATGACTTGAATTTTCCTTACTAGTCTTTTCTTTTTCTTTCATGTGATTGCATGTACATAATGTGATCCCCCGTGATGTTCTTTTTGATGTGCTCTCTCTCTCTTTGTGACATTCCTCTATGTGTACCTTCATTCTTCTCTATGTCATGCATCTCTTTCACCTTTTTATCTTTCTCTTTTATATTTGTCTTGTGTTTTCCTTTTGGGGATAATGCAAGGCATCGAGACACCCTATATCTCTTCCATGTTGACCCAAAATGATTTCTTTTTCATTTTTCTTGTATTTTCCTTTCGGGGATGACGTAAGGCATTGAGACACCTTATGTCTCTTCCATGTTGACCCAAAAGGTTTTTCTTTGTTTTCACTCTTTTGTGTAATTCTTCCAGTTCTATATGTATTTGGGGGATGATGACAATTCCAAGCTCCCTAAAAATATTGTAGCAAAGAACATAATGACCCCAAATCCATAGATCCCTTATGTGTTCGGTGTTTTATGCAAGGTGTCGAGACACCCTATATCTCTTCCATGTTGACCCAAAAGGATTTCTTTTTCATTTTTCTTGTGTTTTCCTTTTGGGGATGACGTAAGGCATTGAGACACCTTATGTCTCTTCCATGTTGACCCAAAAGTTTTTTCTTTGTTTTCGCTCTTTTGTGTAATTCTTCCAGTTCTATGTGTATTTGGGGGATGATGACAATTCCAAGCTCCCTAAAAATATTGTAGCAAAGAACATAATGACCCCAAATCCATAGATCCCTTATGTGTTTGGTGTTTTAATTTTTAGGGCAACCCCTCCATTTTCTTTTCCTCTTACATGACTCAAATTTACTTGGAAACATATTACTTGGCATATGGATTTCCAAGTTGTCTCTCATGTCTTCTTTCTTGTTAGCATTTTTCATTTTCTACTTTAAGTTAATTGCTTACGGTTTGGTGTTTAGAAATTTCTTTAAAGTGGGGACATGAATTCATTGGCATTATTATGATGTGTTTGTCACTTTGTGGATGAAACTGGGTGTGATTTCCTTCAAGAATGTGATCTCTCTTAGCATATTATACTCCTCTTATTGGCTTGATGTGATACACTGCATCCCCTAAGTTGTGAATCTTCTATTCTTTGATTGATCCTCTCTTTCATACATTAGGCATAATGTTCCTAAAGTTAAATACCTTGTATGAACTATGAAAGACTCCTTTGAACATTTACTATTTTTTCATTTTGCATTTGTCATTATATGGCCACCTTGCATAACACAACTTGCATTCTTGTGGAGCCATCTTGTTTTTTCATGAGCTCCAAGCATACAAAGTTTTTCTTGTCTCATGAAGTTGGAAAAATATTTTTGTGTGACACCTTATTAAAGTTTTCAGGAGGTATAACTTTGGTATGATTTGAGTAGGAAGCTCAATCTGAGGAATAACTTTCCCCATATCCAATTGTGTGTGTGTGAGTGCATACCAACCATGAGTGTATTTTTCTCACCTTTTAGGACTTCTCACCCGACAGACAACCATGAGTTTTGTCACCTCAAAGTGAGTATACATTTTTTGGACAAACAACCTAGATCTGATCCACATCATGATGGAAAAATGTGTGGACACATAAAAAGTATCCTTTATTCTTGCATGATTTGGGAATAACTCATGAAAAAATAGACTTAATGAGGCCTTGATTTAGTATTGTGAGGCATTTTATGCATCCACATTAGGTCTTGGGTCCTTAAAAATTAAATAAAATACATTTATTGATGTCTTGCAAGAGTGTTGTGAGGTGTTGTAACACATCTTCACACTTTTCAAGGACCATAATGTTATAATTCACCAAATAACCTTACCAAGAACTATTTCAAAGTGTTGTAAAGTATTATAACAAAATTTCACACTTTCTTAAGCTTGAAATCAATATTTACACCTTTCTTATTCTTTAAATGGCCCCTTTATGCACTTATAGGCCTTAAATAAGTGTCTTGTTAAAGAAGAAAGTGATAAACAACATTTAATACATCTTAATCCTTGACAACCAATCAAATTTTCCCAGGTGGACTAAGTAGCCACTTTTACAATCTCTTACATTCAAACTTTACATTTAGGAATATTGCATCCCTCTTTACATTAAATTTGAGTGTTTACATTGCATTTTGGCCCAATCTCTTTCCTTTTAGGTAAAGAACCCTAGAAGTGTTATAGAGCATTGGGGTGCCAAAATATTTTTTTACATTTTGGTGAACCTGCTTTGAGTATACCTCCTTGACTGATTTGGAGCCCCCCATCATCCTAAAATTAGCTTGCATTGCATTTTGTTTTAGTTGCATGACATTTTGCAAAAAGTGCATATAGGTTTAATTTTTGGGAATTTAACTCCTTAATTTTGTATGTGCATCTTAGGTCTACCTTACATAGTATAGGAACCATCAAAATGCATCAAAAAAACTAGAAAAATCTCAAAGAAATACCTACAGGGAATAAATCTCCACCTTGGGAGACTTAGTCCTTGTTTACCCCTGGAAAAACCTTTTACAACCACAACAACCAACCCCAACAACCTTACCTTTGCCTAATCCCATTCTACCTAGCCCTCCTCATCTATCTCTACAAAGTGGAAAGGACTACAATCTTGTTGAATAACTAAAGAATACTCATGCTAAAATCTCATTATGGGATCTTATTCAAGCCTCCCCTCACTATCACAACATAATTCAAGTAGCCTTGCAACAAGTTCCTAGCCCTTCTAATACGCAATCAAATGACATAGTAGCCATAATCCAAGGACTAAATGCTAACATTTTTTTCCACCAAAGTGAACTCACCTCTTTGGATGTGCAAAAATAAAATGAAGCTTTCATGATTATAGCACAATACAAATGAAAAGGGATAAAAAGAACTCTTTTATATTCTAGTTCTTCCCTTAATGTGTGTAGTGTGAGCCTTCTGGATAGGCCTGGCATTGATCAATTAACCATTGAACCTGATTCTTTATCTATTACATGATTTCACAATGTTGAAAATAAACCACTAGGGTTGATCATCATACCTCTTACCATTGGAGTGGCTACCTTTAATACACCAATCTATATCATTCCTTATGAAATTTCATGTAATATTATCTTAGGAAGATAGTGGATTAATGCAATGAAAGTTGTGCCTTCCACTCTTCATCAAAAATGAAATAAATTCATAGCAACAAAGTATACACCCTTGACATCAATCTTGAACCTCATAGCCTTTTATAACTTGAGATAAACAAAGAAAATTCCTTACACACATAAACATCAACTACACTAGTGGAACTCATACAACAAAACAACAATGAACAACCTATTGATAAAGTCACACAACTATTAGAAGATGATTGGGCTTCCTTAGATTTTGAACATGACTTCATGGGTGAATACAAGATCATACAAAAATATTCACATGGGAGAAACAAAAAATAAGATGACCCTTTGACAATATCCACCTCAACCACCTTAGACAAAGAAGAAAATTACACAACCTTTGACACACATAGTAATGAAAAAGCTTTACAAAAAAGGTTATGAACTTATGGAACAACTTGGATATAGTGGAAAATTATGTGGTGCTAAATAACAAGGTATCCACAACCCTATTGATCTCATTATGCAACAAAAAACCCATGGTCTTGGTTATTGTCCTTTAAAATAAATAATCAAACCTTCAACCAATATCAATAATATCACAAGCAATTCCTCTAAGCCGACTTTAACTATAAAGCATCTTGAACTGATAGACACTAGTGGTCTTGATTATTCTCCTTTACAAGCCATAAAACAAACAAATTCACCTTTGCTTAATGTCAATGTCATCTCGCAAAACATTCATGATTTGCATTCACTAGATTTTCCCTCCTCCTATAAGAGTGAGAACAAAAAATCCAAATCTAGAGAAACTTGTGTAAGTATGACATCTAATACCAAGCAAGATGTATCTTTGACTCAAACCACAAGACCACCTTCTATCATTGATCAAGATGGTATCTCATTGAGACTCCTCCAAGATCACTTGATCACCCTCCCTTCCAAAACTCGTAAGAAATGTTATTACAAGACTTCCTTCTAGGCCTATCATAGAGTTCATAGTAACTTCACTAATGAATGTAAGGATTTGAGTAGTAAAATTAAAAATCTTAAGGAGTTTGGTATGCTTCCCATTGTGGGGGCACCTACTTCCTCTAATTGATATTTATGTTCCTCTACCTTGCATCTCATTAATCATTTTGGCTCACCCTTGTTTTGCACTCAATGGGGGAAAAGGGTTATGTAGCCTTGTCCTTATATGTCACTTGTCATTTCCTCCTTTGGCTAGCTATTAACCTTTCATGAACATATAGGAGTAAGCTTGAGATTTGTACGACATGCCTTAAGTTGGCTCACATGTGACATGCTACCTCTCTTTCATGGTGTAGCTTATCAGAAACATATGACTTGGCATAGGGCTTTCTGAGTAAGCTATCATGTCTCCTTCTTGTACTTTAAAGCAATTGCTCACAGTAATGGTGTTAGAAAATTCTTTAAAGTGGGGGCATACATCACCACTCATAAATTTCATTGTGTGATTTCCTCTCTTGGAAAAATTACATACAATGTTGCTCAAGATTAGACATTGTACTTGTCCTCTCTTGGAAACAAGATGAGACCTTTTGCACCTTTCCTCTCTTGGATACATTAAGCACTATGTTCCCTAATATGAGACCTTGCATGAACAAAGAAAAATCCATTTGAACATTGCTCACGCCATGTTGTAATTACAATGTCTATGAGTGTCAAGTATATGAAGTTTTGCTTGCCTCATAGAGCTTGAAAACCATTTTCCTTTATGGTGCCTTATTAAAGTTATCAAGAGGTATAACTTTGATATGGTTGAGCAGGAAGCCCATTATGAGGCATGCATTTCCCCATAGCCACCTATGTGCATACAAACTAGTGTATGTTTTATCTTTTGGGATAACTCACCCCATAGATAACCTCAGGTTTTGTGGCCCTAGAGTGAGCGTATTGTGGATTACTCACCCCGTGGACAACCTTATGTTCTATGGCCCCATAGTGAGTGCATCTTTCCTACCCCATTTTCCTTCTTCCCATTGTATGATTTGATCTTGGGAGCTTGACTACCTTCTTGATCTCTTGCATCTGTACATTTTGATCTCTCTTGAATGTCTACTTTAGTGTGATTTTGAAGCAAGTTCATCCTCTCACTAAATAGGGGGCTAAATGTGGACATGGAAAAAGTATCCTTTTTGCTTGCTTGATTTGGGAATAACTCATGAAAATTTGGACCTAAGGAGGCCTTTATTTAGTGTTGTAAGGAATTTTATGCATCTACCTTAGGTCTTGGGTCCTTACAAAGTAAATTCAATACATTTATTAATTTCTTAGAAGAGTGTTGTAAGGTGTTGTAACACTTCTTCACACTTTTCTAGGACCATAATGTTATAATTCACCTAAATAACCTTACCAAGACCTATTACAAAGTATTGTAAAGTCTTGTAACCAATTTTCACACTTTCCTAGGCTTGTCGTTAATATTTAAACCTTTCTTATGTTTTAAATGTCCCCTTTATGCACTTATAGGCCTTAACTAAGTTTCTTGTTGAAGAAGAACCCAATAAAAAACATTTATTAAATCTTAATCCCTAACAACCAATCAAATTATTCATCTCGTTATGCTCTCTTCACATCCTGATGATGGATCACAGAGTGTGATCCCAAAAATTAATGAAAAATTTTTAAACACAATCAAAACAAGAAACAACAAAAGTGTAAACATTATGGATTGTGGAAATCTCTTAGCATTAATAGGCAGATTAAGTTGCCACCTTGGGTAGCTTAGTACCATGTGGCATAAAAAAAAATAATAATTCAAATTTCTTTCATGTTTTTATTCTTTAAGACCTAAGGTCAGCCTGTGATGAGGTTTTTTTGGGAATAAATGCATAATTGTGTATAAATATAGGGTTTTCCATTTCATTTCAAGAGAATTAATTCAATCTTGTAACCCCACTACTTTTCATCATCATTCTTCTCAAGCAAGCTAGGGTTTTGGCATTCCAAATCTTCGAAATAGCTTCCTAAGATATTCAAGGGTAGATTCTTCATGTTTTGTTATAGAAATTCAAAGTCAAACATCATGGCAAGGTAGTGACTCCATTGTTGCATGCTTCATTATATTCTTTCTTCATTTGGTTTAATTACCTAAAAAAGGGGTTTGACCAAGGCAAACCCCCATGCCCTAACATTCAACATTTCCTCTTCTCTTCTTGTGTGTTTGAAGGTTTAGGCACTTTGAGGACTTGAAAATCATTAAAGATTTTTTTAAGACTTGTTGAATATTTATCCTTGTTGGCCAAGCCAAAATATCAACTAAAAGTAGCTTTCAAGCCTAAAAATTAGAGTTTTAGAGGCGAACACTTGTAGGGAACCAAAGTGCAGACCTAGGACCTCTGTTTCCACTTCCAAATTTTTAGAGATTTAGAAGTGGACTAAGTCACCCAAGGTGGTGAATTATTCCCAATGGACTTTTTTTTAGAGATTTTTGTAGATTCAGATACCCATTTGGTTGAAACAGGTTCCTAGGCAGTTTTCTTGAACTGGGACTAAATCGCCCCACCTGTTGACTTAGTCTCACTTGACTTAAAAATTAGTATTTTTCAGAAGTTCTAAGTTGTTTCAAGTCTGTTGTACATTTCCAGGTGCACACCTTTCATTTCACATCTATCTATTGAATTTTGTTTCCATTTTTAGATCATTTATCATATGTTTGCATATCACAATGTGTTTTCCAACACTTCACATTCCTTAGCTTTAGCACTAATAAGTCAGTTTCTTTATCAATATCTTACATTCAAACATTACATTTAGGCATATTTCATCCCTCTTTACATTAACTTTGAGTGTTTACATTGCATTTTGGCTCAAACTCTCTCCTTTTAGGTGAAAAACCCTAGAAGTGTTAGAGAGCATTGGGGTGCCAAAATCTTTGTTTACAAAATGGTTGAAGCTTGATTCAATTTTTTTATTCCACCTTTTCTCTTCTTCATCTTTGGTAGTGTATGTTGGTGCCTTGTCATTCTTCTTTGTATGATTTTCATGTGTGTTCCTTTGTGCTTATGTTGGTTTGTCATGGAATCTTGATCCTGGGGGATTGATTACCCTTCTTGATCATTGTTGTCTCATCTTGATAGCATTGGTACACTTATACCCCCTTTTGATGTGTTTTTTCCTACTTTAGTGTGAGTTTCAAGCATGTTCATCCTCTCACTAAAGTGAGGTCTAAATGTAGTGTAGTAAAATGTATCCCTTCGCATTTTTGCACTATTTTGGGCCCTCCTTGTGGATTTTGGCTTAATTTTGCCTTGATTTAGTGTTCTAATGTGGATAGCACATTCACATTAGGTTTTGGGCCCTTTTGAACTAATAGATTTTAATGGGGCCTTGCTAAAGTTTTGTGAACTTTTGTAACACACTTTCATACTTTTCCAGTGTTTTATCAATTAAATAAGTATAATGAACATAATTTTAATCCTAATAAACATTAATCTTTCCTTATTTGGAGTGTTGTAACACACTTTCACATTTATCTATCCTTTTCATTAATAATTGGGCTTTCCTACGCTTTAATTGGTTCTTTTTTGCACCCACAAGCCTTATTTATGTGTATTTTTTAGGATAATCCTAACACAAATTAGTAACCAATTAAAATTCAGGTGTTCCTAGTTTTTGTGGCCCAAATTTAGTGTTTGTGACTCATTTTCCACCTTGTTCAAATGAGTTCCACCTATGTGTTTTTGGCCTCAATGCAGGATTCACACATTTCTAAGCACTTTTCATTTTTGGTCCCATACATTATGTCTGGTGGGACTCATTCACCACGTTGGTCGAATGAGTCCCGTTTGACCAAAATTCAAATTTAATTCAAATTTCTGGAAATATTTTATTCTCCAAGATCCAAGGTTGGCTTGTGGTGTTATAATTTTGAGTATTATAGCATAATTAAGTATAAAAACAAGATTATTTCACTCATATTCACACCTAGCATTCAAGAGAGTTCACAAGAGCATTCTTCAAGTTCCAATTATCATGCCAAAGATTGCATGCATAATGTTTGTTATTGTGCTAACAATTGTGATGTAGTGTTTATGATTCAAGCAAGTGTTTCAAGCAAGATCTATCTCCTTCAAGCTAGAGTCAAGAACCACATCCATTGCATTCATTTCAAGCACATTTGCAACACCTTATTGCTAGGGTTTGGTGAGTTGCAACATTGTTATTTTTTCATTCATCATTCTCCATTCATATTTCCTTTCATTTCAAGGTTTTATTACCAAAAATGGGTTTGACCAAGGAAAACCCCTATTCACCAACCCCACAACATTTTCCCCTCTTCTTGTGTTTGATTTGTAGGGCTAGGTTGTAGTTTTTTAAGAAGAAAATTTGGAGAAAAGTTGTCAAATCCCTAAATTTGTCATCAAACCTTGGAGAAGGTCTACAGATGGTAATTTGTAGTTTCAAATCCAAAAACCAGTCAAAAAGAGCAGAGTAGATCAACAAGAACATAATTCAGTTGAGAACTTCCAAAAAAGGAGAAGTGGACTAATTCACCACAATTGGCGAATGAGTCCCATTGTACAAGCCTGATAGAGATTTTTGTTAGGGTTAGAAATGGAAGATATCTAACAATTAAATGCGGATTTAATTAATAAACAGAGAAACTACTACACACACAGAATAAATCACAACACAAAAATTTAACGTGGTTCACCCAATCCGGGCTACATCCACCAAATCGTAGCCATCCAATACTTTTATTATCCAGTGTAAAACCTATTACAATCTTGTGAATAATTGTGTTTTTCATCATACAGTAATACCCAGACGAACCCATTTTTAACAAGCTTAGAAGCTTCCAGATTTTAGGGTTCTACAAAATTATATTTTTCTTTTTTCATTAATTTTTCCCTTTTTCGGCAAGGACAAGGGGCCGGGGTGTATAGTATACCATGGGATATATAGTATAGCATGATCAGTCACCACATACCAACAATATCCCTCTTGGAGACTAATCAGGCTCCATACCAACACAATCTCCCACTTGGAGACTGATCCTGGACGACACTGCTACAATTATAACTCCCACTGGAAATAAGTACCTTGGACCCTACTGCTCTGTTATACTTGAATTCAACCTTGAAGACAAACCGAAGCTAAAGAGGAGCTCAGCTTCTCCCTTGTCACCGCCTTCATAAACATATCTACTGGATTGACATCTGTATGTATCTTGGCCAGCTTGACCTGTCCATCCTCCAACATTAACTGAATGAAATGATATCTCAACTGTATGTGTTTTGTTTTAGAATGCAAAGCAGAATTTTTTGCAAGATGTATAGCACTCTGACTATCTATAAACAAGTAATTTCCATCCTATTGTTTTCCCAACTCATCCATGAAAAGTTGCAGCCATATCATCTCTTTTTCCGCTTCTATTGCAGTAACATACTCTGCCTCTATGGTGGATAAAGCAACCACCTTCTGCAATCGAGAAATCCAACTCACTGTTGTCCCACCAACTGTAAATACATAAACTGTGGTACTCTGCCTGGTATCTATATCCCCTACTAAATCTGAGTCAACATATCCTTTTAAATTAGTATTGGAGCCCCCAAAAGCATAAGCAATTATTGGTTGTACCTCTCAAATACCTAAGAATCCATTTTACCGCATTCCAATGCTCAACTCCGGGATGACTCAAATACCTGCTAACAACTCCTACAACATGTGCAATATCTGGTCTTGTGCATACCATGGCATACATTAAACTACCTACAGCTAAAGCATATGGTACCTTGGACATTTTTCTTCCTCCTCTTGTGTCTTTGGACACATATCCTTAGTCAATTTGACATGACTAGGCAAAGGTGTACTAACAGCTTTTGCATTCTCCATATGAAATCTCTGCAACACCTTTTCAACATAATTAGCCTAAGATAAAAACAATTTTCTATTTTTTCTATCTCTACAAATTTTCATACCAAGGATTTGTTTTGCTGCCCCCAAATCCTTCATAGCAAAATAATTTGCTAACTGTTGTTTTAACTCACTTATGTGATCCATGTTAGACCCAGCTACAAGCAAGTCATCAATATATAAACATAAAATAATGTAGTTGTCATTATCCAACCTCTTAAAATAAACACAATGGTTAAAATTACACCGACTGTAGCCTTGCTCAGCCATAAAACTATCAAATTTCAAATACCATTGCCAAGGTGCTTGCTTCAAGCCATATAAACTTTTCTTCAATCTGCACACTAGTTTCTCCTTACCTTTGAACTCAAATCCTTGTGGCTGGTCCATATATATTTCCTCTTCCAAATCACCATGGAGAAAGGTGGTTTTAACATCAAGCCGTTCTAAATGCAAATCTTCAGCAGCCACAATACTTAAAAAAATATGAATAGAAGTCATTTTAAGAAAAGGAGAAAAAATCTCATCAAAATCAATACCCTTTTTCTGTGCAAATCCCTTTACAACTAATCTGGCTTTAAATATTTTCTTACCTCCATCCTCCTCTTTCAACCTATAAATCCATTTGTTTGGTAAAACCTATTTACCTGTAGGGAACATGCATAAATCCCAAGTCTGTTTTTCCAGCAAGGAGTCCATTTCTTCTTTCATTCCATGCTCTCACTGAACCTTGGTATCCACCTGCATAGCTTCATCATAATATTCTGGTTCACCAGCATCAGTTAACAAAATAGTATACAAAGAGGGAGAGAATCTTTTTGGAGGTCTACTTAACCTTGAAGATCATCTAACAGGAGTTTGTGGTATTTGTTGTTGATGTTGTTGCCCAGCATGAGGAACCACTGAAACATCATTGTTGGGAATATCATCCAACACTACATAATCATTTTCTTTCTTCTCATGCTGCAACAACATATCTTTGTACAACACTTTTTCATTGAATATGACATCCCTACTTCTCACAATTTTCTGATTTTCAAATTCATCAATGCCATATCTAACAAATACACATTTCTTTGATTTTGCATCAAGCTTGGTTCTATTTTTAGAATCTACATGTGAAAATGCTTCACAACCGAAGGTTTTAAGAAAAGAATAACTCACCTTCTTACCTTTCCATGCTTCCTCTGGAATACCACAACCTAGAGGATTAGAGGGACCTCTATTGATCAAATAAATAGCAGTGTTTATAGTCTCTGCCCACAATTTTAAAGGAAACCTAGCATGCAATCTCATAGTTCATGCATGCTCCATTATTGTTCTATTCATGCACTCAGCCACTCCATTTTCCTATGGAGTCCTTGGAACCGTTTTCTGCCTATGAATACCATTAGAGGAACAATAATCTTCAAACTCTTTACTGCAATACTCACCACCATTATCAGATATGAGACATTTTATCTTTTTACCCGTCTCATTCTCAACCAAGCTTCTCCATTTTTTAAAAGTTTCAAATACATTAGATTTCTGCCTTAAGGAAATAAATCCATACCTTCCAAGTTGCATCATCAATGAATGTAACATAATACAAAGAGCCACCAAGAGAAAATACCTGAGTTGGTCCCCATACATCCATATGCACAAGCTCCAATTTCTCATCTTTCTTTTGCTTCCCATCCTTGAGAAAACTTACTCTCTTTTGTTTTCCATACACACAGCTTTCACAAAAATCCATATTAACACATTTTAGACCTGGTAAAACATTATTTGAATGAAGTAGTTTCATACCTTTTGCACTCATATGCCCAAGTCTATTATGCCATAGTGTTGATTCAGAATCCACAGCAACTGTATGATCTTTTGCTTGCTGAACTGTAGCAACTATTCCTGAACATTGATCTTTTTCTATAACAATTAAAGTAGAAGGAACATTATGACCTATACAAAGATATAAGGTGCCTACTTTCACACCTTTTGCTACCACTAAGGCACCCTTTGTGACCTTCCAATTTTTATCACTAAATGTAACAACACAACCTTCATCATCGAGTTGCCCTGCTGAAATTAAATTTCTGCTTAACTTTGGAACATGCCTTACTTCACGTAGTAGCCAATGATTCCCATTCTGCAACTTAATCTTGATTCTTCCCTTTCCAAAAATCTGACAAGGTTTGTTATCTCCTAAATAAACCAGCCCAAAATCCCCTTGGACATAATCAAGAAAATAACTTCTATGGGTGATAGCATGAAATGAAGCCCCTGAATCTAACACCCAAGAATCATCAGCATTATCAAGGGAAAGAATCAAAGCATCCTCATCAGATTTATTACTTACCACATTTTCCTCTTTGCTTCCTTCTTTTTTGTATCCATATCTATTTTTCCAAGACCAGCAATCTTTCTTCAAATGACCCGGCTTACCACAGTACTAGCAATCCCTCTTGTCTCTAGATTAGGACCTTTTGTCCTTTGATTTTCCTCATGACTTCCCACAATTTCAAGAATTGTTTCCTCTCTCCTTGGTTCTGCCCCTGCTTTCTGCATTCAAAACACTGCCTGATGTGGATGTTAAACCTAAGCTTTTCCTATGGATTTCCTCGCTCAAAATAACAACATCATCATCAAATCTCAATGTATTCGAACTAGAAACATAATTGCTAATAGCCATTAACAAGTTATTCCAACTTTCAGGCAAAGAACACAGAATCAAAAGAGCCCTAACTTCTTCATCAAAGTTTAATTTTATAGAAGTTAATTGAGTGGTGACTATTGATGGTGTTTTTTGCATAGCAACAACTCAGACAGAAAATAATATTCTATCTCTCTTGAAAGATAACCTTCAATAACAAATTGCTGAAAATCACCCCAAGGTCTCTCAGGTGTCAGGTCATGACAATGCATAAACAACTCAAATATATGTGAAAATGCTAGTAATCACAATTGGACCTTACTACAAGCAAACTGTATCTTTCCAATTTATACAATCTTGCAATATGATGATCTTAGATCCTAAGTCTAACCAAATAATAAAGAAATGGAAAAAGATGAGGGTACAAGAGAAGTAATAAGATCTAAACTATTTCTAGGATGAACAATGCAAATGACAGATATCTGAAATGGACCAATCTCAAATAACCAATTCTTGCTTAACCCATAATGCAATATCACAAGAATGGTGCAATCTTCTAAGGTATATAGATTTTCAAATCATAGATATTCATCCACAATCGAACTAAGCATAGATATATGTACAGTCCAGGTTGAATTCACTAGTCTACTACAGTTAGATAGTTACTAGGAGTATAGACTATAGATTGCTACAAACATTCCAAATATGAAATCATGAACATTATCCACAAAACTACTCTAATTCTAAATCTAACACTAAATCTTATATCTTTAAGAAATTTCAAAGATGAAACAATAGGAACCATGCAAGATAAATTAACACAAAAGAATTCACCAGGAAAACCACAATGCCTTCAATTGTATTAGATCACCAAAATGAAGCAACAATTCCACAGTTCTGTAACAATATTTGCTTCAAGAACTAACTATTATCTCTACTACAGAATTCTCTAGCTCCTTCTTAATCTAGCTCGTCTCTATTATCTTTCCAACTAACCCCCTACAAATGAGGTAGGAATGCCATTTATAGAGAATCCTCAAAAACATGTCGGCCCAGCCAAACATTTACAAAATAAAAATATCCAAAACAAGTCAGCCTCAGGAATTTTAAAATAAGGCACACATTAAATGCTGATACATCATCAAGGTCGGCCCAAACACATTCCTCAATGCAGCCTGGATCAACACATGCCCTATAATAATAGGGAACCACAAATCTCAAAATTGGCATTAACTACCGCCTCCCTTATCCTTGTTCTGATCAAATGATTCATGAACCTTCAAAAACACCCTATCCAACTCAGCAATAGGTGGCAAAGGTAGGATCTTGAGCTGAAATTTAATTGATTCACTTTCTTCCTTCGACCATTTGACAATTTTATCCCACTCACTCCTATTCACTTGGTACTTGTCCATCACTTCCAAGTAATTTGCTGCATCATCCAACTGGCGCCCTGTTACAACATTTTCAGAATCAGGGGCATAGACATCATGCCACCATTCCCTCAATTGTTCTAAGCTTAGGTATTTAGGAGAAATCTTCCACCTACCAGTCATTATTTTGAAAAAGGAAATGCATCCATCATAAACACCAGTCAGATCACCATCCATCTGCTTCTTTCGCTTATGGATCTTCCTGATAGCCTTATGTCAAATTTTCAAGGCCTCGAACCATTCCCAAGGCTCATTAACTCTAGATGAAGAAAGGATTCCATATACAACCAACTTATCCCTACCATGCTCCATGATCACTTTAGCTTTCTGCAATAAAAGGTCAATATCCTCCTTTTCCTGAGATAAAACATGCTCTAATATATATTTAGCTCTTACTACATCCTTTCCAGTTGAAAAGATTTACTTTATTGCATCATCTCCTTTCACTTGTACATCCCTCAACCAATCCACTATAGTCTGAGTAGAAGCTTTCATCTTTTCTATTTCAGAAATAGTCTCCTTAGGCAAGAAACTAGTAGCAGCAGAAGAGGATGGGTGAAGAGATTGCAAAGGCTTCATCAAATCTTCTAGACATTTCCTAAGCCTTTCATTCTCCCTTTTAAGCTCATGCTTAGACTGTGTTTCCTTCCTTAATCTCCCAATTATCACTGCACTGGACCCTTCATACTCTTCAATATCCTACTCCATAGAAGCGGGTCCAAGATTGATAGTCTGTACATTGTAATCTTTTTCGGTCACCTCATCTTTACTCTTATCAGCAGCAGGGGTAGCAATATGAATAACCCTGTTACTCACTTCATCTCTTTCTATCTTTGAAACTACCTTGGCCATCTTCTTCTTTTTACCTTTTCCAATCTTAGCCAACATTTCATCCCAATCAAGGGGAGTGTCCTCAACAATGACCTGCTTCTTTCTTATCTCTTTATCTAACCAATTTAGGACAGCAGGATCCACCTGAACTTCATCTTTCTTGACCTCTTCATGTTGTTCCGCGGTCTCATTCTTTTCCTTCTCAAGAAACTGATCACCTTGATTACCTAACTCGGGCTATTCTTCTTACAGAGGTGATGGGGTCTTAATAGGGACATCCTCCTTCTCAAAGGATCTATTATCTTTGCTACTCGTAGGAGAATCCTAATATTGTACCAATGGAGAAAGGTGCATTTCCACACCTTCAACCTCAAGCTCAGCTGCTGCACCAAAGCGTTCTCCTTGAATGGTTCTTCCTCCCCACTGGTCTCATGCTCTTCATGGGTTGTCTACTCAAGTACACTCAATGAAGGAGAAGTAGCCTTATGTTGCTCCACAGTGGATGTCATTGGAAGAGGATCTATTTTTTGCATGGTCTCCTTGGGAGATGGAGTCCTCGATTTCCTTGAATAAACCCTAGTTTTCTCTCCCGATATTTCCACATCAACCACTAAAGGGTTTGTCTCATCCTTGGAAGTTTCTTGATCTTTCTTCCTTGAATCCCTAGTTGTCCTTGTCCTCTTCGGATCTGGAGGAGTATGTTCTTTCTCTGCTTTCTCAATATCCTCCTCTTCTGCAGACTTACCTATTCTCAAAGTTTGGGTTCTCTTCTTTCCCTTTGGTTTCCTTTTCTATTCTATTTCACTTTCCTTAGGGCCTCTTATTTTGATCTTAAAAGGTGAGCTTACTTTACTTTTCCCTTTGGAATCATCTTCACCAGATTCTTCTGAGGTGGAAAGAGGATTCAGATTTCCGATTAAATTCAAGGTACATGGTACCTTCTCACTTTTAAACTCCCATACTTTGTGCTTCAACCATGACTTGGTAAACTTCATAATAGGAGCCATTAGTTCTTCCAGCTCGGTTATCTCACTTTTTGCCAGTTTACCTCTCCAATAGACCTATCCTTGACTGATTCATATGCATGATCTTGAACTAAATTCCCATCATCCTCTAACTGGTCAGGGATTAACTTGACATTGTACATTCTAATCACATCAAATGGAAGCCTAGAATACCTTTTCTTTCTTGCCTCAAAGTCATCTTTGATGTTCTCTTAGTAATCCTCTAGATCATCCTTGTGGTGATATTCTTTGGTTGCCTTTTTCTGCGCTTCACTAGTAATGTCAAAATTTGTCCTCTTAGAATGGAAAGAGAAACCATAAGTACTCAATTCATCCCCTGTTCCATGAGCTAATTGAATTGAATGACAAACCTCACTTATACCAATTTTCAAAGGGAAATCTCCACCAAACCCAGTCTTATTCTTTTCCCTTTTAACAATAGCATCAAAATCACATATCTTCCTCGTAACCTCCAATAGCACAATGTGGTCAGTAGGATATCTTGACAATCTGTATGGAGAAGTTTGACATCCATGAATTCTAATATAGGAGAGGGTGGGGAATTGTATAAACCAAGCTCCATATTTTTTGATTAGTTCCTTGGCTCCATCAGATATTCTCACATGCTCTGCGTTCTGGAGCAACCTAGTAATATGCATTGTGAATGCATCATTTGCTCTTCTATAATTTTGATTTCCTAGGTGTAATTCAGGGTATATCTCATAGACGATATCCTATCCAAATGTTCCCTTTGGATTCAAACCCCTGTATGGGTAAAATCTGGCCAGTTCACATATATCACATAGGAGGACATGGTAAACTTCTTTGTCTCCAACACATCTCTCAGCTACCTATCAATCATTGCACTGATGAGTCTTGCCCAATGGTAATTAATACCCTACTCAATCTTGTTAATCACATGCACCATCCAATTTTTCAATACCCCAGTACTCTTTAAGCCGACCACCCTGCTTAACAGTGTGATTGCATCATATATGTCTTGTCTGAATTTGATCTTGTGTAATTGCTTGGGCAGTTTGGAAAAATGAGACTTTGGTTTCTACAACCAGGAATTGATCATATGTTGGGCTTTGGTAGGCTTATCGTCATAGTATGTTTTGGCCAAGTCCATGTCCAAGGCACACACACATGGCAATTCGGGCATATCAAATGCTTGGTCAATAGAAACTGGATTGAAATTCCCCAAGACTCTTCCTTCAATGCTAACGACCCTCTGCGTATCAAAGTCATATTGCTGAGCACACTCCAGTATCAATTCATAGCACTGAATTGCAGGAGGGAATCCTACTACATGGACCAGTCCGGATTTCATCATTCCCTTGGTTAGGGCTGATAGATCTTTCTGAGCTGACCTTTCCTTGAATTCCTCATATCTCCATGCTCCTACATTGGTGTTGGAGATCTCAGACCATACTGAAGCTATCTTTCTATCAGGCAACTGACTCTTCGTGTCCAGCCTCAACCTTTCTGCATCTATAATTGAAGACCCCTCTGCATCACCTTTGGACTTTCCCGCCGCTGCTCTGCTTGATTTAGCCTACATTCACAAAAGAGCCTCATGAGCATCCAATTATCATTCATATTTCAATCAAAGGTTAGCCTGGGAACCACATAAAATAATTAAGATCCATCACTTATCATCAATCTTGAAAATCTGAAAAATGAAGTAAACCGGGAAATTCCAGTTGGGGTGGAATTCGGAGAGATCTGACCCAGATGAAATCCTATTTCCAAGACATTATTTATCAAATAAATCATTAATATAGACAAAAGAGTTGTGTGACTATCATGAAATTCATTCATTAGCAACAATAAATCATCATTTAACATTTACTTCATTACTCCCAACATCAAAAATCAAAAAGAAGTGGAACTAGGCAGGAAACCAGAAAAATCCGGATAGACTGGATTTCTGCGGGAAGCTTGAAATTCCGGAACCCATCATACTCCGAGGAAATGGAAAAATCTGGGAAAATTTGGGTGCACAGAAATTCCGTGGACACTTCAGAATCCCGATGATCATTAACACGCAAACCACTAACCAAATGATCACACAAACTTCCCAATTTAGATTCCAGTGGTCCTAAAATCAATCCCAATAAGTCAGATTTTGATTGCTCATGAATTTGAATTCCCAAAACTCCCAAATGACTGATTTTTGCAATGGAATGATGATGCCCTAAATTCAATAACCAGACCTCTACCATGAAAGCTAGGGTAAGCTCGAAGTTTCAAATATAACTCAAAATGATGAAATTAGGGCCTACTAGGGTCTCAAATGATGCGGATAAGGTCAAGCACGACACATAACGAGAAGATCATGATGACTCCACCAAATTTAACAACCAGGAAAACAAATTGAAACCCTAATCTTCGTAAAATATAGCAGATTACATGCCAACATGACAAATCCCTAACAGAAACACCTAGCCATAGGGGTATACCCGGCATTTGATTGACAATCGAAAGGATGCATATGCATAATTATGAAATGAACAAGGGCTGACCCAGACAACCACCAATCAACAACTTGAAAGATTCGATCAAAATGCAAACAAAAGGTGAAGTCATCCATGACTTACCATGGATCAAATCCGAATGAGGCTCAAACTCAAGGAAGTCACAGCAAAATAGGGTGCCCTAGCAATGAAAAACTTAACACAAGTGCTCAAGCAGTCCACATGCAAGCAGCTCGAATCCAACAATCAAACCTCAAAATGAAGAACTCCAAGCACCAGAGCAGATGATAAATGAATAATGAAATTATGAAAAGCACTAAAAGACTTTTAATTTGCTCACAATTGTGCCAGAGAAGACATACCTCAAGCATTAATGGCCTATAAGACGTATTAAGGAAATCTAGAAACTCGAGCCCAGAATGGATTTTTGAAAAAAACCAAGCCGAACAGATAATCTGGGTGAGCACGAATTCCGCGGATAACACACCCTTCGGGACTCTAAAAAAGTTTTGGAAAATCCGCCCGAGCCAGAAAATCTTGGATTCAAGCAAAAATCCGGACTTCGGAAAATTCAGCAATAACCAGATGATGGACCAGGACCTAGGAAAATTAGACTGAGCTGGAAAATCCTGGACCCAGGTCAAAACCCCAACTTTCATTAAAAACCAATTTTGATCAATTCAATCCTCAGGGTAAGACCAAGACCAGCAAGACCAACATCCCAAGACCTAGAAATGACAAATCCAATAAAAACCAAAGGTCTAAGAGACATCATGAAAAGAGGGGCCCCACTCTAAGTGGGGCGTGTGTGCAAAATTACACAATAAATGGTGACTCTACTGGGGAAATACTCCAGAGCATTTCGATGACAAACTAGAATCAAGAACCCAGAACTCATGGTTTCAACTCATCCATCTTGTCACCACCTATGGTTAAAAGAAAGAACCCACCAATCATTAAGAGCTCTCCTACACCAGGGCCGAAGTGTGTGTACAGGCATTCATTACCTCTCCTTAGCTTCAATAGGAACCAAACTTGGTCTAAACAAGCTACATAAAGATTCATACTTTAAAAGTAACCTGGATAGAGCCTCACTGCCAGTCAGGCATCCATAGCCCCAACGAGGTTATCACTGTGATCCTCCTGAACATAGCTCTACTGCTAGCCAGGCATCCATAGCCTCGGTAGAGATATCCAGATCCCCCTGATGAGTTGAATTCAAACCTTTTAATTTTCAATATTATTTTTTTTCTTTTGATACTACTTGTCTTTTGACTGCTTTCACTTCAACCTGTGAACAATGAAGTTCACACTCAGGGATGAGAACCACAGTGGCACTAGAGCAGAAAAAGGATTTTTCACTTGTGAAAACTTCATAAGGACCTTTTGCAACTTCAGGTATCTTTAATATTTGAAAATATGAGACCCTAATGTATTCCCATTCAATCTAACTGGAAGACCCTTTGCTTTAGACACAAGGACATGTGAAATTGGATGGAGAATTAATATCATGACATTCTAGAAAGGCGATTAAAGTTTGGAAGGGAAATACTAAGAGCACCACACCCACTTTGTCACCGCTGTCATACAAATGCAACAAAAGATCCCCAAAAAGAGAAGCCAAAGCAAACCTACTCTAACCAAAGCAAAATAGGAAAAATAAATGAAAGGAAACCTACTCTAACCAAGATAAAACAATAGAAAGCAACCTAAACTAACTATATACAAAGCAGGGAGCTGAAAATAGCTAAGGATTGGAAATAATGTTTCAAATACTGCCCATTGACAGGCAGTAGAATATCTTCTCTTGTGAGAGTCTTCAAACGGAAGGCATTATCTCCAAGTATTTTAGCAATCTGATATGGGCCAAGCCACAATTTATAAAACTTCCCATGGTCCCCTTTTCAATCATGAGGTTTATCCTAGTACAACACAAGGTTAGAAATCCTAAAAGCCTTGACTTTAGCTCTTTGGTCAAACCACCTCTTAACTACCCCCTGATGTCTGGAAAAGTTCTCAAGGGCATTATCTCGCTTCTCCTCAAGGTGCAGTAGTTCTATCAATCTAGCCTCCCATCTATTCCCCTCATCATAAAACTCATTAATAAATTGCAAGGTTGGAATCTTGAGTTGAATAGGGAATACTAGCTCTAGACCATAAACTAAATGATAGGGAGATGTTCTGATGGATGACTTAAGCCTTGTGTGATCTACCTAGAGGGAAAACCGAAGCTGGGTATGCCAGTCTTTTGGGTTCCTCTCCAACAGCTTACGAATAACAGTCAATAAATTCTTATTGGAGGACTCTGCTAAGCCATTGCCCTAGGGATAGTAATTGGAGGAAAACTTTACAATAATGCCATGATCAAAAGCCCAATTTGAAAATTTTAAAGATGCAAAAGCAAGACCATTATCATAGACAACAACAATAGGGCATCAAAATTGATTAATAATAGTAGATTCTAGAAAATAAATCACTACCTCAAATGTACATTGCCTGCAAGCAAAAGCCTCAGTCCATCTTGTGAAATAATCAATAATAGTTAGAATGTACCTGTGTCTCGCAGAAGATGGTGGGTTGATAGGGACTATGAAATCCATACCCCACTGAGCAAAAGGCCTTACCTCAGTAACTGGTTAAAGTGGGAGTGTTGCATACTTTTCCCTTGTTGCTGCAGTTTGGCAAGTGTGATAGGTCCTGACATGATGGTGAACATCTTTGAACAATGTGGGCCAATAATACCCTACCCTCAAAATCTGATTTGTTGTGGCAATCGTAGAACCATGGCTAGCCATACTTTTCATGAAATTCGTTCATCACCCTCTCAGCTTCTTGTTTCCTAAGACACCTCAAATAAATGCCTTCATGACTTTTCTTGTCTAGAACGGCTCCCTTTAGCATAAAACTATCACTCTTCAATCGCAAAGCTCTCCTTTGAATAGCATTAAGATGACCTGGAGATCGCTAGTTCAATAAGTAATAAACTATGTCATCATACTAGCCACCTAGGGAAACCTCTTCAAGGTTATAATTCTGAGCAATCAGTTTAGGCCCCATTTCAGCCATAGTCTGAGTAAGTCCCTATCCTCTTACCAACCTCATGGGTTGGATCTCAATATTGTACTCTTGTAGCATTGTCACCCACTTAGCTCTACACTCACCCAACTCATTCTGCATCAAAAGAAACTTGACTACAAGATCTGGGACAATTGCATAGACCTTATTCCTGAGGATATAATGTCTAAATTTCCTCACTGCTTTGACCAGGGCATACACCTTCTTTTCCACACTCGGATATTTCAACTCAACATCTTTTAGTGGCGCACTCATAAAAGCAATAGGATGCTCATTTCCCTCATCAGACTTCTGAGTCAACATCCCTGCACATGAATGATCCGAAGCAAACGAATAAATATAGAAGGGCTTACTATAATCAGGACTTACCAATACTGGAGCATCAACGATGGCTCTTTTGATCTCTACAAATGCTTCCTTTGCTTCTATAGTCCATTCAACTTTAGCATCTTGCTTCAACATTGCATTCAGTGGTTTAACAATTTCAGCAAATCTAGTAATAAATTTTCTGACGAAGTTGATCTTACCAAATAAAGACTTCATCTCTTTTTTGCTAGCAGGTGGCTAAATCTTCAGTATGGCTTCCACTCTTTCTAGATCAATAGCAATTCCCTTTTTGGATATGACATGTCCCAGCAATTTCCCTTCTATCACCCCAAAAATACACTTTTTAGGATTCAGGGATATGTCAAATTCTCTGCACCTTTGAAACACTTTGCATAAATTAGAGATGTGGTCCCCTCTATTTTTTGAAAAAATAGTCAGGTCATCCATATAAATGATAATGCACTTGCCTATGATATCTTTGAAGGCAATATCCATGGCCCTTTGAAATGTAGCCCCTGCATTAATGAGTCCAAAAGGCATCCTCCTGTAAGCAAAGGTACCCCATTTAGTTGTGAAAGTAGTCTTGTGCCTGTCCTCATACTGAACCATTACTTTTTTGTACCCTAAATAGCCATCCAGAAAAGACATCATCTGAGAACCATTTACTAATTGAATTACTTCATCCAATGAAGGGACTAGATAATTATCCTTTTCTGGCGATCTGTTTAGATTTCTGAAATCAACACAAAGCCTAATTTCCTTGTTCTTTTTCCTCACTGGAACTAGGTTCGCCACCCATGTTGAGTGCCTAATAGGAAATATAATTCTGGTAGATAGTAATTTCTGAACTTCTTTCTATATGACCGGTTCCATTAATGCATTGATTGGACTCTGCCTCTGCTGGAAAGGCTTAGCATCTAGCTTTAGAGGTATAGTATGAGTTATGATTGATGTATCATAAGTCTTCAATTCCTCATAACTCTAGGCTACTATATCCGGAAAGCTACGCAATGCTTCAATTATTCCTTTTCTTTCCTCCGGAGTGCATACCTTGCCAATAAAAATGTTCTTGGCATTATCTTCAGTTCCCATATTGTAAGTGTCACATTGTCCATTGATAGACTTTTTCTTGGACTCTTGCTTCTGATCTCTGATCTTGTCCAGATCAAAAATCCACTCCAACTGTAACATTCCCCTTAGAATAGTATTAGACTTCAAATTTATCACTCCCTCCAAATCCAGTTCTGCTTCCTGGAGTTCTATTTCATCAATGATTTGGAAAGCAAAAACATCTATGTTTGTAATAAAATATAGAATGTGTTTTTCATCTTCAAATATCTAAAAGTTAGTAACATTGTCCAGAATTGATGGCACATGAGTCAATTCTATAGTAAAATTTTTCAAACCTGACAAAGATAGAGGCTGCAGGGTGCTTGCTGCCTGAGCTAGAGAATCTACAGTTTGATTCTTCTACCATGGTATCAGTTGAATATTAAAGGCATCAAATCCCTTAATAAGGTTCCACACTCTATGCCTATAATTAGTCATTCTCCTATCATGGCATGAATATTGTTTCCTTGCTTAATTACCAACTCTGAATCACCAAAAACTTGCAAAACCTTAACCTTTTTCTTGAGTGCCATAAGAAGTCCATGAATTAACACCTCATATTCTGCTACATTATTAGTACAGTGAAATTGAAGTCTATGGGCTGCAAAGAATTTTTTACCTTTTGGACTGATCAGTTCAAAACCTGCCCCAGCTCCATGCTTGGATTTGGATCCATCAAATCTGAGAGTCCAACATTTAGCAGTTGCAGTCCTCTTCATCACATCCTTCAGCTTATTACTACTAGATGATTCCTCAGATAGCATAGGTTTCTTTCCTTGATGCTCTTCCTGAGGGTTTTGTATATCTTTCTTGACTGCTAGGGTTGGATTTAGGCATTTCTGTACTTGTGCTACTGCTTTTTGGCATAAACAACACTCCAACTCTGAATGGGAAGCATTATGAACTCTACACCAACTAGGTAAGAGTAATTCTTCAAAGCCTGTCCTTCTACCTAGGTGAATTTTATTTTCAACACATTGTCTGATGAATTCCTAGAAGCCGTCTAATAGGCTAATCTGATTATCTTTAGATTCCTCCTCTTCCTTAATAGATTCTGTCAGAACATTAGCATTCTTGGATTTTGTCTCTAAATCAATAGGCATCATATGTAGCATCAATACCTCCTCTGAGTCTGACTCCTCATATTGAGTTGACAACATATAATTTCCCATGCCTACTTTCGATATTAGAACTTCATTTGAAGTATTTTGATACTCTGTAATCATGTATTTCATTCTTGGTTCTCTCTCAATTCTGATATGATTTGGTACCCCTTTCCAGGGAAGCCACATGTGAGAGTGGTCAGTAGATACATATCCATTTAAGGCCTTAGTAAAATCTTTTCCTAGAATCAGTCCATACGCATCAGGAATGTTAGCTACCTGAATATTGATAACCTGTTGAATCCTTGGGTCAGAAGCTACCTACATGTGAATCATGTTTAATTCTCCCACCACATTTACTTTAGTTCTATCCAACTGAGTTACCTTCTTTTGGGAGTCAGCAGGTGTAATCCCTAAGGCTCTACATACTCTGAATGGCATCACATTAGTAGAAGCACCAAAATCCAGTAAACAGTTATGTAGATTCTTACCGAATATGCACACAGAGATAAGGAATGGCGGGGTCTCTGTCTTCCCTTGAAACAAGGTTGGCTGAGTATCTACCTGGACCATTTGATTCTTGTACTTCTCTTTTCCTTTATCTCCAGGGGGCAAGTTAGTCTGACCATGGGCTAGATTTTGTGTTTTCACAGCCTGAGAACCTGAAACCTTGTTGACACTCTCACCCAAAGGTTTATCCAAAGACATTGGATGTGCACCATAGGCACCTAGAACTGCATTTCTAATTACTAGGGACCTTAATAACTCAAATACTGAAAGATTTACCTTTAACTTATTGAATTCCTTAGCAACGTACAAAGCTACTTGCTCCTCACTTAGATTAGTGGGAACATCCTTGGAAGACTCCTCTACCTTATCTTTACCTGTTTGAATAGTTTTTTCCTTCTGTGGATCGGTTTGAGCTTGTCTTTCTTTCGAAAGGTACTGCCTAGAAACATGTGGAAAAGATGGATTATTACTAGCACTTGGATCTTGAGGGATGTTAAAATTATTAGGAGGAATGGAGGTGGTGAAAGGAACCCCAGCTTGCTGGCATCTATGAGGCATATCTCTTAAATCATATCCTTTACCCTACCTCTGGAACATCTGTACTTCTTCAACATAAGACTCTTCCTTATCCAGGGGGCCATTATTGTTAATTGCCTCTTCATTGAACAACTGAGCAAACTCATCTCCATTGCAGATTTGATCTGTTTTCCCCTCCTGAGAATCAGACTCCTCTTCTAGAACATTCTCTTCGCCTGTTCGAAAAGGAGCATGGTTCAATACCAACACAGGAGAGTCATAGGGGTTTGAGGGAACAATCTCCTGACCATTTGCATTATTCTCTACCTCATACTAGAAAATAGAGGCTACATTTTGGAACTCTGGACATTCTAACTCCAAATGTTGGCCTATCTTATGGAGCCTACACCATCCTGATAGGGTAGTTTCAGCTAGATATACACCACTAGGAGGCTTGTCTTGACTGACTAGCTGATTTGTAGATTGGTTGACAATTTGATTGACTAGTTGATCCAAGGGAGTAGGAACTCCATTATTAGGTCCCGTATTCCACGTTCTGCTCTATCCCTGGGGCTGTCTCCTATCAAATCCTAGTCCACTACCTTGTCCTCTATCAAAATTCTATCTTCTATCATTATTATACCCTCTGTCATGGTTGTAACCCTATCCTGATTATATCCTCTATCATTATGGAATCCTCTCTCATTATGCTGTCCCCTGTCAAAATTCTACCCTTGTGGAAATTCCCTATTCTGACTGGATTGTATATTCTTCTGAGCAGCTTGTAATTGGCTATTTTGATTCCTTAGGTAAGTCACCTCTAGGTTTAACTTCTTTATCTACTCAACCATTTCATCAATCATATCCTTATTTGGATCTCCATAGGGGATCTGGCTTGAATTACTCTGAGGAAGAATAGGCATTGTAGTAGATCCCATAGACTGATGCAACACTTCAGAATTTTGCAAATAGGTAGGGAAACTGGTTAGCTGCTGCTGATACAGGGGCTGGTTAACCTACTACTGGAGAAAATTCATCATAGGAGAGACCTGGCTCAGGGGGGACCGGGATGTGGCACCAAAGGTAATTGGGGTACTAGATTCATGATTGGGGTATGATTGGCGAGCACCTGATTCATTGTCTGAACCTAATTGGGATGTGCAACAGGTCCTAGAGAGGGCAATGGTCCAGTCAAGTGTTGTCTTAAATCTGTGCTACGCTTGACGGCTTCTATATAGGCATCAGTTAGGCGGGCTGGAGGATTGGGTCTCCACTTCAAAAAGGTGGTTGTAAGGCTATCCAAGGCTTCGTAATAGACTCCCAGGGCTGTATTATTGTCTAAAACATAAGGGTATTGAAGTCTAGGGTATGCACGGTGAAACCTATTATTGAAACTAAATATTGGTTCATTAACCTCTCTCTTGACTCTAGTGAATTACAGATACAATTCATTGGCATTGATGGGTATTTTGAACTTCTGTAAAAAGGTAGTTTCAAGATCATTCTAGTTAAGAATTGAACCAAATGGGAAGTGATTGTACCAGTAAAAGGCCTCTTCTCCTAGTGAATAAGGAAACAACCTACATGCAACATCTCATGAACAATCCCTCTGTCCTTGAGATAGGTTTGGAAGATCCTAATATGCTCCTCTGTAGTCCTGTTTGGGTCATTAACATGAAATTTTGAACAAAAGTGCTTAGGGTTTTTAGGCATAACATTGTAGGTGTTGAAAAAAAAGGGGGATGGATTATTAGCAAGGAAGGCCATTGGCAAAAGTGGGGGTGGTGGTTGTGGTTGGTTAACGATAGGCTGGAGTTGTTGAATGGGAACTACCTCAAGGATGCATATGGCCTCAACTTTAGGAAGTGAGGATGCGGACGATACAGGTGAAGGGATAGGTGATGATGATTCTCCCCTTTCTTGAGTCCTCCTTGACCTAGTGGAGAACTGTAAATCCTGTAAATCCTCTTCTCTTGGGGTAGATCTGGTACTTCATCTATATCTCTCAGGAGAGATGGCGTTTAAAAAATGATCCAGTGTGCTCATTCAAACCCTCCTTCTAGCGCCAATCTGTTGATGGCGTTTTCTGCACAGAAACAACTCAGACAAAAAATAATATTCTATCTCTCTTGAAAGATAACCTTCAACAACAAATTTTTGAAAATCACCCCAAGGTCTCTCGGGTGTCAGGTCATGACTATGCATAAACAACTCAGATATATGTGAAAATGCCGGTAATCACAATCGGACCTTACTACAAGAAAACTATATCTTTCCAATTTATCAAATCTTGCAATATGATGATCTTAGTTCCTAAGTCTAACCAAATAATAAAGAAACAACAAAAGATGAGGGTGCAAGAGAAGTAATGAGATCTAAACTATTTCTAGGATGAACAATGCAAATGACAGATATCTGGAATGGACCAATCTCAAATAACCAATTCTTGCTTAACCCACAACGCAATATCATAAGAACGGTGCAATCTTCTAAGGCATACAAATTTTCAAATCATAGATATTCATCCACAATCAAACTAAGAATAGATAGATGTACGGTCCAAGTTGACTTCACCAGTCTACTACAGTCAGATAGTTACTAGGAGTATAGACTAGAGATTGCTACAAACATTCCAAATATGAAATCATGAACATTATCCACAAAACTACTCTAATTCTAAATCTAACACTAAATCTTAGATCTTTAAGCAATTTCAAAGATGAAACAACAGGAACCATGCAAGATAAATTAACACAAAAAAATTCACCAGGAAAACCACAATGCCTTTAATTGTATTAGATCACAAAAATGTAGCAACAATTCCACTATTCTGTTACAATATTTGCTTCAAGAACTAACTATTATCTCTACTACAGAATGCTCTAGCTCCTTCTTAATCTAGCTCATCTCTATTATCTTTCCAACTAACCCCCTACAAATGAGGTAGGAATGCCATTTATAAAGAATCCTCAAAAACATGTCTGTCCAGCCAAAACAAGTTGGCCTCAGTAATTTCAAAATAAGGAAAACATTAAATGCTGATACATCATCAAGGTAGGCCCAAACACATTCCTTAATGCAGCCCGGATCAACACATGCCCTATAATAATAGGGAACCACAAATCTCAAAATTGGCATTAACTACTGCCTCCCTTATCCTTGTTCTGATCAAACGATTCATGAACCTTCAAAAACACCCTATCCAACTCACCAATAGGTGGCAAAGGTAGGATCTTGAGCCGACATTTAATTGATTCAATTTCTTCCTTCGACTATTTGACAATTTTATCCCACTCACTCCTATTCACTTGGTACTTGTCCATCACTACCAAGTAAGTTGCAACATCATCCAACTGGTGCCCTGTTACAACATTTTCAGAATCAGGGGCATAGACATCATGCCACCATTCCCTCGATTATTCTAAGCTCAGATACTTAGGAGCAATCTTCCTCCTACCAGTCATTATTTCATAAAAGGAAATGCATCCATCATAAACACTAGTCAGGTCACCATCCATCTGCTTCTTTCACTTATGGATCTTCTTGATAGCCTTCTGTCAAATTTGCAAGGCCTCGAACCATTCCCAAGGCTCATTAACTCTAGATGAAGAAAGGATTCCATCTACAACCAACTTATCCCTACCATGTTGCATGATCACTTTAGCTTTCTGCAATAAAAGGTCAATATCCTCCTTGTCCTGAGATAAAACATGCTCTAATAAATCTTTAGCTCTTACTGCAACCTTTCTAGTTGAAAGGATTTCCTTTATTGCATCATCTCCTTTCACTTGCACATCCCTCAACCAATCCACTGTAGTCTGAGTAGAAGCTTTCATCTTTTCTATTTCAGAAATAGTCTCCTTAGGCAAGAAACCAGTAGCAGTAGAAGAGGATGGGTGAAGAAATTGCAAAGGCTTCATCAAATCTTCTAGACATTTCCTAAGCCTTTCATTCTCCCTTTTAAGCTCATGCTTAGACTATGTTTCCTTCGTTAATCTCCCAATTATCACTACACTGGACCCTTCGTACTCTGCAATATACTGCTCCATAGAAGCGGGTCCAAGATTGATAGTCTGTACATTGTAATCTTTTCTGGTGACCTCATTGTTACTCTTATCAGCAGCTGGGGTAGCAATATGAATAACCCTATTACTCGCTTCATCTCTTTCTATCTTTGAAACTACTTTGGCCATCTTCTTCTTTTTACCTTTGCCAATCTTAGCCAATATTTCATCCCAATCGAGGGGAGTGTCCTCAACAATGACCTGCTTCTTTCTTATCTCTTTATCTAACCAATCTAGGACAGTAGGATCCACCCAGACTTCATCTTTCTTGACCTCTTCATGCTGTTCCGCAGTCTCATTCTTTTCATTCTCAGGAGACTGATCACCTTCATTACCTAACTCGGGCTCTTCTTCTTATAGAGGTGATGGGGTCTTAACAGGGACATCCTCCTTCTTAGGGGATCTATTATCTTTGCTGCTCGCAGGAGAATCCTCATATTGTACCAATGGAGAAAGGTGCATTTCCACACCTTCAACCTCAAGCTCAGCTACTGCACCAAAGAGTTATCCTTCCTTGAATGGTTCTGCCTCCCCACTGGTCTCATGCTCTTCATGGGTTGTCTGCTCAGGTACACTCAATGAAGGAGAAGTAGCCCTCTGTTGCTCTATAGTGGACGCCATTGGAAGAGGATCTATTTTTTGCATGGTCTCCTTGGGAGATGGAGTCCTCGATTTCCTTGAATAAACCCTGGTTTTCTCTCCCGAGCTTTCCACATCAACCACTGAAGGGTTTGTCTCATCCTTGTAAGTTTCTTGATCTTTCTTCCTTGAAGCCCTAGTTGTCCTTGTCCTCTTCGGCTCTGGAGGAGTATCTCCTTTCTCTGCTTTCTCAATATCCTCCTCTTCTGTAGACTTACCTATTCTCAAAGTTTGGCTTCTCTTCTTTCCCTTTGGTTTCCTTTTCTGTTCTGTCTCACTTTCCTTAGGGCCTCTAATTTTGATCTTAAAAGGTGAGCTTACTTTACTTTTCCCTTTGGAATCATCTTCACCAGATTCTTCTGAGGTGGAAAGAGGATTTAGATTTCCCATTAAATTGAAGGTACAAGGTACCCTCTCACTTTCCAACTCCCATACTTTGTGCTTCAACCATGACTTGGTAAACTTCATAATAGGAGCCATCAGTTCTTCCAGCTTGGTTATCTCACTTTCTGCCCAATTTACCTCTCCAATAGACTCGTCCTTGACTGATTCATATGCATGATCTTGAACTAAATTCCTGTCATCCTCTAACTGGTCAGGGATTAACTTGACATTGTACATTCTAATCACATCAAATGGAAGCCTAGAATGCCTTTTCTTTCTTGCCTCAAAGTCATCTTTGATGTTCGCTTAGTAATCCTCTAGATCATCCTTGTGGTGATATTCTTTGGTTACCTTTTTCTGCACTTTACTAGTAATATCAAAATTTGTCCTCTTAGAATGGAAAGAGAAACCAGAAGTACTCAATTCATCCCCTGTTCCATGAGCTGATTGAATTGAATGACAAACCTCACTTATACCAATTTTCAAAGAGAAATCTCCACCAAACCCAGTCTTATGCTTTGCCCTTTTAACAATAGCATCAAAGTCACATATCTGCCTCATAACCTCCAATAGCACAATGTAGTCAATAGGATATCTCGACAATCTGTATGGAGCAGTTTGACATCCATCAATTCTAATATAGGAGAAGGTGGGGAATTGTATAAACCAAGCTCCATATTTTTTGATTAGTTCCTTGGCTCCATCAGATATTCTCACATGCTCTACGTTCTGGAGCAACCTAGTAATATGCATTGTGAATGCATCATTTGCTCTTCTATAATTTTGATTTCCTAGGTGCAATTCAGGGTATATCTCATAGATGATATCCTATCCAAATGTTCCCTTTGGATTCAAACCCCTGTATGGGTATAATCTGTCCAACACATATATCACATAGGAAGACATGGTAAACTTCTTTGTCTCCAACACATCTCTTAGCTGCCTATCAATCATTGCACTGATGAGTCTTGCCCAATGGTAATTAATACCCTGCTCAATCTTTTTAATCACATGCACCATCAATTTTCCAATACCCCAAAACTCTTTAAACCGGCCACCCTGCTTAACAATGTGATTGCATCATATATGTCTTGTCTTAATTTGATCCAGTGTAATTGCTTGGGCTATTTGGAAAAATGAGACTTCAGTTTCTCCAACCAGGAATTCATCATCTATTGGGATTTGGTAGGCTCATCCTCATAGTAAGTTTTGGCCAATTCCATGTCCAAGGCACACGCACATGGCAAGTCGGGCATATCAAATGCTTGGTCAATAGAAACTAGATTGAAATTCACCAAGACTCTTCCTTCAGTGCTAACGACCCTCTGTGTATCAAATTCATATTGCTGAGCACACTCCAATATCAATTTGTAGCACTGAACCGTAGGAGGGAATCCTACTACATGGACCAGTCCGGATTTCATCATTCCCTTGGTTGGGGCTTATAGATCTTTTTGATCTATCCTTTCCTTCAATTCCTCATATCTCCATGCTC
>VDFB02105785.1:528762940-528838147 GCA_007258455.2 Sequoia sempervirens | reverse complement strand
AATGATGAAACAAATGATATTTAATGTATTATAAGTGTTAAATAGGGTTTCCCACTCCCTTCTTACTTTTTTGTTCTATGTTGATGAGTTAGAGGAAATCACATCAAATACTTTATGAGAATATATAAGGTTGTTTATTCTCTAGAGTCTATATTGTTATTCTCTTATTTACTAATACGATTATATTGATGTATCACTCAATGAGGGCTCTTTAGAGATAACTTGATATTTTAGTCATGTTATGTGATAAGTATCAAATTCAAGTTAATTTAGGGAAAACAATTCATGCGTTTTAACATTTCTAAAAAGAAGGCCTGCGAGGTGACACTTTCTTATAAAAATGAGAAGGTTGAGATTATTTCTTTATATCTTTACTTGTGAGTTCACACTAAATAACTTAACTCTAACTATTGAGTTGAGACTAAATAAGAGATGTTGATCTTATCATCCTTGAAAATCATCATTTTCAAATTCAATTTTATGACATTAAAATGAAGATTAATATACCCCACTCAATAATGAAGTCTACCTTGTTTTATGATGGTAAGATTTTAGACTATGAATTAAAAATAGATAGAGAAAACATATATCAGATTAATATTGACTACTATAAAATAAATGTTAATTTTATATTTGTTAATATTATGCTATTAATAGTTAATTTTATATTTCTGAATATAATGCTATTATTAATATATCATTCTAGATTATTTCATATAAATTGTTAAAATTTTGTTTCTTTAGTTTATATAATAAATTATTTTACAATATAATATCCAAAATTCAATAGTATAATTCTAATAAACGGTTAAAAAATGTAATTATAGGATTGGTTACTTGCTTTAAAACATATTATGCTCAGAGGAGGATGGCAAAAATGATTGAGATGATGAAGATTTATCTGGAAATAAACCTTAGCGACCTAATCATTTTATTGCATGTATTCATCACATCTGTATTTTTTACTTTCAGAATTTCATACTGTTTCAGGAATAAGATTTTTTTATTTATTTTTAAATTAAAGATTTTATAAGATTGTTTTGGATCCATGACAGAAAATGGACAGACCTAATTGAATCTCATTTAAAAAAAAAAATAGATGATCATATACATCATGAGAAAATGAAAACTCCCATGTAAAGAACATGAACTGTCCACTCAGACGCAAAACATTCTTATTCAAGGAGTCTGAGATGAGCCCTTCTAACATGGGCTCTGCTAATTTTCCATACAGAACTCTAAACCCGAGGAATAAAACAGAATACTGTGCACTAGAGTGCATTTAACTGAAAGGATAATTATCAAATGATTCACAAAATATGTGTTTGTAATTCCAAGGTGGGTTAGCGCATTTTTAGAAGAATACAGGGTGTTTGTAATTCACTGCTTTTCCACTTTTTGGGTCTAGTCGGTCCTGCAATTCTTATTTGCATTCATATCATTTTGATCTCTTTTCTGATCTTTACTCTTTCTATTTTGATTTTTCTTTCTCCATTTTTTCTTCTGATTGCTATTAGAAACCAAAGGAAGAACAGTTGAGTAACACATCTCTTCCTTCTCGTGCTCAAACTCCGAACCCCACCCAGAAACTCCAACCACATTATTGGCTGCACAAGGAATTGGCATTCTGAGACTTTCTGACCACAAATCAACTTTCCAGTGATTAAGAATTCGAGGTTCAGCAGTTTAGAGGTCAATAACCTTACAAATAACAGTACGTGATTCAAGAATTTCAGGAGAGTAGATATGCCGATATCCAAAAGGCCTTTCCTTCCATTGGCTTTCAATCATTTCATACCTCTCCTTCTCAGATGTTGTCATATCTTGATATAAATCTGGCAGACTTTCTATCTCAGAAAGATTTTCTTCATTTTCTGCATCAGAGCCATGTTCCTCTGGCCAGTCAATATCTTCCAAGTCAAGTGAATCCCAATCAACTATATCAATGTATGCATTGGGATCAACTTCTGGTATGGCACGAGGAGTGCCATTAATCTTCGCAAAATACCTCCTTTTGGCATCATGAAAAGCCTCTTCTGCTGCTGAATCATCCCATTTATCTATTTCCGGAAAGAAAATCGTGCATTCCTTTAGCTCACAAAATTCTTTCCATGGACGACGAACAGATTGTTTGCAAAACTCCTTTTCCCACGAAGGTATCGATGGTATCCAGATAGCTGAGGCATTCAAACATGAGTTAGACTATATATTATGCATACAATTAGTCTTTAAATCTGACCCATATTAAAGAATATTGTCCAAGCATGCACACTCCATACTGCATTATACTAAGCATCGCTAAATACGCAGAACCAAATCAACAATACCAAAATCAGAGTATACACCATATAACATTTAGAAAAAAAAACCAATGCCATATAACATTTAGAAAAAAAAACCAAAGAAATCAGCATTAAAAATCAGTCAAGCTATAAAATATAAATGCATTTCACTTTCTGTACCTTTTGTTTTTCTGGGACAAAAGATATCCATAACCTCCTTCTTACGAAAATACAATGGTGTCCATTGTGAACCACCTTTCCTTGATTGGTTTCTCCTCCAACCACCCATTTCTCCAACTGAAGTGAAAACCTTGGAAACTTGCACCCAAACGAAACAATTAATAATTACAACTCAGAAACAATTAAAACTGTGTATAGCGTTTCTTTTTCTGGGCGGTCTTGTTGAGAAGTGATGCATGAATAAACTCTCCATGTGCCGCACCGTGTTAATTAGATTAAATGTCATGCACATATGTGCATGTTTAGACAATTAGTTTTAAGTGTACTTTGTTTTTAAGTTTTAGTTTTCAGCTCATAAACTTAAGTTCCACCGGTTTCCTCCCAACGCAGGATTTATGCATGTAAAATGCATGTTTAGTTATTTAGTTTTTCAAGTTTTGTTCAACATGAATAAACTCTCATGCGCAACACCGTGTTAATCAGATTAAATGTCATGCACATATGTGCATGTTTAGACAATTAGTTTTAAGTGCATTTTGTTTTTAAGTTTTAGTTTTCATTGATAACCTTAAGTTTCACCGCCTTCCTCCCAACGCAAGGATTTATGCATGTAAAATGCATGTCTAGTTATTTAGTTTTTCAAGTTTTGTTTAGATACAGCGATCTGTGGAGTAGTGGAGTTCTTTCTTTTATATAAGCATCAATAATAATAAAGACATTATTTATTGCTTGCAAAATACAGAATTGTGTGCTCTGTTTTTCTGAGATATTATAATTTGCTGCTGTTATTATTTTATTTGTTGTTATTTGTCCATGTCTTTATAGCAGGAAACTAATGTTTTCAATTGAGCAAAGAGTAAATATATTTGTGCATTGGAAACTGAGTGTGGGATTTAATGCGATGTTAATTAAAAGTTTGGATTTTTCATTTATTTTGTTGGAAAAAAAATTACTATTTATCTTTGTTTGTATTGCTGAGTGCCTAATTTTCTAGAGGTTTACATATTACAACAATAACTTAAACAGGCTCTCCAATCATTGGGAGAGGGCAAATTATTTTGATTATTTCCCTAATGTTTTGTTTGTTTTTTCAAGGAAGGGCACATGGACCTGGAACTGGGCAAGTAGCTAAATAATGCTTCCACCTTTTGAAATAGCTCATAGGAATTCTTCATGGCATCTAAGCAAGTGCCATTCTTCCCGTTAGGTGGCATTCTTCATGGAAAGTACAATGACTATCTACCTGCTTCATTCAATGCAAGTCCAGATGAAAGCTGGACTTAAAGCCTGCAAGTCCAAATGAAACTTATCTCTAAACCCTACACGCCCATGCCAGGAATGACTGTGTAGCATAACCTGTCTTCTAGCATTCATGTGCCTTGGCTTGGACTAGGAGCAAGGGCTTGGAAGCAAGTTTGAGTCTTCTACTTTGAGGTAGTGAGCATTTGACGATAAAATATTACATTAATTTCTTGTTGTTGAGGGTTGTTTTGCAACTAATATATTGTGTTTTTGTGTTAATGGAAGGTACTGCACAACCAAAGCCATGAGAGAAAAAAAAATTAACGCATTTCCCCAAACATTTTACTACCTTGTCAATGCTATTTCAAGCATCCATAGCTTGTTAAGCATTTTTTTTAGGATTTTGGACATGGCAGCAAGGCGTTGAGATGTTTGATAAAATACTTTGGTAGAGATGTATGGAAAATGTGGTGGCATAGACAAAGCAATGAACTGCTTGGGAAAATGTCTCAAGTGAATGTGGTCTCAGTGATATTTGACATATATAATTATTTTGCTGCAAAAATCTCTTGCTTCCCTTTCAAATTTAGGGCTTTCAAATTATACAATGCCACACAAACTACTTATTTGAATTGACAATGGCAATGGTTATACCTCTATTTGTTGGATGTTCATCTAGGGTTGAGCTTTCTATGAAAAAAATGTGGGAAGAGTAATAACAATTATATGGCAATGCTTAATACTTTGAACAATATAGATGGTAGCCTAAAACTCATGACTGGTAGTAGTGGCATTTATTAGATTCAAAATGCTATGCTTGAAAAGAATTTAGATAATATTGATAAATGCATTGCCTATCTTTCCAAAAAAATTTAACAACACAAAAGAAGTTTTTTCATGGAAAAATTGTTGTTTTGCAATCTTGCATATCAGAAAATACTAAAATGGAGAAAAGGATCCACAACAATTTCTATCTACGTACTCTAAAATGATGAGATCTTTATGTTAAAGGTGTTTGATCCACAACTGATTTCTATCAGCCCACTCTTTAAATCTAGGCTTTTACTAGCACCTATACATGAATTGAAGATTCAAAGGATGTAGGTTCATTTGGCCATAGTTAATGAATTTAGCTAGATCTAAAGTTTTTGGACTCGCAAGATTCATCTGGTTTAGTCTAGATTTTTAAATTCCTATTAAATTTTTATTACATTCAATTATTTTTTTGGATTTTTGAATATTTTAGCCTGAACTAATTCAAGTTTTCAAACCTAGTAACTATGCTTCTAGTTAGTCTAATTGATATGGATTATAGCAGCCTCACACTCATTCATTATCTTCATCTACCTAGTGTTATTTGTCTTGTATTTTGACCTATCCTTTTTATTATGATCGATTATAAAAGGCAGAGTTTGGCTTCATGCTAAGGACTAGTATTTGTTCTATGTGGGATGATTGGACAACATGTTTAAAATTATTTCTATAAAATTTAAACCCCCAAGAAATTAGGCACTCACCAATACAAACAAAGATAAATAGTAATTTTTATCTAGAAAAATAAATGGAAAATGCAAACTTTGAATTAACATCACATTATATATCTTGCTCAGTTCCCAATGCACAAATATATTTTCTCTTTGCTCAATCAAAAACATTTACTATTGCTTAGTACGCCTCTAAGATCACCATATGTTGTTGAGGGTTTTACGTTTGCCAAATGGTCAAGTTGAAGACATCTAGAAGAGAAGTATTGAAATTTTGGATAAAGCATAGGAACTAGTTTGTCTTTCATGTGTTTTCATTATTCATGTTATTTATATTTGTGTTTTGATTTTGACCTATCTTTTTGAGTATGATCATTTATAAAAGGAAAACTTTGGCTTCATGCTTAGTACTAGAATTTTTTCTATGTGGGGTGATTGTATATCTCACTTTTAGGTATAGTTTGAAAGACTTGTTGAGGTTAGTGTCTAAATAACATGAATAATGAAAGCAAATGAAAGAAAAAATAGTTCCTATGCTTTATCCAAAATTTCAATAGTCTCTTTTAAATGTCTTCATCTTGACCATTTGACAAACCTAAAACCCTCAACAACATATGGTGATCTTAGAGGCATGCTAAGCAATAGTATAGACAAGGCATTGAACTTTACCAAAAAATGCCTCAAAGAAATGTGTTCTAATGGTGATGGAATGCCATGACAAGCTATGGAAAAGGTATTGAATTGTTATGAATGTTGGAAAAAAAGGTCCTATTCTAGCTTAAAACTTGTAAAACTATGAGACTATAAATTTAATTAAGTTTTCTTTGTCACAATTATTTGTGTATGATTAATCTGTTTAGATCAATTTTACCAATTGTAGAAAGAGACAAAATATTGTAGAAGAATGAGACAAGAAGATAGGAGTGACACAACATATACGTGGAGAAACCCTTTCAAAAAAAAACTCCACCAGAATCAATAGTGCTTGTATTAGTTAACCTTAGAACAAGATTACAATAATACTAAATCAATCATTGATTGATATGCTTCCTTGCCTTCAAAAATCATTTTTAACAACTTACAATAAAATCTCATGGAAATCTCATACACCTTTTTCAGCACAAGCTATCCATGCATTCCATGTGACCAAGCATGAGTCCACACATCCCATGCCATGCTTCAAACCCTCACACATACACAAGCTCAACCTACTAACCTGCAGCAAATTCTGATGCAATTTCTATAATTAATTTAGACAATAATATGAGCATGTAAACTCATTGGATTTTTACAATACAAGAGCATAAAGATCCTCACAAAAATATACTCCCAGATTGGCAAAGTAGAGTTCCACAATGTGATTTGAAGTCAAACCAAAGTCTTCCTCAATTTAGGCACCCGAAATTGAACACTTAATTAAAATTTGGTCAAGAAAATATCTTGCAAACATCACCTCAAAGTTGGCACCCAAGAATGGGCCCACTTGATTGAGCCTTTGTAAATATCTTCTCATGTAAAAGGTTTTAAACCAATGATGTCAACTTGGATTCCCAAGGTGGTTCCAAATCAATCTTAGTTAACTAAAACATATATCTCCACCAATTCATGCAAACATTATGCATGATTGATGATCCCCACTTAACTAAAATTATTCATGTATTATATGTCATACAACTCAAGTCATTAGTCATGCAACTCAAGTCAACTTAAGTCAACTAGTGTTCAACTCAAACAAACTAAATGCAACTGAAAATAACTAAGTAATAATTGAACTAAACTGAACTAAATTGAACTAATATTGAACTGAATTGAACTCCGCTCATGTAAATATCAATCCCTAATTTGTAGGATCTTTGCATGCATTATTGAAGTGTTATCAATCCTCCAAATAGTTAACTGAAGCAAGGTGGGTTCCACCTTCCCTGAGGATGCCCCATGTGATCCTATCTTGTAGGAGCTCTTCTTGGACATCCTCAAATGATCCTATCATTTAGGAATAATCACAAATGTCAATTTACATGTTCATTTTATTTGAATTTAATCTCTTTCTAATCCTAGTGTTGGGGAACACTTTCCAAGGAATTAGGAGATACATGAAATATGTTTAGGATTGCAATTAAATGACATCCTATTCCCAACATTCTCCCACTTGACATTATACATTGTAGTTATTCTAAACTAAGAATCATTATTATAAATCAAGTACAAGAATGAAAGCCAATGGCCTTCCTACACCAAGAGAACTTATTTGTAGGAACTATTTTCATAAGATAATCTATAGAATTGATCAAAGTGTTAGCTTTCTCAATCAATACCTTCCCACTCTCAACCATTTCTTGCACAAAGTTATGCTAAACATGCTTAGTACAATCATGATACATAAGATTTTTGGCTAAACAAATAGTACTCTGACTATCACATTCAAGTCTAATTTGCTTGCAATTATTAACACCAATACCTTTCCTAAGTCTTTGTAACCAAACTTCCTTTTAAGAGGCATGTGTAGAAGCCATGTACTCTGCTTCTATGATGTACAAAGAAATTGTTGTTTGCCTCTTAGTCATCCAACTAACTGCAGCTCCAAACAAAGTAAACACATAGCCACTTGTCAACCTCTAATTGTCCAGGTCTCCTACCCAATCTAAATCAATAAAACCCTGTATGTCTAATGATCTATGCATAATATCAATATCATTAGCACAATGATAAATCAAACAAAAATCAAAAGTATCTTGTAAATATCTAAACACCCTCTTAACATAAGACCAATGTTCTTTACCAAGGTTATGCATAAACCTACTTAGAACTCCCACTAATTGGGCTATATATGGTCTTGTACAAACCATTACATACATCAAACTACTAACTACACTTACAATGGAGTCACCAAGCCATTGTATATACTTCCATACATGCAAAACCATGGGCTCAAAACCATGTGCTAAAGACCACTAAAGGTTAATCCACTAACTCTAACCTAAGAACTAGTTTAACCCAACAATCCCCCCCTTACCACTCAGGAGAAATCCTCTCTTACTTGGCCTTTCCTTTTAGGGATTGAGCAATTCACACTAGATCTTATAGCCATAAGCCCAATTACATATATTAAATTTTACATACCACTCCATTTTTAGTTTCACCATCTCATAACTAGATCCATTGAATCTTTCAATATCTAGATGAGAAGTAAAACTCATTGTAACATACTTCTTTTACAAATCTACAATAACATAATAGTAAAAGCTCCCACTACAACCAAAAACCTTTAAAATTTTAAGAGAAAAGAATCTCAAACCCTAACCAGCCATGGCTCTTGTGCCATAGAAAAATGGCCCCTGGTCATTTTCATGGCTTTTTAGGTCTTGTTTCATGGTGTTGGAACTATTTTACTTTGATTTTATGTTGTAGCATGGCTTGAACATGCATATTTAGGTACTAAAAATCAAAGAATGACATCTTGTGAAGGTTTTGTGAAGTTTTGTAAAGTATTTCTACATTCTTCTAGACTCTATTTATTCCAATTCACCTAAATATCACCTTTTCATCACTAAACAAGTCCTTTTTTGAAGTGTTGTAAAGTCTTTTAACAAGCTTTCACACATTTCTAGGAATATTTTCATTATTTATCCCTTTCTCATGCTTTATTTGGTCCCTTTTATACCCTAATATGACTTAATTAAGTACATTTTTTAATGTTATCCTGACCAAAAAACATTAAATGCAACACTTTTCCCGACACACATTTTTAGGTCCTAGGTGGGACCCATTCACCATTGGTGACAAATGAGTTCCCCTTGGCCACAAATTCAAAATATTTTAAATTTTCTTTTGGGGTTTTATTTAAAATCACTTGATGTCGGCTTGTGATGAGGAATGAATAGGTAACAAAGGCAAAATTGTGTATAAATAAGATATTTTCACCTCATTTCAACCCCCATTCATCAAGTTCACTTATCCATCTATTCACTCAATCATTCAAGCATTATTCAAGCACTTTGAAGCATTAACTGACATTACTTCATATTTGCATCATTAAGTGTTTGGTAAGTTGATAGCATTTGCATGTCGTTAGTTTATCATTCTCTTTCATTTCATATTTCATTAAGGGTTTGACCAAGGAAAACCCCTATTCACTAACCCTTAACCATTTTTCACTATTGCATGTTTGTTTGCAACCTTTTGTGTGCATATTTCACAATATTTTAGGTGTTGAAGTTTGGTTTACAAGTCAACTAGGTGCTTCAAGTCAACTCAAGTCTATTTCAAGCTTGGAGAAGATTTTATGTCCATTTCCTACAAAATTGACTTCGACAACCTAACAAGCAATGATTTCCAGATCTAGTGTTGTAGAGTTGTCTCCTAATTTTTCAAAAAAAATGGAGAGGAATGATTCACCACTAGTGGTGAATCAGTCCCACCTTAGGATTGAAAATCTGAATTTTGTCAGATTCTGGATCCCAATAGTCAGAAACAAGCTTTTGATAGTTTTTCACTAGGAGGACTAATTCACCACACTAGGCAAATGAGTCCCATCGTGAAAAATTGGTGACTTCAACCAAATTTCACAACATTCCAAATTCATCACACTTTTCCCTGGTGCACTCTTATTTAACTCATTTCTTTTTGTTCTACATATTCTCTTCATTTACTTCATTATTTTCATATCACAATCTGTTTTCAAACATAGTTTTAATTTCACTTTTGTACTCATATCCATTCATTTAGATCAGTCAATTGCATTTAGTTAACTTCATTTACATTAGACAACATTTTATACAACATAATTTAACTGAATCATTAGAATTTTTGGCCCTATCTCTCTCCTTTTAGGTGAAAAATCCTAGAAATGCAAGAGAAACAATAGGGTCCCAAAAATATATGTTTCATTTTTTATACCAAATCTTGAAAATGAAGGTAATATTGTAGCTTAAAATTTGTAAGACTATGAGACTATAGATCTAATTAAATTTTCTTTGTCACAATTCTTTGTGTATGATTAATCTATTTAGATCAATTTTATCAATTGTAGAAAGAGACATAATATTGTAGAAGAATGAGACAAGAATATAGAAGTGAAACAACATATATGTAGAGAAACCCTTTTGAGAGAAAAATCCACCAGAATCAATAGTGCTTGTAATATTTAACCTTAGAACAATATTACAATAATACTGTATCATTCCTTGATTGATATTCTTCCTTTGCTTCAACAATCCTTATTCACAACCTATAATAAACTCTCATGGAACTCTCATACAATTTATGTAGCAAAATCTATCCATGCATTCCATGTAACCAAGCATGAATCCACACATATCACTCCATGCTTCAAACCCTCACACATGCACAAGCTAAACATGCTAACCTACAAAAAACTCTAATGAACATGCTGCAATTAATAGACAATAATATGAGCATGTAGACTTATTGGAGTTATACAATACAACAACATAAAGCTCCTTAAAAAAATCTACACCTAGATTGGGCAAGTAGAGTTCCACAATGTGATTTGAAGTCAAACCAAAGTATTCCTCAATTTAGGTGCCCCAAACTGAATAATTAACTAAAATTTGGTCAAGAAAATATCTTGAAAAAAATCACCTTAAATTTGGCACCCCGAAATGAGCCCACTTGACTAAGCCTTGTAAATATCTTCTCATGCAAAGGGTGTTAACTCAAAGATACCAACTTGGGCATCCAAGGTGGGTTCAAGTCAATCTTAGTTAATTGAAACATCTCTCCACCAATTCATGCAAAAGATATGCATGATTGATCATCCCCACTAAATTGAAGGTATCCACCTTTTATCAGTCATGCAACTCAACTCAACGTAAGTCAAGTAGAATTCAACTCAAACTAGCTACATCTAGTTGAAGATAACTGAACTAAAATGAATTGAACTAAACTCCACTCATGTAAATTTATCAATCCCTAATTTGTAGGATCTTTACATGCATTACTGAAGTGTTATCAATCCTCCAAATAGTTAACTAAAGCAAGGTTAGTTCCACCTTCCATGTGGGTACCCCATGTGCTCCTATCTTGTAGGATCTTTTCTTGGATGTCCCTAGATGTTCCTATCATTTAGGAATAATAACAAATGTCAATTTACATGTTCATTTCATTTGAATTTAATTTCTCTCTAATCCTAGTGTTGGGGAACACTTTCTAAGGACTTAGGAAATACATGAAATATGTTTAGGATTACAATTAAAAATGGAATCTTATTCCCAACAAGAAACAATGCCTTGGATAAATGTGGCCCCATGGTGATGGAATTCTATGACAATCCATATATCATTTCATCACCATGAGAAGCCATCGAGAAGGCGTTGAGCTATTTAGAAATATTCCTAATAGAAATTTTTCCTCATGGTGATGGAATGCTATGACAATCCATATAGCATTCCAGCACCATGAGACCAAATTCCTTCGAAGAAATTTCCCAACAGTTTGTTTCCTTATCAATGCTATAGATTTTTCCATACATACAATTTCTTATAATGGCATTCCATGACAACACATTTCTTTAAGGAATTTCTTGATGCAGTTCATTTCCTTGCCTATGCTACCACATTTTTCATACATGTATGCTTAAGAATTTTACCAAAATTTAATCTATAGCAAGTGTTATTTTTTATTTAGTCCATTTACGAAAAATTTGGTAGCAGAAGCAAGCCACATGTAACACTTTCAACAATGCCACTTGCTTACAAGGAACTTCAAGGTGCATCATGTGTAGGAAAAATTAAATGTGTAAGAAATGTTTCAAATGGTGGTTTTCATAGGATTAAATATAAGCAATGAAACACATCTAGTTCTAGGTCCATGTGCCCTTCCTTGATGTTGATGTGTTTTTTATGCACCTCTCAACACAGGCAGTGCATAGGTGCACTACCTCTCTTGAAATACAATCTTCCATAATCAGGTTGCAGAACACTATCCCAAGGTCTCTAATGTCAGGTCTTGACAGTGCTTGGAATATATCAGTTGTTTGATGTGATTTGCTGGAATCACAAGGCGGTCTGATGTAGGTAATACAAAGTGTGGGAATTTGGATCTTGGAATGGAGTTTTAAAGATAGGAAAGTTATCAGGCATTTTGCTGTAGGTTCAAACAGCATTCGTAGACTCCATGTTTATCATTGGATTTAGCTTTACAATGTGCAATGAACCTTAGCAAAGGTTACTCATTAAAAAAAATAAAAAAGGGGTAGGGAAGAAAGGAGGTTCCTAGATTTGCAACTAATTGTGAACAGTGATGGTGGAGTTCCTGCAATGGACAGCTTCTTGAAATAATATACCACTTAACCAAAAATCTCATAGTCTCATGGAATTCGTGCTATCTTCTAAGGTTTGCAAATGTTTTGTCTGTCATTCACCATACGCATGCATGAACAAAGATGAAAGTTTTGGAGCAGCTTCGAGTTCAAGTCTAGGCTAACTTTACACAACTATCTACCATCAGCAAACAACAAAAAGTATGGACTAAGAAGTTATCAACACAACAGGAATTTTCATGATCATAGGACAGCATTCCTAAAATCTAATAAAGCAAGGAAACAATTAACTAGAACATCAATAAACCTAAGTTCAACATCTAACAATGGAGATTGAATCAAGCAACATGTGAGAAACTCAGAAAATACACCAATTCAATGTTATTTTCTTTATAAATTTCTACAGCATGCCTTTACAACAACTCAACTCCCTTTGCAAATGAGAGAAGAAATCTATTTATAGTGCCCAAAAGATCTAATGAATGGCCAAGATCAATTCTTATTGTGTTGCCACAATTCATTAGAAAATAGGGTTTCACCTACCCCAAATATATCACAATTTAAAATTACATTTTATCATTTTCCTTGTTTTGTCACCTAGTGACAACACTGTAGCTCTTTTGTCATTTAGCGGATTATTGTTTTCACTGTAGCTACTCTTCAGGGAGTTCCTCATCTTTGGCAAGGCTATCCTTTTGCCCCTTAGAAGCTGCGTATTCTATGAACTTGAGGATGATTGCTTGGAGCTTGTCTATTTCAACGATTTCATATCGTAGCACCTGGTAGCTCCACTCTTTTGCGTTATCTTCTAGATTTTTCCAATCCTCATCATACTTTGTGCCTTGGTCCCTGAACAGCTCTGATTGATCAAAGGAATGGGTGGCAAAACTTAGGAATTCCACTGTGATCTCACTAGCCATCCCGTCCTTCATCTTCTCCTAGAAGTAGGGCTTTATCTTCTCTAGATCCATTTGTACTGTGGGCATGTCATAGTCAGTCATTAGCTTGAGATAAGGAGCACAATCTGCCCTGATTTTCTTGATCCATTGAATGTCTAGATCCACCTTGCTCATGATTTGTTCTAGTCTTTCCCTCCAGTTTCCAAAGTCTTGTCGCCATACATCCATTAGCCAGTGATCATCTTTCTCAAATGCAAGCTCCTTTTCCCACATGGCTTCTGGAATTTCAAGGATAGCTTCGATCCATGGAAAGGTGGAGTCGTAGGTCACAGGGAAGTCAGTGCAGAGCTTCCTCATGCCCTTTAGAGACTGCAAAAAATCTAAGAACTTGTTGGTTGTTCGCACAACCCGACTAATTCCCATGTTTCTGACATATGAGACTTGTCAGAGCCAGTCCTCTATGGTCTTTTCTAAGTTCTTCCTTCTTTCCATCTTATCAATCTGCTTCTTCGATAGCAACTGGGGTGCGACTGTGGATGTGGTAGGTAGGTCATCCACTGAAGACCATTGTTGTATGTAATCTCTTAAGGCCACGACCTATGCCTTGAGCTCATCCTTCAAGATCTTATCCTATTTTATCAAATGCACCACCGTAGCCACTGACTCCTCAAGGTGTCTAACTTTATGCTCTCTAGTGGCAGTCCCCAAGTCGATGTTGGAGATGTTGTAACTTACCTCGGATTGGCCAATCACAGGAGTTGCTATTTGCACTGCTCGAGACCCAAACACATCCATCATCACCCTGGATCCAATTTTGGGCTTCTTCTCTTTCTTTGTCATGATTTGAGACTGAGCCAAGATGGCCTCTAATCTCACCCTTGGGACCTTTAATACAGGGGTTTTTCTTTCGAGCTGCCTCTCTAACCATTCAGGCACAACAGATTTCCCCTTCGGTGAATCATGGTCACCCTCACCCTTCTCAGTCAAGATCAAGGTTTCTGCTCCCTTCTCCTCTGGGGACTTTCCTTTCTGCTTGGTAGCATCTCCCTCTTCCTTGTCAGAATCTTGGATGAACACGAGGCATTTGATAGGAAGCATAGAGGACAGTTGCTGTATGGGACTTTCTTGCTCTGCCATCTCTTCTTCTTTCTTTTCCTCAGCATGTTCAATCTCATGCACATGTTCTATTAATTACTCGACTTCGAGGCTTTCAACAGTTTGGGCCCCACCCTCAATTTTGTCTTCTTGCTGATGTTCTTCTTCTTCAAGGGGTAGCTTTTCTTCTTCTGATTTGGTGTCCTTTGGCTCCCGATCTAGCTCTTCTTCAAGGTCATCGTCAAAGGCTTGCACAATTAACCTACCACCAGGGCTACCTTCCTCGTCCCCGCTTTCCGAGGAACCAGTTCCCTCTTCTTTATAGGCCACATTGTCAATTACTCGGTGCTCATATTCTGGGTGCTCGTGGTACTCATCAACCTCTTCCTCATAGGCCTCTCAGGATTTTCGTTCTCATTCCTCCCACTCCTTAGAGATTAGCATGGTGGCTTCAATAGCCGGCGGCCCTGTCAGTGGTTGTGAAGGCTAAGCAGTAGCAAGGGCTTGTGCGAGGGCTACTTGAAGAGCGAGATCCATTAGGATCTGGGTTAGCTCGGAGGGAAGATTCTACATATGTCTCGAGAGAGCCTCAGGGACGGTGGAAATGGGAATAGGTGCCATCACAGTTGCTAGAGGGAGTGATGTGGTTGGTGACATGGAAGTAGAGGAAGGGGGCGTGGTCATGGTAGAAGACGAGTCGACAATTATTATAGACTCAGCCGGAGGCGAAGGGGAGAGATGGACAAAAATGTCTACTTCCGGTGGGGATGTGGCAACCATAGCCAGAGAGGCAGGTGGCACAGTAGCAGGGGCAGGGAGAGCCAACAAAGGTTCCAATTGATCTATACCCTTCACCTTCTCCTCCTAGGTGTAGGGTTGTTCTGTGGTGCTTCCTACTTGTTTGAGCCTTTTGGAGGGTGAGCCTCCTGCTTCTTTCCTTGCATAGACCTTGGGTTTCAGAGACTATTCTACTTCTCTACCCTTTCTCTTCTTGGATCTAGTGAGCAAAGGAGACTTGCAGGTCCCGCCGGTAAAAGTGGTGGCAACAGCATCCTCTGTGGCACTTGGCTCAGTTTTGAGCCCTTTGTAAGTCAAAATTACTCATCGTTGCTTTAATTGAGCCACTTTCCCATTGACCCATTCCTTAGTATGAGCCAAGATTGGCTTGGTTATAGTGTCGAGGTGATCGACCTCCTGTTCATCCCAGTCAATTGATGGTATCAACAAATTGGCGACCGCAGGGTACATGGGGTGCATTATGGTGCTCTCATCTTCCTCGACTTGGTCTGGTATGGGGAAAGGTTGCACCTTCCTTAAAAATTGCACAGTCATTTGCATATAGTGCCTTGCTTGTACCTCTTTGTCATCTTGACAATCCCCACAGAAGTCTTCAATGTGATGCAAATGGGCATACCCTCGTCCCAATGCCTTCCTAATGTGGCCATGCGTGTCTATCCCTGGGAGAGTAGTGTGTAAGTAGAAATGGTAATCCTTCAGCTCTTTCACAGAGTTACCGGCACACTGGAAAGTTTGCAGTCTATACATTCCCTAGCCCAAAGTCATGGGATAAGAAATCCCTTCTATGTGTTTGCTGCTAAAGATTGCTTGTATGTGTTGGAGTTGTTGGAAAAGCTCCTAAAGGATGATCCGGTCATTGGGGTACCAAGGCAACATGTTTGGCCTTTCAGTGAAGCCCTAGGCATGGATGTACGTGAACTTCAGATACTAGATAAAGAGGAAGGCATACTATTTCAAAAGTGCCCTGGCGCTGTGGGAGACCCTCCTCTCAAAGTCTCCAACAATCATTTTGATAATATACCCAATGAAGGCATCATTTACTCTGTAGTATTCCTTCTTGAAGTTCTGGTATTGGAGCTATGGGTACCTATCATATGCTTTGAGTCTTCGCCCTTGCTCCTGATGAGGTGCCACAAACAACCCATTATACTATCTCTGATCCGTCAAGGAATAGACAAGATAGGAAGTCATATAAAATTTAGAGCTCTTCTTTATGTTGACAAATTGCACATGGAAGCAGTTGCTTATTATGCCTCCCCAATAGAATGAAGTCTTTATTGTGACATCCTCATTCCCTCAAAGAATTTGTTCAATGAAGTATACCATCCATTCCTAAAAGTAGGCGGCCGCAGGAAGACCCATAACTCTACTTAACATGGTGACCAAGTCGTGGTATTATTTGTGGAAGTCACTACGGAAGAGTTCTTAAGGAACCTTCGTAGCGTTGCCCTGCTTTTCTTTGAGCCAATGCTGATTTATTAGCTCCTTACATCCCGTCAGATTATCATCCCATGCTGCTTGGCATTCTTCTATGTTGGGAGCTTCCATCTCTTGAAATGTGGGAATGTGGAAAGTTTTTGTGATCCCTATAGGTGACATATCAGTCAGAATGTTGCCCTCTCTATCAACGATTATTCTTGTGTTGGCTTGATATGCCTCTCAACAAGCCATGACCAACTTAGGGGCCACGAGGGATGGAGGGAATCCAATGGTCTTTGCGATTCTGCTTTGCCTTATCAACCTTACATTTTTGGTCATTGGATTGACCTTGACCCTTTGTGTGAATTTGTCAATATTGATGTGGCCTATGATGGTATCAGTGATCTCCTTCCAATCTGTGGTGACTTTTCAGTGTAGAGGCTCACCTTAGAATTGGTACTTCATCTGGTCCTTGTCCTCTTTCCCTCGAGGATTTTTTCCTAATATTTTCTCTTTGTCCTTCTTGACAGGTGCCGTTGAAGGTCCCACGCCTGATTCCTTATATCCTGTAAGCAAAGGCATAGTCAACACAATAGATCACAAAAGCATTCATGCTAGCTGAAATCCTAAAGGTAACATCCATTTTAAACAATCCATCTGTTAAGCACAACATGATCTTTTATTTCCTGATGTCTTTGATCTTTTGATTAAGGGCATTTGAAAATTTTGGTCCTAGAGGGCCGGACTTCCTTGGCAGGAATGTTGTTTGGAAGGGCAAAAGGGGCGGAGGGCTCCCGAGGATTCTTTTCAGTCAGATTTTAGCACTTTGAGAGGTTCCTAATGAAAAGGACCAAGATTAAGCATGTAATTCAAAGTTAGATTTTAGATTTGTGCCCATTTGGATTGGTTTAGGAGAATCTAGAAGTCCTGGGCCGAAGCGCTGCCTGGAGATGGCAGTTTGAACAGCAAGCCGAAAATAGAATTTCAAAGACAAAAATCTGAGGTTCGGTGTCTGGTAGATCGTAGGGCGATCAATAGTTCATGACTTCACTTCTTCAGCTTCGGGCTTGTGGCACCGGGGAGGTGTTCGTCTTCCTCCATTTGTGATGGCAATCATCAGATGAAATTCTAGAAGGGGTAGCCTGGCAGTAAGGGCCCGGCGGGGTGAGGTTCCAGCCAGGTTCGTATGTCCTGCCAACAATCGGGAGTAGGACCGGGCCCGGTGCGGGAGTCCGCCGCTTTGATTTCATTTTCTAAGTTTGGCGGCGAACGGGAGGGTGGATTCCAACGAGTGGAAGGATGGGTGAGATTTTTACTTGGAACGGTGGGCAAGGAGAGGAGTCCCGCACACCGAATCTCGGTGTGGATGAGGGAATTTAGTAGCTTTCATACTGAGTCTAGAAGGCCGGGGGGCGTGGTGCATTCACCGTTTAGGAGAGCAAATTCCGGATGGAATTCTGGAGCATCGGGTCTGGGCAGAGATAAACTAGATTATCATTCAACTTTGAATTTTAGTGCCACAGTGGTCTGAAAGTTGGAGCCCGGAGATCAGAAGGATGGGCGAGGATTTCCCTTCGGGACTACGGATCAGGACATGACTCTCAGGCAGTGGAGCCCAGTAAGAAAAATGGCATTTCTTGATCAAAGGTTACCCCCGTGACGAATGGAGGTCCAGAGCCCAGAGGTCAAAAGAACGTCCAGAATCACCAGGAGAAAGGTGGTGTCATTGTGAGGTCCTAGCGATGAACGAACGTTTCCTCGATGATGAAAGAAGGACGAAATCTGGGGAATGGATGTCCGGAGTCCCAAGCCTGAAGGATCCGAAGGGTGCTTACTTAAGCTAAAATGCCCACAGCGAGGGGAAGGGCGGGGCCCGGAGCTCAGAGGGGTGAGGAGGGTTAGCTGTTTCGACATAGCAGTATCCATAGCAACTTCCAAATGAGGAAGTTTGATGGCTCGGGCCTGAAGGAAGAAATTACCATTGGCAATAAAGTTTATCGTTTGGTATGAATGGCCAAGGCATGTCCCGAGGCCAAAAGGGATGATCTTCCTATGCGAAGAATGATCATGGCGAGGTAAGGTTTAGGATTCATGATGAGGGCATCATTGAAGGTTTCTCAAGTTTTCAACACATGGGTTTTATACGCGATGTCATTTTTTATCATCTTCATGCCTTCTTAACATTTTTCGTTCATTTAAGTCCTTAGAAATCAAAAAAGAATGCACAGGAGGGTGAACGGAGGACCTAACTCGAACAATCGATGTAGGGAGATGTGGAATCCACCTACGATCGATGAAGTGTCGGTGAGAGCGATGAGCGTGAAGGTGTCGAAGAAAGTGGGCTCCTCTAGCAAGTTCTGTGAATGCTCTGCAACTCTGTCAAGTGATAATGATGGGCTCAAATGGGTATTTTATAGTCCTAATCACCATTAATGACTGCATTAAATGTGGGTACAGGGAGAGAAAATTTGGTGAGTTTGAATGTCAGCAACGGTGGCGGGAGACTCAGGGTCCGATAGTCAGGTGGGTGCAAGTCAGCGGTCGCTGGAGGATTTTGTCTCAGTTGGGTCAGCGGCAGTGGAGAGAGAGACAAGGCTTGGAGGGCAGAATTCTGCCAAAGACCCGCCATTAGAGACGGCAAAACCATCACAGAATCTCAGAGACAAAATTCTTGAAGATCAGGCCCGAAACACCCTACGGAAGCCTAGATTTCATGCAAACTTTTCAGATGGTAAACATGGTGGCGGGACCCAGAAGGCGGGACACTGCCAGAGGTTCGCCGTCTGGGACGACGAGATATCCCCAGAACTCAGGGAGCGAAACTTCAGGGTCTGGGGCCTGGATAGTTAAGCAGCCATCGAGGCTTAAAATGGATTGCAGATAGAGAGTAGGATATCAGACCCCAGGGACTGAGAAGATGCAGATCGAACGCTATTGGGAATGGCAGACAGAACAAAGAAAACCCAGCAAGGGAAGCCCAAACGGCTGGGGCTGGTAGGGCCCAAGGCTATTGGAAGGGGCAAACTACCAGAGTGACTCTGCGAGGGAGTAGAACATGATAAAATCAAAAGGGGAAGGCACGGTCAACTTATGGTAGGACTTTAAATAAACATTGACCATCTAAGATAGCAAAAAGTGGGGCACACAAAATAAGGCAATGACAAAAATGACCTGTCAAGGTGAAAGAAAAGAGGGTCCCCATTCTGAATGGGGCGTGTGTGCTAAGGGAACAACAAATGGCGACTCTGCTGGAGAATGCTCCCGAGCATTCTAAGGATAAATACTCATTCAGGACCTAGAATCTCTGGTTTCACAGACCAGGAGTGGTTTCCATAGATGAATCTGGGAGAACGAGATCCTTAATTGGGTAAGTTTACAGGACATCTCAGAAGTGTGTGTAGTGAGTTCATTTCTTTCCTTGGGATAGTGAACAGGGTTACCAATTCAACCGAGCGAGGTACATAAATTGTCTAACACCAAAAGTAACCTAGACATTGCTCCACTGCGAGTCAGGCGTCCATAGCCCCGATGGAGTTGTCGCTGCAATCCTGTGGATATTGCTCTACTGTCGGTTGGGCGTCCATAGCCCCAGTAGAGTTACCCAAACACCCATACGGTCACTTATTTTTTAGAATTCCTTTGTTCTTTTGTTTTGATATCCCTTCAATGTTCACTTCTCATTTATCATTCAATTTAACTGGGTAAGCATGAAATCCTACAATGTGTTTGAAACTGTAGTGGTCACTGGAGCAGACTTAAGATTTTTCACTCACCAGGGTGTCATAACAACCATGGCACAGTCCTTCAAAAATGATTATTATGTGTTTTGTTCAAGATCCAAGATGTGTGTAAGAAGATCCAATCCAGGGTCAAGTTCTGAGTAGAGCTCAAACAAGAAAATCATTCATAGATAGCTTTCAAAGGTTGATAGTCAAGAGTGAATGTTTAGCCAAAGAATACAAAGGACGGACAACAAAGTAAACTAATTGTCAAGCAAGCATGACCATCGCTAAGGGGCAGGAAACAACTTTTCAAAACAAAACTGTTGGGAGGGGGAAACAAAAAATAGTGACACAAAACACAAAATGCAAGCAAAGTAGAAAAGCAATCTACCTAACTAGTGTACAAATATTTACAAAGAAGAGCTCGAATGAGCTTAGGCCTAGAAGTAATGCTCCAGGTGCTACCCGTTGACTGGCAATAGGACGTTCTCACCAATTAAGGTCTTTAGGAAAAATGCATTATCTCCCAAAATCTCAGCTATTTGAAAGGGGCCAAGCTAGAGCTTGTCGAATTTGTTATGTCCCCCTTTCTTTTCGTGGGCCTTGTCCCAATACAAGACTAAATCTAAAATTCTAAAGGCTTTGATCTTGGCTCGGTGGTCGAACCATCTTTTAACTATGCCCTGATGTTTGGAAAAAATTTCTATTGCACGGTCTCAAACTTCCTCTAAATGCAAGAGCTTAGCTAATCGAGCTTCCCTCCAATCTCCTCCCTCATAAAAATCGTTGATGAACTGAAGAGTAGGAATCTTCAGATGAATAGGAAATACTGGTTCTAGGCCATAAATAAGGTGAAACGGGGAATCACCAAGGGAAGTCTTGTGGCGAGTGCGATAAGCTCAAATGGCAAAATGGAGCTGGGTATGCCAGTCCTTGGGATTTCTATGTAGCAGTTTTTTTATTATGGTAATCATTTTTTTATTCATAGATTCAGCGAGGCCATTTCCTTGGGGGTAGTAATTGGATGAAAACTTAAGGGCAATCCCGTAGTCAAATGCCTAACTAAGAAATTTTAGTGAAGAAAAATCTGGTCCATTGTCACATACCAAAGTATAAGGACAACCAAAGTGATTTAAAATGAAACTTTCTAAGAAATTAGTAACTACTTCAGTTGTACATTGCTTATATAATATTATTTTCATCCACCGAGTACAGTAATCAATAGCAGTAAGAATGTACCTATGTCCCATAGACAATGGAGGGCTTACCAGACCAATGAAGTCGAGACCCCATTGCGCAAATAGCCTTACCTCTAGCACAGGCTGCAGTGGGATAGCAACATTCTTTCCCCTGGTGGCAGCGGTCTGGCATGTGTGACATGAACGAACATGACAATGAGCGTCCTTGAAGATAGTTGGCCAATAATACCCTACTCTCAATATCTGATGTGCTGTGGAAGAACAAGAACCATGGCAAGTGCCAAATTTATCGTAGAACTCTTTTAAAACTCGATCCGCTTCTTCCTTACCCAGGCATCTTAAGTAGATGCCTTCATGATTCTTCTTGTAGAGAATGGAACCTTGTAACATATAACCATTGATCTTCAATCTAAGGGCCCACTTTTGGACTCCTTGCAAGTGTGGCATACACTTGTGGTTCAACAGATAATAAATGACATTCTGGTACCACTCTCCAGGAGAGACATCCTCAAGCTGGTACTACTGCACAGTGAGTTCAGGTTTAGCTTCTGCTGCCACTTCAGAAATCATGCGGGTGAGTGCTTGTCCTCTTTCCAGCTTCATTGGTTAGATCTCCATGTCATATTCTTGGAGTAGGGTAACCCATTTAGCTCTTCTTTCACCCAATTCATTTTGCATGAGCATCATTTTTACTGCTGGGTCAGGGACAATGACAAATACCTTATTGCACAGGATGTAGTGTCTAAATTTCTTCACCCTTCTGATGAGAGCATACGCTTGCTTTTCTACATTGTGATATCACAATTTAGCATCCTTTAGGGGAGCACTCATGAAGGTGATCGGGTGCTCATTTCCTTCCTCATCCTTCTGGGTCAACATGCTAGTACAGGAATGCCCTGAAGCAAATGAGTAGATGTAGAATGACTTTAGATAATCTAGGCTGACTAACACAGGTGCCTTGATGATGGCTTGTTTGGTTTCCTTAAAAGCTTGTTTGGCATCAGGTGCCCACTCAACTTTGGCATCTTGTTTCAACATAGCATTCAGAGGTTTAACAATCTCTACGAAACCCATAATGAATTTCCTGACGAAATTGATCTTTCCAAAGAAAGATTTTAATTCTTTCTTGCTTCCAAGGGGGCAGAATTTGGAGTAAGGACTCGATACGTTCAGGGTCTATGGAGATACCCTGTTCTGAAATGATGTGCCCAAGCAATCTGCCTTCGGTCACTCCAAAATACACTTCTTGGGGTTAAGGGAAAACCTGAACTCCCTGCATCTCTGAAACACTTTGCATAAATCAGAAATGTGATCACCTCTTTTTTTAGAAAACATAGTTAAATCATCCATGTAGATGATTATGCACTTGCCAATCAGATCCTTGAAGGTGATATCCATAGCTCGTTGGAAGGTGGCACTGGTGTTGATGAGCCCAAAAGGCATTCTCCTATATGCGAACGTTCCCCACTTGGTGGTGAATGCTGTTTTATGATGTTCCTCATACTATACTATCACCTAGTTATACCTGGAGCATCCATCGAGGAAAGACTTCATTTGGGAGTCGTTGACGATTTGTAACACCTCATCTAATGAAGGCACTAGATAATTATCCTTCTCTGAAGCTCGGTTCAAATTGTGGAAATCCACACACAATCTGATCTTCCCATTCTTTTTTCTAACTGGGACCAAATTGGCTACCCATGTGGAATGCCTAACTAAGAAAATAATCCTTGCCGACAGTAATTTCTTTACTTCCTTGTAAATGACGGGTTCCAACAAAGCATTGATAAGATGCTGCCGCTGACGAAATGGGCTCACCTCTATCTTGAGAGGGATGGTGTGCATGATGATAGAAGTGTCATATGTTTTTAAATATTCATAGCTCCATGCCACCATTTCATGATATTTCTGCAACATATCCGTTATTCGTTTCTTTTCCTCTGGTGTGCATACCTTGCCAATAAAAACATTCTTGACTTCCTCAGTTGTCTCAAGGTTGAGAGCATCATATTGGTTGCTTATGACTTCTTTTTTTGTTTGTTGGTTCTAGTCTTTGATCTGATCTAAGTCAAATACATGTTCCAACTGAACCATGCCTCTTGGGATTGTATTGGTTTTGAGGTTAATGACTCCTTCTATGTCTAGTTCGGCTTTCTACAGATCAGCTTCATCAATTATTTGGACTACGAAGACATTGGAACTTGTGATGAATTTGAGGATATGTTTGTCATCATTGAAGACATGTAAGTGGGTCACATTATTTGGGAGTGATGGTGTGGATATCAACTCAACCGTGAATTTCTTGAGCCCAAATAAAGAGAGGGGTTGTAAGGTGTTGGCCGCTTGAGCCAAAGCATCAACTATTTGATTTTGAGCATGAGAGATAAATTGTATATTGAATGAATATAAACCTTCCAGGAGATCCCAAACCCTATGCCTATAATTAGCAAGCCTTCTATCATGACAAAAATATAGCATCCTGACCTGTTTGATTACTAGTTCAGAATCCCCAAAAACTTGTAGCATTTTCACATTTTTCTTCAAGACCATGAGAAGGCCATGGACTAGGGCCTCATATTCTGCCACATTGTTGGTACAATAAAATTGTAATCTATGGGCAGCAAGAAAGGTCTTACCCATTAGACTGATGAGTTCAAACCCAACTCCAGCTCCTTGCTTGGAATTGGATCCATCAAATTGGAGCATCCAACACGCGGAAGGTTCTTTATCTTTGGGCTTGATTAAGTTCTTGTTCCCTTTCAGCTGGGTGACTGGCTCCATGATCTTGGGGGAATTTTTTGGGGTGGTGTGGTGAATAGCGGGTGGTTCTGTTAGAGCCTCCTTTGGTATTTCAATCCAGGGAGCAGCTGATCCTTTAATATGTTCGACTGCCATTTGACATAAGAAACAATCAAACTCGAAGTGGGCAGCATTGTGGACTATGCACCAGTTTGGCAATAAGAGATCTTGGAAATTCATCTGGGTGCCCAAGCTAAGTTGGTCACTAACACACTTTTCCAGGAACCCCTGGAAATCATTGAGTACTCCCCAGTCGTCATCTTCATCATGTCTGTCATCTGGTTCCACCAACCCTTTTGTACTCAGAGATATTTGAGTGGAATATATCGGAGGACTGCACAACATTAGGAGTACTTCATTGGCACCTTCCTCCTGGAGCTTGACCTTGTTTTTGTAGGAAAAATGATGATAATTCCCTAGATCAGTCTCGGCAAACAACACCTCGCTAATATTATTTTACTCTGTGATCATGTATTTCATATGGGGTTCATGGTCGATACAGATTTGATTTGGCAGCCCTTTCCATGGTAGCCACATGTGAGAAAGGTCTGTGGTGGTATATCCATTCAGTGCTTTAGTGAAATCTTTTCCAAAGATGATTCCATATGCATCGGGAAAATCTACCACTTGAATATCAATGACTTGTTGTATCCTTAGGTCTATGACAATTTGCATCAGGATTTAATTTATTTCTCCTATGATGATAATCTATGTCTTGTCTAGCTGGGTGACTTTCCTCCTTGAAGGTGTGGGGGTGATGCCAAGAGCCTTGCATACTACCAAGGGCACGATGTTGGAAGATGCTCCTAAGTCAAGCAAGGAGTTATGTAGGTTCTTCTTGAAGATCCTGATGGTGGTTAGGAAAGGGGGAGTTTCCAATCTCCATTGGAAGATGCCTGTAGGAGTATCCATGTAAGCTACTTGATCCTTGTTTCTATCACTGCACTTATCCCTATTCTGCCTAAATGGTAGGTCCTTGGAAAATTTCTTATTACTCTATTCTAGTTCCTTTTCAATTTGTTTACTCACAGATTGGTTTACGGGGATATCCTTCTTTTTTTGGTATTATCCTATATTTTTGTTTCTTTCCTAGGCTCTTCAAAGGTAACCCTCTTAGCTGGTGCTTCTTGCGTTGTACTGGAAGATGGAGTCCCATTAAGGATCCTAAAAAATACATGTCTTACAGCAAGGACTTTGAGTAATTTAATGGCTGATAAACTAATTTTTACCTTCTTGAACTCTTCTGCCACATATTCGTCCATTTGCTCAATTTCGAAACTAAAAGCTTGGCCTATGGAAGAACTAGGAGGTTGGACTTTTGTTTGACTAGGAAGATTTTGGGATTGACCTTGAGCCTGATTTTGCGACTAGTTTTGAGACCCATTCTTGTTGAGGTATTGGGTAGGTATATGGGGAGGTCTGGGGTTGTTGCTGGTATTAGGATCCTGTGGAGTGGAAAAATTGTTTGGTGGGGTAGAAGTTATAAATGGTCCACCCGCCTGTCTATTCCTAAGGAAGTAGGGATTCAACCTTTGATGGAACATGTGGACCTCATCTACAAATGGTTCCTCTTCATCTACTTGACCATTATCTATTGAATCAAAAAGTTGCGCCAAAGTTTGCTCATTACTTACCTCTTGTACTTCTCCATCCTCAACCAGAATGGGCTCGACCTCGAGCTTGTTGTAATTGCCTCATGAAAATGGTGCTTGATTAACCACAAGGTAGGAGGAATCATATGGCTCAACTAGGATGGTGTCCCTACAACTAGCATTGTCTACTACATTCTGCACTTCTACCTAGAATATTTCAGCGACTGTCTAGAATTCGGGGCAATCCAACTTGGAATGCCTACTAGTTTTATGAATCCTGCACCATCTGGACAAGGTTGCCTCGGTAAGGTATACTCCAATGGTCATTTTTTTGGTGCTTACTAGTTGATCGAAAGGCGTAGGGATACTTCCATTATTGGGCCTAGTGTTCCATGTGTGATTCTACCTCTAAGAAGGTCTCCTTTCTGAATTCTAATTAGCATTTGGCCCCTATCATAGTTTTTCCTAGAGGAAGTGTTTGCTTCTCGATTGTCCCTACTATCCCTATTGTCTTGGTTGTCTCGGTTAAGATTGGCTTGGAAGTTATGCTGGGAGGCCTACAACTGATTGTTCTAATTTTTTAGGTGCATCATTTATGTGGATATTTTCTTTATCATCTCAGTTAGTTCCTCTAACTTTTCTTTCTCAGTCCCATTCTCAGGTGACAATGCTAGATTTTAGAGAAAAGCAGGCGGGGATGTTGGCTAATTTTGATAAGCTGGAGGAAATTCTGGTCCTGATAGGTACAATGGCACCTGGTGCTACTAGGAATACACCTATTGTTGTGGGGCAGCCTGAAAATAGTTATACTGTGGTTGAGGCTACAAATAGGAAGGTGTAGGAGACGCATAATTCAGTGGCTGCCTCAGATGTGGAATAATGGGCAACTGAGACACTTGATTCATAAGAGGGGTTTGGTGAGCAAAAGTCTTATTCAGTCCTTGAATCTACATCAGGTGAGCTATTAGCCCCAAAGAAGGCAGTGGGCCAGAGATATTCTACCCCAAATCCACACTAGTGACAACAGCCTCTTTATAGGCCGCCGCCAACAAGGCGGGCGGTCGTTGCATCCTTTTCACCAAAGCCGATGTGAGGTTGTCCAATGCCACAAAGTAGACCGGGATAGTTGTGACATCATTATGAAGGTACGGGTCCTTAAGCCTTGTATAAGCTTGATGAAAATGATTATTGAAGGACCTAATAGGTTCATTGACTTCCCTTCTGACAGACATAAACTGCTGGTAAAGTTTTGAAGGGCTGATGGGAATCTTATATTTCTGTAGGAAGGAATTCTACATTAGAGTCCACGAGGTAATGGATCCCCTCAGTAAATTGATGTACCAATAGAAGGCCTCTTCTCCCAACGAATGTGGAAAAAGGTGGCATGCAATGTCCTTGTGATCGACTTGCATTTCGGTAATTTCCATCTCAAATATTTTGATATGCTCCGTAGCTATTCTTTGTAGGTTGTGTGGATGGGACTTCGAACAAAATCCCTTCGAATTCTTGGGCATATCATGGTAGGTAGCGAAATGTATCGGCGAAGGGTTATGTGCTAACCAAGCCATGAAAGATGGTAGAGGTGGTATCTGCTATTGGGAAATAGCAAGTTGGGGCTATACCTGCAATAAGGCAACAATCTGGGACTGCACTGGAGCTGCTGCTGATTGGACTGTGCCCTGGGCTGAAAGGGCAGGGAGAGGAGCAATCCCCTAGCTACCAGAGATAGGAGGTACAAATGCAGTTTGAGATGGTTGGGTGGAAGACGAAGGCCAACTGAATGAAGGTGAGGATGGAATGGAAGTGAGTGGAGTGGAGGAAGAGGAAGAGGGAACGCTACTTCCCTTAACTAGCTTCGCCCTTATAGCGGGCTGCAATTCTTCAGATTCTGCCTTGTTTGGCATTGACCGTAAAATTCTTTGAAATCATTTTAGGGAGAATAATCTGATTCGATCCAGCTTCATCTTTAACCTTTAGCCTTTGTATTCCAACTTCAAGCCCTCCTTCTAGCACTAGTTCTATTGATGTATTTTTTATGCACCTCTCAACATAGGCAGTGCGTAGGTGCACTACCTCTCTTGAAAGACAATCTTCCACAATTAGGTTGTAGAACACTATCCCAAGGTCTCTAATGTTAGGTCTTGATAGTGCTTGGAATATCTTAGTTGTTTGATATGATTTTCTAGAATCATGAGGCGATCTTATGTAGATAACACAAAGCGTGGGAAGTTGGATCTCAGAATGGAGTTTCAAAGATAGGAAAGTTATTAGGTATTTTTCTATAGGTTCAAATAACATTCATAGACTCCATGTTTATCATTGGATTTAGCTTTACAATGTACAATGAACCTTAGCATAGGTTACTCATTAAACAAAATAAAAAAGGGGTAAGAAAGAGAGGAGGTTCTTGGATCTGCAACTATTTGTGAACAGTGATGATGGAGTTCCTGCAATGGACAACTTCTTGAAACAATATTCCACTTAACCAGAAATCTCACAGTCTCATGGAATTCATACTATCTTCTAAGGTCTACAAATTTTTCATCTATCATTCACCATACGTATTCATGAACAAAGATGAAATTTTTGGAGTAGCTTCAAGATCAAGTCTAGGCTAACTTTACACAGCTATTTACCATCAACAAACAACAAAAACTATGGACTTAGCAGTTATCAACACAATAGGAATTTTCATGATCACAGGACAACATTCTTAAAATCTAACAAAGAAAAGAAACAATTAACTAGAACAATAATAAAACCTAAGTTCAACATCTAACAATGGAGATTGAAGCAAGCAATATGTGAGAAACTTAGAAAATACACCAAGTCAATGTCCTTTTCTTTATAAATTTCTGCAGTATGCATTTACAACAACTCAACTCCCTTTGTAAATGAGAGAAGAGCTCTATTTATAGTGCCCAAAAGATCTAATAAATGGCTAAGATCAATTCTTATTGTGTGGCGATGATTCATTACAAAATAGGGTTTCACCTACCCCAAATGTATCACAATTTAAAATTACATTTTGTCATTTTCCCTGTTTTGTCACCTAGTGACAACACTGTAGCTCTTTTTTCATTTAGCAGATTGATGTTTTCATTGTAGCTACTCTTCAAGGAGTTCATCTTTGGTGGGGCTATCCTTTTGCCCCTTAGAAACTATGTATTATATGAACTTGAGGATGACTGCTTGGAGCTTGTCTATTTCAACAATTTCATATCGCAGCACCTATTAGCTCCACTCTTTCCCGTTATCTTTCAGCTTCTTCCAATCCTCATCATACTTTGCACCTTGGTCCCTAAACAGCTCTGATTGATTGAAGGCATGGGCTGCAAAATTCAAGAATTCCACTATGATCTCACTAGCCATCCCGTCCTTCATCTTCTCCTAGAAGTAGGGCTTTATCTTCTCCGGATCTATTTGTACTATGGGCATGTCATAGTCTGTCCTTAGTTTGAGATAATGAGCACACTCTACCCTAATTTCCTTGATCCGTTCAATGTCTGGATCCACCTTTCTCATGATTTGTTCCAGTCTTTCCCTTTGGTTGTCAAAGTCCTATTGCCATACATCCATTAGCCAGTGATTGTCTTTCTCAAATGCAAGCTCCTTTTCCCACATGGCTTCTAGCATATGAAGGATAGCTTCGATCCTTGGAAAGGTCAAGTCATGGATTGAAAGGAAGTCGATGCAGAGCTTCCTCATGCCCTCCAGAGACTGCAACAAATCTAAGAACTTGTTGGCTGTTCGCACAGCCCGACTAATTCTCATGTTTTCGACATATGAGACTTGTCAGAGCCAGTCCTTTGTAGTCTTTTCTAAGTTCTTCCTTCTTTCCATCTTATCAATATGCTCCTTGGATAGCAGCTAGGGTGTAGCTATGGATGTGGTAGGCAGGTCGTCTAGTGAAGACCATTACTGTATGTAATTTGTTAAGGCCGTGACCTATGCCTTGAGCTCATCCTTCGAGATCTTATCCTATTTTATCAAATGTACCATCGTAGCCACTAACTCCTCAAGGTGTCTAAATTTCTACTTTCTAGTGGTAGTCCCCAAGTCGATGGTGGAGATGTTGTAACTTACCCTGGCTTGGCCAATCATAGGAGTTGCTATTTGCATTGCTCGAGACCCCAAACACATCCATTCTCACCTTGGATTAGATTTTGGGCTTCTTCTCCTTCTTTGTCATGATTTGAGCCTAAGCCAAGATGGCCTCTAATCTTGCCCTTGGGTCCTTTAATATAGGGGCTTTTCTTTCAAGCTATCTCTCTAACCATTCAGGCACAACAAATTTCCCCTTCGGTGTATGGGACTTTCTTGCTCCACAATCTCTTCTTCTTTCTTTTCCTCAGCATGTTCAATCTCGTGCACATGTTTTATTAATTGCCTGACTTCGAGGATTTCAACAGTTTGGGCCTCACCCTCAGTTTTGTCTTCTTGTTGCTACTCTTCTTCTTCAAGTGGCAGTTTTTCTTCCTCTGATTTGGTGTCCTCTGGCTGCCAGGCCAGTTCTTCTTGAAGGTCATCGTCAAAGGCCTGCACAATTACCCTACCACCAGGGCTACCTTCCTCATCCCTGCTTTCCGAGGAACTAGTTCCCTCTTCTTCATTAGCCACCCTATCAATTACTCGGTGCCAATATTCTAGGTGCTCATGGTACTCATTAGCCTCTTCCTCATAGGCCCCTGAGGCTTCTTGTTCTCATTCCTCCCACTCCTTAGAGATTAGCATGGTGGCTTCCATAGCCAGCGGCCTTGTTGGTGGTTGTCAAGGCTGAGCAGTAGCAAGGGCTTGTGCGAGGGCTGCTTGAAGAGCGAGATCCATTAGGATTTGGGAAAGCTCGGGGGAAGATTCTGCATATGTCTCGAGAGAGCCTTAGGGATGGTGGAAATGGGATTTGGTGCCGTCACAGTTGCCAAAGGGAGTGAGGTGCTTGGTGACATGGCAGTGGAGGAAGGGGGCATGGTTAGCTAGAATAGGAGTCAACAATTATTACAGACTTGGTCAGAGGTGAAGGGGTGAGATGGATGGAAATGTCTACTACCGGTGGGGATGTGGCAACCATAGCCAGAGAGGTAGGTGGCATTTTAGCAAGGGCAGGGAGAGCCAACAGAGGTTCCAATTGATCTGTACCATTCATCTTCTCCTCCTGCATGGAGGGATGTTCCGTGGTGCTTCCCGCTTGTTTGATCCTTTTGGAGGGTGAGCCTCCCGCTTCTTTCCTCGCATAGACCTTGGGGTCCGGAGACTGTTCTATTTTTGTCCCCTTTCTCTTCTTGGATCTAGTGAGCGGAGGAGACTTGGAGGTCCCACTAGTAGAAGTGGTGGCAGCGGCATCCTCTATGGCACTTGGCTCACTTTTGAGCCCTTTGTAAGTCAAAATTACTCCTTGCTGCTTTAATTGAGCCACTTGTCCATCGACACATTCCTTAGTACGAGCCAAGATTGGCTTGGTTATAGTGTTGAGGTCATCGACCTCCTATTCATCCCAGTCAATTGATGGTATCGACAAATTGGTGACCATAGAGTCCTGGGGTGCATTATGGTGCTCTCATCTTCCTCAACTTGGTATGGTATGGGGAAAGGCTGCACCTTCCTTAAAAACTGCATAGTCATTTGCATATAATGCCTTGCCCGTACCTCTTTGTCATCCTGGCAATCCCCCCAGAAGTCTTCAATGTGATGCAAATGGGCATACCCTAGTCCCAATGCCTTCCTGACGTGGCCATGTGGGTCTATCCATTGGCGAGCAGTGTGTAAGTAGAAATGGTAATCCTTTAGTTCTTTTTCAGAGTTATTGACACATTGGGAAGTTTGCAGTCTATACATACCCTAGCCCAAAGTCATGGGATAAGAAATCCCTGCTATGTGTTTGCTGCTGAAGATTTCCTATATGTGTTGGCGTTGCCGAGAAAGCTCTAGAAGGATGATCCGGTCATTGGGGTACCGAGGCAACCTATTCAGCCTTTCAGTGAAGCCATGGGCATGGATGTACATGAACTTCAGATATTGGATAAAGAGAAAGCCATACTATTTTAAAAGTGCCCTGCCACTGTGGGAGACCCTCCTCTCAAAGTCTCTGGCAATCATTCTGATAATATACCCAATGAAGGCATCATTTACTCTACAATATTCCTTCTTAAAGTTTTGGTACTAGAGCTGCGGGTACCTATCATATGCTTTGAGTCTTCACCCTTGCTCTTGATCGGGTGCCACAAACAACCCGTTATACTATCTCCGATCTGCCAAGGAATAGACAAGATAGGAAGTCATATAAAATTTAGAGTTCTTCACATTGACAAATTGCTCATGGAAGTAGTTGCTTATAATGCCTCCCCAATAGAATGAAGTCTTTGTTGTGACATCCTCATTCCCTCAAAGAATTTGTTCAACGAAGTATACGATCCATTCTTCAAAGTAGGTGGCCACAGGAAGACCCATAACTCTGCTTAACATGGTGACCAAGTCGTGGTAATCTTCGTAGAAGTCACTATGAAAGAGTTCTTGAGGAACCTTCACAATGCTGCCCCACTTTTCTTTGAGCTAATGCTGATTTATTAGCTTCTTACATCTTGTCGGATTATCATCCCATGTTGCTTGGCATTCTTCTATGTTCAGTGCTTCCATCTCTTGAAATGTGGGAATGTGGAAATTTTTCGTAATCCCTTCAGGTGACATATCGACAAGAATGTTTCCCTCTCTATCAACGATTATTCTTGTGTCAGCTTGATATGCCTCTCGACAAGCTATGACCAACTCGGGGGCCAGGAGGGATGGAGGGAATCCAATGGCCTTTGCGATTCTACTTTGCCTTATTAACCTTGCATTTTTGGTCGTTGGATTGACCCTGACCTTTTGTGTGAATTCGTCAATATTGACGTGGCCTATGTTGGTATCCATTATTTCCTTCCAATATATGGTGACTTTTGAGTGGAAAGGCTTTCCCTAGAATTGGTACTTCATCTGGTCCTTGTCCTCTTTCCCTCAGGGAGTTTTGCCTGACTTTTTCCCTTTGTCCTTCTCGATAGGTGCCAATGAAAGTCAGGTGCCCAATTCCATATATCCTGCAAGCAAAGGTGTAGTCAACACAATAGATCACAAAAGCATTCATGTTAGTTGAAATCCTAAAGGTAACATCCATTTTAAACAATCCATCCATTAAGCATAACATGATCTTTTATTTCCTGATGTCTTTGATCTATTGATTAAGGGAATTTAAACAGTTCGGGCACGGAGGGCTAAACTTCCTTGGTAGGAATGCTATTTGGAAGGGAAAAAGGGGCGGAGGGCTCCTGGAGATTCTCTTCAATCATATTTTAGCACTTTGAGAGGTTTGTAATGAAAATGACCGATATTAAGCATGTGGGTCAAAGTTAGATTTCAAATTTGGGCCCATTTGTATTGGTTTAGGAGAATCCAAAAGTCTTGGGCCGGACAGCTGCCTAGAGATGGCAGTTTCAACAACAGGCTAAAAATGGAACTGCGGGGTCTAGGGTTTGTTAGATCATAGGGTGATCAACAGTTCGTGACTTCACTTCTTCAGCTTCAGGCTTGTGGCATCGGGGAGGCATTCATCTTCGTCCATTTGTGACAACAATCACTGGAAGAAAGTCTAGAAGGGATAGCCCGCTAGTAAGGGCACACCGGGTTAAGGTTCCGATGAGGTTGGTATGTCCTACCGACAGCCGGGAGTAGAACCAAGCCTGGTGCAAGAGTCTGCCACTTTGATTTCATTCTCTAAGTTTAGCAGCAAATGAGAGGGCGGAGTCCGATGGGTGGAAGGATGGGTGAGAGTTTTACTTGGAACGGCAGGCAAGGGGAGGAGTCTTGCACACCGGATCTTAGCGCGGATGAGGGAATTCAACAGCTTTCATATCGGGTCCAGAAGGTCGGGGCGACATGATGAATTCACCATTTGAGAGAGAAAATCCCAGAAAGAAGTCTAGAGCATCAGGTCCGGGTAGAGATAAAGCAGATCACCGTTTGACTTTGAATTTTAGTGCCACAGCGGTCTGAAAGTCAGATCCCAGAGCTCAGAAGGATGGGCGAGGATTTCCCTTCGGGACTGCGGATTAGGACATGACTCTTCGGCAGCAGAGCCTAGTAGGAAAAAGGGCATTTATTGATTAAAGGTTATCCCTGTGGCAAACGTAGGTCCAGAGCCCCGAGGTCAAAAGGACATCTGGAATCACCAGGAGAAAGGTGGTGTCATTGTGAGGTCTTGGTGATGGACGAACGTTTCCCTAATAGCGAAAGAAGGATAGAATCCCAGGAATGGATGTCCGGAGTCCCGGGCCTGAAGGATCTGAAGGGCACTTGCCTAAGCTGAAATTCCCATAGTGAGGGGAAAGGTGGGGCCCAGAGCTCAGAGGGGCAAGGAGGGTTAGCTATTTCAACACTGTGGCATCCAGAGTGACTTTTGAATGAGGAAGTCCGACGGCCCGAGCCCAAAGGAAGAAACTGCCGTCGAAAATAAAGTTTATCATTTGTTATGAATGGCCAAGGCATGTCCTAGGGCTGAAAGGGATGATCTTCCTGCACGAAGAATGGCCATGGTGAGGTAAGGTTCTGGATTCATGATGAGGGCATCATTGAAGGTTTCTCAAGTTTTCAACACATGAGTTTTATGCGCGATGTCATTTTTTATCATCTTGATGCCTTCTTAACGTTTGTCATTCATTTAAATCCTTAGAAATCACAAAATAATGCACGGGATGGAAAACAGAGGACCTACCTCAAACAATCGATGCGGGGAGATGTGGGATACACCTACGACAGATGAAGTGTCAGTGAGAGCGATGAGCATGAAGGTGTCGAAGACGGTGGTCTCCTCTAGTAAGTTCTGCGATCGCTCTACAACTCTATCAAGTGATAATGATGGGCTCAAACAGGTCTTTCATACCCTAATCACCATTAATGACCCCATTAAATGTAGGTATGGCGAGAGAAAAGTTGGTGAGTTTGAATGTCAGCAATGGCGGCGGGAGACCCGGGGTCCGACAGCCGGGTGGGTGCAAGTCGACGGCCACTGGAGGATTTTGTCTCGGTTGGGTCAGTGGCGACGAAGAGAGAGATAGAGCCCAGAGGGAAAATTTTTGCCAAAGACCGCCGTTAGAGACGGTGAAACCATCACAAAATTTCAGAGACAAAATTTTGAAAGATCGGGCCTAGAACACCAGATAGAAGCCTGGATTTCACACAAAATTTTTAGATGGTAAACATGGTGGTAGGACTCGGAAGGCAGGACGTTGCCAAAGGTTCGCCGTCTGGGACAGTGAGACATCCTCGGAACCCCCAGAGTGGAACTCCAGGGTTCGAGGCTCGGATAGTTAAATAGCCACTGAGGCTTAAAATGAATTGCAGATAGAGAGCAGATATCGGCCCCCAGGGACTGGGAAGACGCGGATCAAACGCCATTGGAAACGGCAGATGAAATGGAGAAAACCTGGCAAGGGAAGCCCGAACAGTTGGGGCCGACAGGGCCTAGGGCCGTTGGAAGGGGCAAACTGCCAGAGTGACCCCGCGAGGCAGCAAAACATGACAAAATCAAAAGGGGAAGGAACAGTCAACTTATGGTAGGACTTTAAAGCAACATTGACCATCTAAGACACCAAAAAGTGGGGCATGCAAAATGAGGCAGCGACAAAAACAACCCGACAAGGTAAAAGAAAAGAGGGTCCCCATTCTGAACGAAGCATGTGTGCTAAGGGAACAACACTTGAACAAATAGACAAAACACTAGGGAAAAATTCCTAATACTTTTCCCTCTCCCCATGATTGTACAACCTGTTTAAAATTATTGTCATTGTAGAATAAAGAGACATTGTCATTATATTTATAATTCTTTGTGTCATTCTCTATGGTTGTTCATTCTTCATTGGATGTATCCATTTAATTGTTGTGTCCTTGTTGGTGATGCTTCATGTTTGGTTGCTTCTATTTGATTATATGAAAGCCACCATTTGAAACATTGCTTACACATTTAGTTTTTTTTGCACATACTGCACCTTGAAGTTTCTATGTCATATTTAGTCACTCACATTTATTAAATGCTTCACTCCATATACAATCTGCTACACACCAATTTCCAAATCCCTACACCATTCTTTAATATCCTAAGTTGCGCCATTTTTTTCACTAATGCTTTAAATTGATGCCCGATAAATCTTTAGAGATTCTTTGACTGGGGATTTTAATGGTGTCAAGAACTTTGTTGTAAAAGACACACCATTATTGGACTGGTAGTGTCATATTATTTTATTTGATATCTTTAAAATTACTTCAATATCTTTCTCATTAGGCACAAACCTTAAGACTTTAGGATATCATTGCCACTTCCTAATCTTACTACTTGCCATCCTGGAGGATGTAAAACTTTGGCTTGAATAAAACCATGTGGATAACTAGAGATTTATTCCTCTTTATGTATTACTCAAATTAGCTTGAAATCCCTTGAATAACATAGAATGCCAAGGAAAAATTTATTTATTTATTTATTTCATTATATAATATAAAGCTACAAGACTAGAAAATGATAAAATTTAGGGAAATGACAATAAAATCCCACCAGTCAACCACTAGACAACATCTCTCAAACCCTTTTGGAGGTTGTTTTATGTCCATTTAAAATTTGAAGGGAAACCCATACTGGCATTGTTTAATGCACCTCTTATATGGATTTCACAAGTGGACCAAATATGTTCATGACCTATTATCCTTCTTGGAAAACTATAGCCTATTTATCTTTTAATGACAAAACATATGTGAAGTAACCACATGGTATCATCCTAAGGCTACCTATCAACACCCTTTTTTGAGCCTCCACAATCTCTATTCAATTTCATCCAATGGAACTAGATTTTGGGGACCAATTTTGGTATCTAATGTTAACCAATTGAAAAAGAATCAAAACATGATGGAACCATTTCTTCAAAAATTAATTTGTTTTGCACATGCTACACCTTGAAGTTTTTGCACAAGTGATTCCACAATATTGGTTTACAATTTTTGGCCAAATTGGACACTAAAATATTTTTTCTAACTAAGTCTTCACATTCGAGCACCTATAGCGGCTAAACCATGAGGAATTTTAACATGATGCAAACTAGTGATTTGTGAAATTTTGTATGAAGATTCTAAATATATTTTTTTCAAAATTTTTGGAATTATATTGCACTCCTTTTTCCATCTCCTTCGAAAAATAGTTTTTTTCAGTAAACAACATTTTTAAGGAGTGACATTCACCGTATAACAAATAATTCTTTTTCCATGAATGATCAAATTATTATTTTTTTTAATTTATATTTCTAACTATGATATGTAGTGCTTCCAATTGGTTTCATAGTGTTTTATTGAATAATTTTTCTTTAATCAAGTTTTGAAGTCAAACCAATTACAATTCAAACATAGGCAGACCATATAATGTATAAGTTTTTTGATATGTATCAAAATTAAATTTTATCATTTTTATTGGATCAAGGAGTTAAATATATTGTGCACTTATATTTTTTATTTTCTTTTTAATAATCTGCTATTTTTCAACATGTATAGAACAAAGAGCTTGATTTTTTTAGTGAAAAACCTACATTCACAAGAAATAAAAAATAAATATAATAATAAAATAAAATTTATTTAAAATTATACTTTTTGTGAAGCTTATAGTAAGGAATACATACTTGAAAAAATAAATTAAATGAATTCATTTGATCCCCTAAAACATAAATCAAAAGTGGTTTTTTATTAGCATTTTGATAGGTGTAAAGGAGACTTAGTTATAGGTATGGTTTAAAACTAGTATGATTCTATCCAAAGGGGTTCAATCAAACCCTCTTCAATTGGAATCCTTTAAATAGAAATTTTAAAGGATTAAATCATTATATTTTCTAAAAATATGTGATATCAACAAAAAATAGGATCTCCCAGAAATTGTAAACCAACTTTGTGGGATGACCCTGTGCCATATTTAATGGCTCATACTTATTAAATGCATGGAGGTTGCATTAAATGTTCCACTCCATAAATATACTATGCAATAATTTCCAATATCCTTCACCATTCTTTAATATTGTAGGTTCCATACTTGATATGTTGTGCCATTTTTATTTTTCTAATGCTTGAAATTACTGAACCATAAATATTTTGAATGTAAATATTCCAACCTAAAACTTTCTTTATTTGGAGTGTAGATTATCAATTACTCTTTTAAACATTAGGTTACCTATTTTTCTATACACATTGTAGACATTTGATAATTTTTTTGTACTTGGGATTAAGATAAATGTTTTCTAGTAGTATTTTTCTTGGTTAACCCTTTTAGTTGTTTTGCTACAATATACATGCTTGTAGTCTAGAGTGGTACTCTACTTGCAGATGCTTGCTTGAAAACCTTTTTTCCTATAAGTTCCTAGTTTGGGTTTAGTTTTGGGGCTTGAAATTTGATACTTACACCTATATCATCTTTCACTCCACATTTTGTTAAAAAATATAATATTTTATGCGTACAACTACATCATCTTTGTATGCATGGATTACTAGTATGAAAATTTGTCAAACAAATTAAAAACCTCAACACACTCAATTGTCCAAATTGTGGTTACCCAATACCTATTTTTTGAACCAAAACAAATCTCTCCATAGTTTCTACTTCAATATATTCACAATAAATGATAGATCTAAAAATACTATGGTTTTAGAGCTACTAGTTCTTCAGCTTCTCTTTACAATGCAAAGAGCCAATATGCCTATTTTTATTTAAAAACAAAGAAAAATATACTTAAAAGGAAAAGATCATTTGTTGCATACCGTCTTTTCATTAGACAACCTTGGATTAGTAATTCAAAAATTAAAAAGCATAGTGCCATATACATTGAATCACATATCCAATTCCTCTTTCCATTGTCTTATGCAATTGCACGACATACATAGTATGGAGGATATGAATCATTTCTTGATCAATGATAGCTTGTATTTTTTAATGCATGCATACACCTACATGATCTTTGTATGGATGGATTATTAGTGTATAAATTTTTCAATGTCATTAAAAACCATGACTCACTCAACTACCCAAATTGTGGTTACCCATTACATGTTTTCTGAACTAAAACTAATCTCTTCATAGTTGCTACTTCAATATATTCACAATAAACAATATATCTAATAGTATTGGCATTTTAGAGCTACTAGTTCTTGAGCTCCCATTTACAACACAAAGAGCCAATATATATCTATTTTCCTTTAAAAACAAAGAAAAATCTACTTAAAAGGAAACAATCATTGGTTTTGGTTGCATATAGTCTTTGTAAACAACCTTCATTTAGTAAGTTAAAAAGTATAGAGAAAAACATATACATTGAATCATATATCAAATTTTCTCTATCCATTGTCTAATTTAATTTCATGGCATGTATAATATAAATAATATGAATCATATCTTGATCAATTACAATTCTATGTTGGCATGTTATGTATATAATCTCTTGCTCCAAAGCTACCCAATTAGAAAGTTCTACACACTTCATGATGTAACCTTGTTCATAAATGTGTTATTGATTAATCTTGGTTTACACAGCCCTTTGAACAAGAAATTTGAGTCTTACTACCTTTGGATCCCTGAAAAAAAATCCATTCACATTGGTTAAGTATTAGAGTAGCTTTGGCAGTTATAAATTTTATTTATAGAACATCAAATCTAATAACATGTGGTAACTAGCAGTAGCACCTTTTGTTGAAAGCATATATTTAGAGAATAACATGTGATTTATTTGAATTCTTATTTTTTCAATTTTTTTGGAATTAACATGATCTGTGATATATTAATTTTCTTAAACTAAATATTACATGCAAAATTTAGTGAGAAAACTTCTTGATTGTGACATACAAATAGAAGGCCAAAGGCAGAGGAAAATACAATAAAATAAAACATCTCAACTTAGAAATCAATCATTGAATATGGGAGAACATAAATTTAGAATACAAACTAATCCCAAAAGGATTGATGATTTAATTCATTCAAAATATATTGATTCCACAGAGTTGTTGCTCGAACTTGATTCTACAGAGCATTCTATAGAAAAATTGTTCCCTCACTCTTCTTTTTCCTACTATACTATATACAAATTAAAAATTTCTTACATAAAAAGTACTTTACAGAAAAAATTGACCTCCAAGAAAAAGAGGAGAAATAAAGGAAATCAATAACATCTTCAGTAACTTGACTTTCACATCAAGTAAAAACCTTTTTACCACTCAAATTACAAAATCCATATTAAATAGTCTTTAAACATTAAATGCCCATGAAAAAAAATGTATGTCAAAAATCCACCAAAAGACATTCACCACTAGCTATCATTGATAGGAGAAGATACCGATTGAGGTATACCTATACATCCATACTATAGTGAAGAGATGACTATAGAAATATAGAAAGTGAGGAGGGAGTGTCAGGAGTTGAAGTTATAGTATCAAGAGTGGGAAATGCAATATCAGGAGTCATCAGGAGTGGGAAGGAGTTGGAATTACTTCTAACAATCCCCCTTAATTAAAACTACTGTTGTGTATGATACACAAAAAAATTCTCTAATAGATGGAGTTTTCTTTTCCAAGCACCTTTGTGAAAATATCTGCACATTGATCTTTAGACCTACAAAATTCCAAAAATATTTCTCCATTGTTGATTAGTTCTCTAATAAAACGATATCGTGTGTCAATATTTTTACTTCTCTTATGAAAAAATAGATTCTTTTATAGTGATATCCAGTTGAGTTGGTGTCACAATAGATCTTTGTTGCACCTTCTTGTTCTTGATTCAACTCTTTCAACACTCTTCTCATCCAAACTACTTGACATGATGGGCTAGTGGATGCTACATACTCTGCTTCAGTTGATGAACAAGTAACAATCGATTGTTTCTTTTAATGCCATGAAACTATACCAGTACCAAAGTGAAAAAAATAAGTAGAAGTGCTCTTCCTATCATTTATACTCCCTAAACAATCACTTCCAATGTATCCTATTAGCTTGAAATCACTTTTCTTTGAGTAAAGAATTGCATAGTTCCTTGTTCCACTAACATATCTCAAAATCATCTTTTCTACTTTCCAATAAAAAAATTCTAGAGACTCCATGATTCTTGAGATGAGACTAATTGCAAGCATTATATCTGACCTAGTGGCTATTAAGTACATAAGGCTACCCACAAGTTTTTTGTAGAAGGTTGGATTACATTTTATCATTTTTCATCTTTTCTCAATTTCAATCCTCTGATGATAGGAGTTGGAGATGCTTTGCAATTCATCATATTAAACATTTTCAAATTTTCATTTGCATATTTTGTTTGAGAAATGAATATACCATTTTCTTTTTGATTCACTTCAATTCCAAGAAAATACTTTATTAAACCCAAATCATTCATCTCAAATTTATTCTTCATAGCTCCTTTGAACAAATCAATTGATAAGTCACTTGTGAATATTACATCATCAAGATATAAACAAACAATTAGAATTTCACCATTTTCATTTATCTTGGTATACAATGTTCGCTCACATTTTCACCTATTGAAACCATTTTGTAAAATATAACTATCAATTTTGTTTTACCAAGCTCTTGGGGCTTGCTTGAGTCCATAGAGTTCCTTCTTGAGTTTTTAAACCTTGTTTTCATGTCCCAAAAACTCATACCCAGGTGGTTGTTCCACATAAAAAATTTCTTCAAGATAACCATTCAAAAAAGTTGATTTTACATCCATTTGGTAAATTGTCCACTTGTTTTGAGGTGCAATGGCCAATATTGTTCTCACAGTGTCTAAAAAAGCAACCAATGCAAATATCTCATTGTATTCTATCCTGGGTTGTTGTGAATAACCTTTGGCTACAAGCCTTGCTTTGTACTTTTGTACTTCACCATTTGCATTCAATTTAGTTTTGTAAACCCACTTTACTCCAATCACATCTTTTCCTTGTGGAAGATTCACTAACTCCCATGTTTGATTCTTTTCAATAGAATCTATTTCTTCATCCATTGCATACACACATTTTTCTTCTATAATAGCATCTTCATAATAAATTAGATCTTCAACATGTGAGTATAAAGGAAAAAGAGAATTCTGACCTGCATTATTTTCACCATCATTTTGTTGATAAATCTCACTTAAATTTGTGATTTTTCATCTTCTTAATATTTCTAGTGTGGGATTTGATATGTCACTTGAACTTGGATTTGTGGAATGTGGACTTGATGGTCTTGCATGTTGATTGCAACTTGTAAATGGTGTTTTCTAACCTCTTGTTGATTCTCTTACATTTGATGATGGAGTCACTTGTGGACCACTTTGTTGACCATGAATTGGTGTGGAAGGAATCACATTTGATGGAGTATTTTTGGTATAGGAACTTCATTATCGTCTTGTGGCAAGTTGGCTGCAATATTGAATGTTTTCTCCAAACTTCCATCCCATGCTTCATCTTCTACGAACTGCAAATCTCTATTGATTTTAACCTTCTTGCTAATCGGATTGTATAACTTGTATGCCTTGGATTCATCACTATATCCCACAAATATGCATTTTTCTCCTTTATTAAATCCAACTTTCTTCTCAATTCATCTCACATATGAGCATATGCTACACAACCAAAAACTCTCATGTGAGCAACATTGTGTTTTCTTCCAGTGCATGCTTCTTTAGGTATCATATTCATGACACTTTTAGTGGGGCATCTATTAATTATATGTGTTGCACATGCTAAAGCTTCATCCCAATACTCATTTACAAGTGTTTTCCTAGCCATTTCCATGTGTAGAGACATAAAATATGCACGCACCTAATCCAGATTCACTAATTTCATTTCATCCTTAATCTCCCTCTACTAACCATTTTAATCATCTTCATCTGATTAAAATTCATCATTTTCCCTCTTTAATTAAATAAATCATATATATTTTAATTAAATTCTAAGTCATCATCCTTAAATTAAATAAATCAATTTTATTTAATTATCTTCAAATGTTCCTCATTTAATTAAATAAATCAAATTTATTTAATTAAATTACTAATGCATCAATTTTCTCCCATTTGATTTAAATAAATCAAAGTATCTAAGTCAAAAGTCAAAATCAACTAATCTTCATCTTAATTAATCAAATCATGGTTAATGCAAATCATAGTCACTCTAATTCTCTATATTTTGCAACTTGTGCACATAAATCAATTTAATTGATTTATTAATTCTTCCTTTTCATTCAGAAAAAAATCTCAAGTGGAATATTCCTCCATTTCAAATCTCCCTCCCAAATGTCTTGTCCTCCAACATAGCATTAAATCATCTTACATTCTCTCTTACATGTCTCACACTTGGCATTTATGACTCTTTCTTCTCCCTCCAACAAGCGATATTTCAAATTTTAAATCTCCCCCTCTTTGGCACATTGATCAAAATGTGCACAACCTTCATCCTCTCACATCTTGAAAAGTGGAATTTTTTCATTAGCTCATGTTTTGCATTCTTCCATCCTTCTTGGTTATAAATAGAGGCCTCCTCTATTGTAATTAATCCTCCACAACTCCACAACTTGATCCACAATGTCAGTCATTTGAATCCACATCCATCATTGAGGAGCTTATCAAGGATGGGGAAAGGGCTTCTTTCCACATCAAAGAAGCGCCAATCCACTATGGGATAGAGTTTGATTCTTGTTTTATGATGCTTTCACTTAATATATTTGATATTTAACTTTTTTGTTTGCATAGGTAGCATGATCAAATATTTCATAGGGATGCAAGTGAGTTTTCTTATTTTAAATTGAATAACAATGTTAGTATTTGTTTTTTTTGAGTATTTACAGGCTTTAGCATCCACAAAATGGTGCTAGAAGGAGGGTAGAATCACTTGTCATTCAATATGTTTATTTAAAAATTGAAATTTAGTCTATTGTGTATCAAATCAATAGGTTCATTCATGTAAGTATCCAATTCTTTTAAAGCAATTCTAGGTCGATTTCAGTTGTTTGAAAGTATCTAAATCCCCCGCATAAATCCATTTTGCATGTACCTTGCAATCACGACACTCCCTGGGATCACATTTTCTCTTGAGGGGTTTTGTCAAACTATTCATGTGACTTATCTAGGCTTTCATTTGTTGCATACACATGATCTTATATGATTAATCTTAGTTTCTGAGACATATGCACATTCAAGTGAAATGGGTATTCAATATTTATAACCTTGATGTTGTGTTTGTTAATTTGTTGTTATCATATCATAAAATTTTGTTCCAACTTTTATCTGAAAACCTTGACTATATTAAGGAAATGTTCTATTTTAAAATTTTGAAGGATTTACTTGTGTAAAGATTTTAATGGTCAATCTTATCATTAAAAATATATGGATTTTATTTGGATTTCATTTTTTTTTATTATTATCTTGCATGATTGTTTTCATGGCAAGCCACTTACCATTGTCAGATAATCGATGGTGGTTCCAAGACTATGCCAATAAGCACAAAGGAGATAAGACCACTCTGCTAGAAGAAACTCAACAACCACACATTTTGTCCTTCCTTTTTTGTATCTTACAATGGCACATGTTTTATTACCCTATAATATTATCCTTGGAAATTTCTTAATTTAATATTCTCACAACCACTATAAGATCTTGCTAGTATGTGACACATTTAACAGACAAGACTGCCATGGGATATTTATAAGTTTGTGAATAAATGAAGGATACAAAGCCTTCAACCTTTATTGGGTCTCCATTATTTACAAGGCAGTCATTGTAGCTCAAATGGTTCAATATTTTTAGATCTATCTCTACTTCAGAGTTGGACCATCCGTAGGTGAGGTGGAATTGTGACGTACTGGTCACAAGGAATGACTAGTACATCTCTCAAGTGTACACAGAAAATAATCTCAACTTCTTTCACAGTGTTTGTACCCCCTCCATAATTTTCCCAAGTACTGTTGACGTGGTTCTTGGCACAGCAACATGCAAACAGAATATTGCTATTCTGCTTCTCCTGAAAGAGAAAGGCAACAAATGGATGCCTTAGCTCCCAAGGTCTTTGTAGTTGGGTCTCAACTATGTTGATGTTACTCAGTGGTCAATGCAATAGTAATATTCAAGGGGCCTACTGGTTTTGAGCTTTTGGATTATTATGGGGGGGAAGCATAAATTTAAATCTACTCTAACTGAGGTTTTTAAAGAAATATAAAAAAATATAGATCAGGGCTTTGAAATAGAAAAGAACAATAGCTCATGCATATTAACCAGACCTATCACCTTCCAAAGAATTCCTAACCTAAAACTACAGAATGAAATTAACTTGTGACTAACACACAACTTCATTCATTTACAGTGCTGATTCTAATAGCAGATTACAAGTTACCATTCAAACAAAAGATAAAACAAAACCTTATTCCTTGAAAGCCTGCTAAGTTAAATGATTCATTCAAGACAAACACCATTCTAAAACACAATCTGAAGTAGATTAAAATCTGGTTGCCCCTACTGTTAGTGAAACACATAGGCAACATTTACAAATCTGGCACAATCACTAGTGTATAGAAAATATGTGGCTCCAAATTGCTTCCATTTATACTAGAGAAACTAAAAGATACATTCTTCTATTTTGATTCTTACTCCTAATAGAGAAGACAAAAGAGGCTCCTATTACAGAGAATCAAGATCAACTTCTATCCCCTCTCACTAACTCTACTAATTTCAAAAGTTTGAACTCTACCCCATCTATTTTAACCTAGAAACTGCTAACTTTCTCCTAAATCCTTCTAACCTTTACAAAGAGGCAAGAATACCTTATATACAAAATGTACAAAAAAGGATGTGTTGTCCCCTGCATTAGGGTTTACAAAATATCTACACCTAGGAGAGTCAACTCTTAGATCTTTTGAAGAAAATCAAAACTGCATTCAATGTGAATCTTCATTGTTCATGGTGATGAAAGATCATTTTGGAAAAGATATATAGATATTTTGTTACTAAAAAATTTACTTTGATTTCTCCATGTCCATCCTTCAAATCCCTCGTAGAGTTTCCTTGAATGCTTAGGCTATCCCACCATTAATATTAATTTGCCTCTGTTAGCAGTCACCACAGGTGTCCCTCTGAGTCACAGTTTCCTTTGGCCACCTTCACGTCTTGGACTTCCCTATTAATTGACTGTCTTCTAGAAGTGCCATCGGGTCTCCCTGTAGATCCCTACTTTATCTCCTGAACCAATTCATCCCTACCTATTCTTAGAAGAAATCCATCCGGTCACACTCTGTTAGTCTTTCTTTCACAGTAGCAGTCAATCGGGAAACTTCTTCTCAGCTATCTTTGATTGGACTATCATAGGCCATGTAGGACTCTTTGATGGTAAAAAGCGGTTAGGATGATATCGCATGTCTATGAGACACCATCGGTGTCTCCTTGATGCAATGAAATTTCTTGTATCAACCATCAACATGACTTTAGATAGTCGGCAAGACACTTCAGTGAATAGAAGAAGTCATATCGAGCTTACAAAACCAATCGACAAGACCACCTTCTATTGCTGAGACCTCCTGACGAAGATGAAAATCTTTTAGCGAGCCTCCTCATGTCAATGAGATTATCACTTGTTGTTGTGACCTCATAGCAAAGCCTCTTCATTCACTCAGAGTCTTCCCGACCTCTTGCTGTCCTCCTCGATCTCCCATCTTTCTATTTCAGTATGATTTTCAAACTTCGCTAAGACCTTTTAGCAAAGACATGATCCTTCACCGAGCTCTTTGTTTCTTTTTGTTGGGTCCCTTTTTTTTGGTTAGCAGGACCTCACATGGTCGATGATAGTATATAGCAATCCCTTCATTTCCTCGCTGAGCCCTTCATATTTCGGTGAGACATCCACCATTTGACGAGACCTTCCACCAACTTCATACCTCTTGGTGAGCTTTCCTTGTGTCGTTGTGACTTCCTCTGGTCAGTGAGACTTTAAATCGGGGTTTCCTTCTGCCGAACCAAGAGCACTTTAGGGAGACCTTTATGTAGTTATACCGACAGGTATTGTTTTTGTTTAGATGTGTCACTGTAACCTTCCTTTGTCAGTGAGACATCCTATAGAAACCCCACATCTCATCAAAAGCCTCCACATGCTCACTCTTTGGTTGTCGAGACTTACTAACTCTCTCATCGAAGACCACTGATTAAATCCCTTTGTGGCATGTCAGTGTGACTTTATGAATTCGCTGAGACCATATGCAGAAGAAAATAACTCCCACCGATGCCGCCTTTGTCACTGTGACCTCACCTCTTCGGCCAAACACTATACCAAAGGATTTATCCTTTGTCGAAACTCAGATTCTTAAGTGGGACCCTCCATTGTCGGTGAGACTTCGCTTGGTCGGTGAGACATTATACCAACTGAAGCTCCCTTTTGCCAAATTTAGTTGTAGCCAAGACCCCTCCTGTGGTCATAGCCATATTCTTTCTCTCGCTCCACATGTGTCACTGAGACTCCTATGCTTCGCTGAGACCTTTGATCGAGCTCCCTTTGTCATACTGAAGATTGACCCTTCGGTGACACTTCTTGGTTTTGGTTAGACCTCCTGTAGAACCTTTTGTTTTGCTGAGGGATCTCTTTAGGTTCATCTTTTGTCATCACGAAAATATGATTTTCTCCCCAATGAATCAATGTGTTGGCAGGACATTTGATGGTCGGCAAGACTACAAGACCTCCTGCTGGTGGACCCCCTTGCACCTTGTCGATGAGACATTCTTTCTTTGTTGAGACCTCTTGGTGAGGAGATAACCCTATGTTGATAGATGAATCCCCTTTGACGGTGGTCGGTGAGACACATAGCACTCAGAGAAACTCTCCACCGAAGATATAACTCTTGCCGAAAGGATTTGTTCATTGGTAATCAGTGAGACATGAGGCTTTTTCCAAGACTTCTTGGTGAAGAGAAAAACCCTTTGCATTCCATGTGAATCCTCTCTGTCTCTGGTCGGTGAGACCCAAAGACCTCGCCATGACCTTTTTCCAAAAAGAGACCCCCATGCCAATAGGAATTTCCATGTCACTGGGATGATCTCGAGGTCTTGTCGATAGGAAACATAGATGCCTATCGATAGAATGCACTGGTAGTCAGCAAGACATCCACAAGGTCTTGCCGACTTTCTTCTTCAAGGAGAAATATGACCAACCACTCTGAGGAAAGCCTTCCAAGTGGACTAACTTGAGAAATATCACCATGTGTGTGGCCTGTTTGTACAAAATAGATGCTTCCATTAGTCATCAGAAGGACATCAGATACATTATCATAAGATACACTTTAACCTTTGATTACTTTATTGAATACTTAGTAAGAAAGGAAACAAATCAAGCTAAAATAGAACCAAAGATTAACAAAACCAGAAGAGAAACCCAGGCCAAAGACAAAAGCAACCCAAGAGCAAGGAAAATGACCCAAAACAAAGAAACCAAAAGAGAAGGGGGACCCACTTTGATCCAAATCAAAGTGGGAGGGCGGTTATGCAAGGCATAACAAATGGTGACTCGACTGGGAAAATGGTTTAACCATTTTCATGAATCTGAAGGATTTAGCTACCTAGAACTCTTGGTTCATGAACATCACAACTCCAGTTAGGCTAGTTATAACAAGCAAGGTAGAGCTAGAATCTCAAATGTAAGTCAATCAATGGCTATCCCCTAAATCAACGTGTGTGCTTGATTGTGTATCATTCTTTCATAAAGATTTCATCTTTTGAATAATAACATGCAAGATGTGAGCTACATGAGTTGATTTCCTTTGTGCAATGATATCCCGGGCATTGCTCTACTGTTAGTTAGGCATCCATAGCCCCGATGGAGATACCTCTAGTTCTCTCACAACATTTCTCTACTATGAGTTAGGTGTCCATAGCCCCGTTAGAGATACTGGAATCACCTATTCATATTGAACCCTCTTTTTCTTTAGATAATTATTTTCTTCTCTTTTTTTATTTTCTCATAGAGTTTTAAATATTTCATTTAGTTCTTTTCCAATATGTCAGATGCTTTACATCTGATCTGGGTTGAAAACTACCATGGACCTCATAATAGCACTTGGGAGATCATATTTTTCACTCAAACCTTACAACACCATAGTCCTAGAATGAATACACCATTACAAGAGGAGATGATTTTAATAATTTGTGACAGATTCAGGGCAGCTGATGAAGGATTTCTTACTTGGCACCTTGTTTTCAAAACTTTCGACAACCTTTATTGACAACAAGCATGAAACAACGAGTTGAGGAAAAAATCATCCAAACAGAAAACCTGAAAATACCTAAACCACTTCTCTCCTAATGACCAGAGTATGCTTCAGAAAACAACCCAGTACTTTAAAATGGGACATAATAGATAGACCCCAAAGACCAAAAAGATAGAAAGCAAAAGAGAAAGGGAAAAAAAAAACAAACAAACAAAGAAACAACCATGGAGCTATTTACAAATGGATAGAATATTTATAAACCGAAGAAACCAACTACCTACAAAAAAAACAAAAGGAATAGGAAAAGGAAAATAACAAAACAAAAGAAAAATAACTAAAAAACAAAAAAAAAACTAAAACTAACTAATGCTAATCCTAAACTAACCCCAAAGCTGAGCCTTGCAATCACAAGACTATAAAAATTTGTACATTGACTTGACTAATTTTTTACTATGTGCAACAATCTTAACCTACTAGGCACAGTTCTAAACCTAGAAAATTTATCTTTATACTTAGAAATATAAAGCTTATGTGTAATAAGTTAATTTTGAGGGCATAAAGATTGAAATATTATCAGTTGTGGGTTATCATTTTTGTCATGGTTTACCCACAAACATGTTTTCCTATCCCCAACACCATAATCAAACTGAAAATAATTGAAATACAGAGGATAATGAAAGGACATCACCTAATTCTAAAAATTTATAGTTACCAATGCAGGCTTGTGTTGTTTTATTTCCTCTTCACATGGTCTCAGCTCATAGAACACCACCAAGTCAAGGTTCATCTTGCAGTTAGGATCTTCATTCACCAGCATCTATGTATTCATCTTGGGCAAGGAGTCAAAATTTCTTTGAATTTATTGAGATGGAGCCTCACTTTCAATATTATGCTGAAACATGTCATCCCCTAGGGTTTGAGAATCTTCCTCCAGCTTATTGCCATTGACACCAGGGATACAGGCACATGGTGAACAAGGATTTCCTTCAACCTCATTTGAATAGACAAAGTCAGATTTAGGAGAATGATCTCTCAATTCATATTTCTAAACCTCATTAACCAGAACATGCCATTCAACATCAAATTCATCAGTATTAAGGTCAAATTGATCACCAAATGCTAAGCAGGGAATCTCTTCAATCAACCCATTTGAGCAAATAGAATAAGAACCAAGAACATACTCCCTTATCTCATTCTCTTCATCATGTTGGAGGGATTCAACCTCTGAGATAACCTCTTGGTTGCTTTCTTGGCCTTTCTCATCACCTTGATTCTCATCTTGATCAGAAGAGCTATCCAAATCGTTGGAAAACCTTGTTGATTTCTCATGACAACAATCCCACATTAATACCTCATCTCCTTCAAAGCCATCGTCAGTACTGGCATTTCCAACAAAGCTAGATTCTATCTTGAGATTTCCACTACGCTCAAAATTTGCATCCACTTCATGCTTTCCACCAAACAAGTCATCAAAATTATATTCTGGCACATTAGATGTTTCATCGAGAACTTCATTGTGATGTGGGTTACTTGACTTTGTGATTGAATTTTGCATACATGAGTTCTCCCAGTCGTCTTGTGTGTGATTTACTTGATATGGGGTGTTGGAAAATGTGGTACTTGGTGAGAATGATTGCATTTGGGTAGGGATGGTGGGTGAAGTGGCATAAGGTTGCAGATGATGGTAGTTTGCAACCACAATAGGATTATAACCCTAAGTTTGGCTATCTAAATTTCTAGTGTCACCTCTGAATTGCGCCAATAAGAGAGATTTTCTCAATGCATCCTGCAAGGATGTAGTTTCACCACAACATCTGACTTTGGTTGCAAATGAAAGGTTTAAACCCCAATAATAATGTTCTATCAATATATGATCATCTATAACCAAACCCAAAGATTGAACCCTTTGATACATAAACAAGAATCTGTGATTAAACTGATAAATGAGTTCTAATGGTATCCTTTTCATAGTTGCAAATTCAAATGATGGGTCTTGTGTTTGAAGACCAAACTGATCTAAGAATAAGATTTCTAGTTCTGACCATGAACAAATAGATTTGGGTGGCAGATTAACATACCATTGCCTTGTTGTACCTTGAAGTGTTTTGATGAATAATTGAAAGACAACATCCTCATGCAGAACTTGGAGAAAAGTAAGTATACACTTGTGAGTTTTGACATGTTCAAGAGAATTTTTCCCACTGCTGGGGAAAAATAAAGGAAGCCTATCATATAGGCGACCAGGGATTTCATGGACAAGTCTCGGTATACACAAAGGGCTACCCATTAGAGCTGGGCTTTCCAAGACCTAGCCCATTCCAACTCACAATAATCCAAGATTACTCATCAGGCTCTCCTTCTAGTGCCAATTTTTGTTGATGTGGTTCTTGGCACAACAACATGCAAACAGAATATTGCTATTCTGCTTCTCTTGAAACAGACAGGCAACACATGGATGCCTTAGCTCCCAAGGTCTTTGTAGTTGGGTCTCAATTGTGCTGATGTTACTCAGTGGTCAATTCTATAGTAATATTCAAGGGGCCTACTATTTTTGAGCTTTTGGATTATTATGGGGGAGAAGCACAAATTTAAATCTACTCTAATTGAGGTTTTTAAAGAAATATAAAAAAAGATAGATCAGGGCTTTGAAATAGAAAAGAACAATAGTTCATCCAAATTTACTAGACCTATCACCTTCCAAAGAATTCCTAACCTAAAATTGCAAAACAAAATTAACTTGTGACTAACACACAGCTTCGTTCATTTACAGTGTTGATTCTAATAGCAGATTGCAAGTTACCATTCAAACAAAACATAAAACCAAACCTTATTCCATCAAATCCTACTAAGTTAGATGATTCATTCAAGAAAAACACCATTCTGAAACACAATCTAAAGTAGATTAAAATCTGGTTGCCCCTACTGTTAGTAAAATAGATGGGCAACATTTACAAATCTGGCACAATCACTAGTGTATAGAAAATTTGTGGCTCCAAATTGCTTCCATTTATACTAAGGAAACTAAAAGATACATTCTTGTATTCTAATTCTTACTTCTAATAGAGAAGACAAAAGAGGCTCCTATTATAGAGAATCAGGATCAACTTCTATCCCTCTAACTAACTCTACTAATTTCAAAAGTTCTAACTCTACCCCGTCTATTTTAACCTAGAAACTGCTAACCTCCTAAATCCTTCTAACCTTTACAAAGAGGTAAGAATGCCTTATATACAGAATGTACAGGAAAGTATGCATTGTCCCCTGCATTAGGGTTTACAAAATATCTACACCCAGGAGAGTCGACTCTCAGATCTTTTGAAGAAAATCAAAACTGCATTCAATGTGAATCTTCATTGTTCATGGTGATGAAAGATCATTTTGGAAAAGATCTATAGATCTTTTGTTACTACAAAATTTACTCTTATGTCTCCATGTCCATCCTTCAAATCCCTCATAGAGTTTCCTTGAATACTCAAAATATCCCACCATTAATATTAATCTTCCTCTGTTAGTAATCGCCATAGGTGTCCCTCTGAGTCACAGTTTCCTTCGGCCACCTTCATGTCCTAGACTTCCCTATTCATTGACTGTCTTCTAGAAGTACCATTAGGTCTCCCTGTAGATCCTTGCTATATCTCCCGAACCAATTCATCCCTACCTGTTCTCAGAAGAAATCCACCCGATCACACTTTGTTAGTCTTTCTTTCATAGTAGTGGTCAATCAGGGAACTTCTTCTTAGCTATCTTTGATTGGACTATCACAAGCCACGTAGGACTTTTTGATGGTCAAAAGTGGTTTGGATGGTATCGCATGTCGGTGAGACACCATCGGTGTCTCCCCGATGTGATGACATTGTTGTATCAACCATCGGCATGACTTTGGATAGTCGGCAAGACGCTTCGGCGAACAGAAGAAGTCATATTGAGCTTACAAAACTAATCGGAAAGACCACCTTCTATCACTGAGACCTCCTGATGAAGATGCAAATCTTTCAGTGAGCCTCCTCATGTCGGCAAGACTATCACTTGTCGTTGTGACCTCATAGCAAAGCCTCTTCATTCGTTCGGAGTCTTCCCGACCTCTTCCTATCCTCCTCGAGCTCCCATATTTTTTTTGGTGTGGCTTTCAAATTTCACTAAGACCTTTTAGTGAAGACATGATCCTTCACTGAGCTCTTCATTTCTTTTGGTGGGGTCCCTTTTTTTTTGGTCAGCAGGACCTCACATGTTCAGCGAGAGTATATAGTGATCCCTTCATTTCCTTGCCGAGCCCTTCATATTTTGGTGAGACATCCACCAATTGATGAGACCTTTCACTGACTTCATACCTCTTGGCAAGCTTTCCTTGTGTCATTGTCACTTCCTCCAGTTGGTGAGACTTTATACCGACCGAGGTTTCCTTTTGCCAAACTGAGAGCACTTCAGGGAGACCTTTATGTAGTTATATTGATAGGTATTGTTTTTGTTTAGATGTGTCGGTGTAACCTTCCTTTGTTGGTGAGATGTCTTATAGAAACCCCATGTCTCAGCAAAATCCTTTGCATGCTCACTCTTTGGTCACCAAGACTTACTAACAATCTCACTAAAAACCACTGATAAAATCCCTTTGTGGCATGTCGATGTGAATTTATGAATTAGCCGAGACCATATGCTGAAGAACATGACTCCCACCGATGCCGCCTTTGTTGATGTGACCTCACCTCTTTGGCCAGACACTATACCAAAGGATTTATCCTTTTCCAAAACTCAGATTCTTAGGTGGGACCCTGCTCTATCAATGAGACTTCACTCAGTTGTTGAGACATTATACTGACCAAACCTCCCTTTTTCTGAATTTAGTTGTTTCCAAGACCCCTCTTGTGGTCATAGCGATATGTTTTCTCTCACTCCACATGTGTCGCTGAGACTCCTACACTTCGCTGAGACCTTTGATTGGGCTCCCTTTGTCATATCGAAGACTGACCCTTGAATGCGACTTCTTGGTTTTGGTCAGACCTCCTGTAGAACCTTTTGTTTCACTGAGGGATCTCTTTAGGTTCATCTTTGTCATCATGACAATCTGATTCTCTCCCCGATGAAGCAATGTGTCAGCAAGATATTCGATGGTCGACAAGACTGCAAGACCTCCTACCGATGGACCACCTCATGCATTGTCAATGAGACATTCTTTCTTCGCTGAGACCTCTTGGCAAGGAGATAAACCTATGCCGATAGATGAATCCCCTTTGATGGTGGTTGGTGAGACACATAGCACTTAGAGAGACTCTCCACCAAAGATATAACTCTTGACAAGGATTTTCTCGTTGCTCATCAGTGAGACATGAGGCTTTCACCAAGACTTCTTGGCAAAGAGAAAAACCCTTTGCATTCCATGTGAATCCTCTCTTGCCACTGGTCGGTGAAACCCGAGGACCTCGCCATGACCTTTTTTTGAAAAGAAACCCCCATGCCGATAGGAATTTCCATGTTGCTGGGACAATCTCGAGGTCTTTCCAATAGGAAACATAGACGCCTATCAGTAGAATGCACTGGTAGTCGTCAAGACATCCACAAGGTCCTGCCAACTTTCTTCTTCAAGGAGAAATATGACCAACCGCTTTGAGGAAAGCCTTCCAAGTGGACTCACTTGAGAAATATCACCATGTGTGTGGCCTATTTTTGCAAAATAGATGCTTCCATTAGTCATCAAAAGGACATTAGATACATTATCATAAGATACACTTTAACTTTTGATTACTTCATTGAATAATTAGCAAGAAAGGAAATGAATCAAGTTAAAATAGAACCAAAGCTTAAAAAAACCAGAAGGGAAACCCAGGCCAAAGAAAAAAGCAACCCAAGAGCAAGCAAATGACCCAAAACAAAGAAACCAAAAGAGAAGGGGGAACCACTTTGATCTAGATCAAAGTGGGGGAAGGGGGCTTATGCAAGGCATAAGAAGTACGTCGAGCGCATCTTCAAGTATACTATACATCGTTGTAAAACTACACTAAAACGGTATATTTCCAATGTCCCAAGGTTTTGACTATAATTAAATTCTTTTTTTATATTGATGAAGTCTCTATGGTCTGATTTTACATTGTTCAGAAGTTACAGATATAATCTTTTTTTTGGTATATTACTTGACATTTCTAGCTATATTCTAGTGACAAGGTGAACATAATCAGTTGCACCTTTGTTTTATTTCCACAATTTACCTACCAAGGATTTTCTCAGTGTTTTTAATCTTTGCCAACAATAGCTACATCATGGAAAGGCTATGTATTCCAAGATTAGACTATGTACTTGAAAATGGGTAAACACTAGTAGGCATAAAATGATATTATAGGCATGATTTAAAGTTCAATCACTTCTTACCTACTTGGTGCATATTAAATATAGCTTTATCTTCTAACATTTTTTTCAACTATTGTAGCGACTTTGGGTTTCATTAATGGTGGATTTTGTAGATTTCAAAAAAGACATTAGATATATGTTGAAATGGCATGCTATGTTTAGCTTAGTTTCATTGAAATGAGATTAAAGTTAAAAATGGATGATTATAATTTTTAGCTTTGCTTAGTTCTCATTTAGCAATGTAAATGTTAGAAAATCTATACGTGTTGGTATAAAGTTCTACAAGTATGTAGATATATGCTTCCTTTAATATCTTCAAAGGAAATGCTTCACCCATGCACTATATGTGCATCATTTTTCTTTGCATACTTTTCCATAGTATGGTCTCCTTTACATGTCATCCCTAAGTCATTGACTTGTTCTTTATGCACTGAATAAGCTTCCACGTGTTGTACTAACTTATGCATTGAGTATGCACAAGCTTAAAAAATTGGTTTAGAAACCAAATAAGTATTACATTATTCACTAAAAGTTGGAAGTATTAATATTTTCTATTCTATCACATGGGATGGTGCATCAGGGTATGTGTAGGATCAGGATGGGCCAAAAAGTGGCAATATGATGGGTATGTGGCTGAAGACCTTTTTTTACCCAAAATTGATGAAATGAAAAGGGATTTTAAAGGAGATTCTCATATTTCCACCAATATAAATTATGCTTCACTTTGAATTTAATAAGTAATTATTATTCATTTTCTATTCGAATTACGACTAATGTTTTGATTGATAAGCTGATTGAAAAAAATCTATAGCTTTCAAATAGTATCACATTTTTTGAATCCAAAACATGAGTCACATTTTATGCTTTGCATACTATAGGATTAAAAAAATAAAAATTGAACTTCATGAATTTTTTACCAAGCTAAAGTGGTTAGACACAAGTTTTTATATTTTTTAAAAGTTGTTAATAAAAATTCATAATTAATTATTTACTTGGAAAAATTACAAAAAAATATGCATCACATCGGGACAAGAGTCCTCTACTTATATCTAAAATATTATAAAAAAATTTATCATTTTATTATGGTTAGGGTGGTCAGATAGACACCTACTTATTTTTTCCCTGAAATTTAAGTACTACTGCATTGAAATTTCAAATTTTCACCAATTAGATTTTTTTTAAACAAACCTGGTAGTTTAGAAACTACATTCAATTTGATATAGATTCTATTCTTACATATTTTTGAAATAATATAGATAAATTATTAAAAATTTTATTTCAAGTTGCCTAACTCTGATTTTTCTAAATTTTTTGCGACTTAAGGGCCTATTGTTTCCATGATGATCTTGCACATACCCATCATTTATACATGCATAATTAAACATTAAAAGGTGCATCATAAAATCAATATCTGAGCATCATTCCTTTTAATGTGAATCAATAGACAACTATTGGATAAGTTTAATATCAATAAGTGATAAAGCATGATTCACTTATAAATGCTTCTTTTATTATCATGATAATCTAAATCATTTTCCTTTTCAATTGGGATCATGTTAATGTTTGAAGTTAATGATCAAAATAAATTTAATATTTTGATCCTCACATGATTGGTTTTTTTTTATTAAGGGAAAGGAGGAGGGATTTCATTCACACAAACGACTTGCAACATTGAAGCATAAGAAATGATCTTTGAAGAATATTGGAGTTAAAGAGAATTGAGCATTAAATTTGAATTTGACAAAGCATTTTTAAATGGTTAGAGCTTCCATTTTATGCTTTAATTTTTTTTTGAGACCAACTCTCATCTTTTTGGATTCTAAAAAGAACACTACAAAAGCTTTCATTTTTGCTACAAAGGGCTTAAAAGGAACTTTACGAAAACTTACTAGATTTGTTTAATGTTAACTATTAAATAAATTTTGAGTAGCTCCCTCTGGGTTTATATTTGCATTATGCGTACGATAGTTTATGCATCCCCGAGTTTGTTCGGCTTTTGGTCAAGATTTTGATCTGCCACTTTACACATCTACTCTTCATAGCTTTGGGTATCTGCATTCCTTCTGCACCCTAAAAGATCCTCTATGTTTTCACATGTCGTGGCTACGGGATACATCTGCTTCTTTTTCCTTGAGGTCTCATCGAGATGCGAAATGCTTCCGCTGAGCTTTCATTTGTAAAAGTGTTGACAGACCCCACATCTTGCTATGTGGCAATTGTTCACAAGTCTTTCAACGCAGAGATGAAATAGCAACCACGGGCAATGAAATGTTGCCACGCGTCTTTTATGCCCGGCTGTTGGAGTGTTCCATCCACAGTGATAAAATCCTCAGCCCATTTGAGACATGTCAAATTTTCACACATCTAAGAAAGCAACGGGAAAAATATTCAAATGGGCAATGAAGGGGTACCACATGCCGAGCGGATGAGTTGTTATGTGGGGATGAGTTGTTTGAACGAAATAATGCTATTGATTACTGCTCTTCATAATCATTTGCAAAAATGGATGACACTTGTCTGACCGAGGCTGGCTGGGACCACTGCCATCATTACAGAGGATGCACTTATGCCCGAGATGACTGGATGCTATGTTCTAGCTTGATGCTATTGTAACGGCCTTGGGAATATTCTGATTCAGGCATCATTGCAGTAGATCACAGAATCTTTTATGTTGTTGCTCTCCAAAGTAATGGGGGTTTTTCCTGCTATATATACTTTCTCTGTTGATGAGAAAGGGTCAGGAATTTTGGAGAAAAAACATGCTGGTTTTAGCAAAAGACACTAGACCTCTATTACTATTTTACTTAAATTGAAAAACTCTCAGACTGTGTCAATTGTTTGGCCTTTCTATTTTTCATGCTTTGACTAAACTGTAAACTGTGCTTTATACTATCTTAACATTTCATTTGAAGAACTTCTATATATGTTGAATACAATTTTTCTTACCTAAATCATGTCTAATGACTCTTCTAAGTAGTGAGAATGTATGCAACATTATTTTATGTCAATAAATGAATTGTCTTTGCTATAATATTAAGTCTAACATTTTGGAACACAACACCATTCAGGCCCTTAAATCTATGATTTATCATGCCCATTAGCAGATCTTGGTGCATCGCCTTAGGTTAGACTTTTCTTTATTATTTTCGCTCCCTTTTCCCTTTCCAAAACCCATTATAGAAGAAGTCAGCTTCTCTAAAAATTTGGAGGTTACTTAGTTTAGCACAAAAGGTACCCCTTAAACTGATTTTAGCATAAGACACTGTTACCTCGTCAATTTTTGGCGGCAATAGTTAGTTATTTTTCTGGCACACCCGTTGGACCCGAACTTATTAAAATTGCATTATAAAAGGGTGTATGAGCCATCGACCTATAACTACATCCCAAACTGCAAGTAACCCAAGTTTACTAGTACCTTCGCTAGGGATAGTTTAGGGCGCAAATCAGCTGGTAACCATTCCATTATGCCCACCTTTTCCTCTCACCATGTTGTTGGCCACCAATAGAAAATATGTAGCATGGGATGCTAGAAGTCCCCTTGTAGCCCCGGTAGTGCCCGCTGTTTGGGGCGCTATCCTAGTTTCGGCTATGAAAGCTATCTCCATATTTGCTAGAGACAACTCAAGAATGCCAATAGAACACTTGCAGGATGTGGTGAATGTATGTCTGGTACATAGTATTACAACGTATAATGTAGCCCTTAGGCTCCTCGCCACATCCTTCAAAGGCAAGGCTTTGGATCGGTACCGAATGCTAACTCCTAATTCAATTCACACCTGGGATGAACTCGGAGATCCATTCTATGAAAGGTTCTCTAATGACAAAGATCATTCTTCATTATATTATCAGCTATTTGTCATAAAATGAGCCCCCCAAGAGTCTCTAATGGACTTCAATGCCTGATTTCACACAAATTGGTAGAGGATCCCTGTTACTATCTGCCTAACTCCTGAGTTGGCCTTTATATTCTATGTAAAGTCCATCAATTATGACATTTATGTAATGATCAAGTCTTTGGGAGGATCTACTCTACCGGATGCTTATGGTACTGCTATCAAAGTTGAGAATCATTTGATAGATTGCGAAAAATTGCTTGCTCGACCTATTATGCTGACATTCCCTAAAATATCAATTTTCAGGCAAGAGGTCACATCGACTAGTGTGCTCACAACTGCCCAGTCAAGGTACTCATATGTAGCTGCACCTAAAAGCATAGCTTCTATGTCAAGATCTTCCAAGGATGAAATAAGTGACCTCAAAGAGATGTTGCGAACCATGGCAAATGATATAACCACTCTTAAGCAGAACCAAGCAATGCCTCTGAAGCCTACATATCAAAACTATGAAGGCAGGCGGTCCTCCTATCAATAGAACCAATACCAAGGTGTGATTCGCAACAATCCACCAGCCTTGATGGCAAACAAAATGGTGGCAGTGCCTACTCCGCTGACGAGTACGTCACCAAGCTTGAGTAGGGAATTAACTATGGGATAGAACAATCTTATTGATGATATCAATCCATAGTATTTCCCCTGCAGCGATGCGCATATGCCCTAGAACTGTCCACACGGAAACCTACAACAGAAAGTGGTGGAGCAACGTAGTCAAAGCACAACAATGATAAATAGAGGTTACGTATATGCCTCACCAATGGAGAGTGCGGTCCTTACCATGCAAACGCAATGAATTTCTTTAGAGAAAGAGTTTGATATTGCTCCTGATCATGCAGTCCTCTCTTGGATGGAGGAAGAAGAAAGGGTGTTTTCCAATGATGCATTCATATCCAAAACACCGCAGGTGTAGTCTGACTATAACACACGCTCAAAGAGGAGATTCACCAGTGAGCCAGTTGTTTCAAATCTGGACAACCTACAACTAAGAGGCATGTTTGATCAAATTTTTAGTGTTTTAACCGTTCTTTCATCTTCTCAACCATGGAAGGAAATTATTATAGCAAGACCAAAGGAGTAGAAATCTCTGAGTTTTCCACCTTTTAATGTGGTAGAGCAATTGAAAAAATCATCTGCTAATGTGTCTTTGTGGGATATTCTAGCTATACTAGAATAGAAGACTATATTATAGAAGCCACTTCAAGAAGAGATCAACCCAACACCAACAGAGCCATCTACCAGTACAGAGGTTGTTTATCAAATACCACTAGCTAAGGTTCTTACAGACAAGGCGAAGGCATTCCCTACCAAGGATAAAAGTAGGTTGAAACCTCAACCCTTCTTCTTGATTCTCATTGTAGGAAAGAAGCTATTACATAATGCTATGATTGATTCTAGTGCTAGTACAATGGTTATGCCTAAACAGATAGCCGAAGCTTTGGGTCTTAGCTACAAACCTATGAAGAGGGAGGTGATGTAGCTTGATGGAAATAAAGTTGAGACCATAGGTGTCATTAAAGCGCTTCCTTTAACTCTATTTTCCTACCCTATTATCACAGTCCTGTAGGACATAGTGATTATAAATGTTCCTCCTATGTTTGGTTTTTGTCTATCCCAAGAATTTACTTCAAAGGTGGGTGGATACCTATCTTTGGATTGGCCACATCTGATACTTAGGACCAAGCACAGTGCAAAAAAGAAGATAGAATCAGAGACTCCATTTCAAACATGTGGCGAATGAGGCCTTGATCAATTTTGAAGCAACACATACCTCTATCACCAAGAAAGAAATGTATGGCGTTGAATTCCTAGAAGAAGAGAAGGTGAGTGGAGATTAGAATGATAAAGAAGATACTCTATTGAGAAAACACATAAACAATGACCCTTTCAAAAATTATCATGCTATAGGATTGGGCACATATGTAATTTATGATGAAGACCAGGTGCTTCCAAAGGTCGCCAAAGAGTCTGAAGGAAAGTAGGAAAATGAGCTATGGACACTATACTTTGACAAAGCAAGAAGCAAAGTAGGTGCTAGAGCAGGGGTATATCTAATATCCCTACAAAATAAAAAAAATGGTTGAGGCCTTTCCGTTTTCATTTCACTTGTTCAAACAATGAGGCTGAATATGAGGGATTAGTCCAAGGCTTAAGCCTTGTGGGACGAATGGGAATTAAACAATTAATTGTGTTTAGGGATTCTGAACTAGTAGTTAACTAGGTTTGAGGAATTTCTATAGTAAAGAATGTCTGCATGAGATCCTATCGGCATCGAGTATGGGACCTGATTGAGGGTTTTGAAGCTTTCAACATCCAGATCATTCCCTGAAGGAAAAATAGCGAGGCAGGTCACATGGCTGTGATTGGTGCTCTGTTTGATCCTATCTTTGACTTGCTTTAGAATGAATATTCGGTATGAGTGCTAGTTTGACGAGCAATCCCTGACAATGATCAGAGTTGGCAAGTCTTTAAGAGTGACAAACACATCATCTTGTTTATCTAGCACTTAGGGGAGTTTGTTGATCAGCTTCAACCAAAGATCGTTGAAGCTTATGAAGGAAAAATTATGCAGTTCAAATCTAATAAACTTCCAAAAGGATTGGTTACTCTTGAAAACTTTTTCGATTGTAATGATACTCAAAACGATAAGTGGAAGTTCATGGTGGACAAAAGTGATTATGAAGACCTTCGATTCTCTGATGGTAGGAATCTCCAAGTCAAAAAAGATGTCCCACACCATGATAAAGAAACGCTCATCAATTTATGCGAAAGGTATGGAGTAGTGGCTTGGTCCTACGATGATCTAGAAGGTTATGATCTTGGTATCATTCAGCACACTATTGATTTAGCAGAAGGTGCGAAACCATTCCAATAGAAATAAAGGCCAGTCAACCCTAAAATTGAGGCCCTAATGGCATAGGAGCTAACCAAGCTCATTGAGTCACGCATTGTCTTTCCAATCAAACATAGTACTTGGGTATCAAATCTGGTCCTAGTCTGAAAGAAGAATGGGATATCCACTTATGTGTGGACTTTCGAGACCTAAACAAAGCATCTCTGAAAGACCACTATCTATTGCCCTCTATGGAGTCAATCCTACAAATTGTGGCAGGATCAGAAATGTTCTCTCTGCTGGATGGTTTCTCTGGCTATATCCAGATTCGTGTTAAAAAAGAGGATCAACACAAGACTACATTCACCACAAAGTGGGGAACATTTGCATATACTAAAATTCCTTTTGGTTTATCCAATGTAGGGGCAACTTTCCAGCAGGTGATGGATATCACATTCAGTGAACTAATCAATAATTTTATTCTAATCTATTTAGATGACCTTACTGTGTTCTATAAATCTAAAGATGATCATTTTGATCATTTGTAATTAGTTTTTCAAAAGTGCCAGGAGTTCAAGGTTTCCCTAAATCCAAAGAAATTATATTTAGAGTGCCATAGGGTAAGTTGTTGGGGCATGTTGTGTCCAAAGAAAGTATTTTGATTGACCCTGAATGAGTGAAGGCAATCAAAGATCTCCCCCTTTTGGTAAATAAGAAGAGTGTCTAGTCTTTCCTAGGCAAAGTAAATTTTGTCAGCAAGTTCATTTCTGATTTCATGGGGATGATTAGGCTAATCACCCTAATGTTGAAGAAAGATAAGACATTCAAGTGGATGACGAAAGCTCGAGAGGCTTTTAGAAAGGTCAAGGAAGCGATTTCTACAGCCTCGATGCTCATTAATCCAGATCAATCCAAATATTTTATAATGTATGCTTTCAGTAGCAAGTCCGGTATTGCTACTGTTCTAACCCAAAAGGATGATAAAGAAAAGGGGGAACATCTAGTGGCATTCTATTCACATACCCTAAAAGAATATGAGGCGAATTATAATTTTGTTGAAAGTTAGGCCTTTGCAATAGTAAAGGGACTTAAAAAGTTCCACCATCTAATTTCCTACAACAAGCTTTTGGTATATGTCACACATTCCAATGTGCGTGAATACATCATGGAAGGGAAGATTATGGAGAAAATGGCTAATTGGATCACCAACATCCTTGAATATGACATTGAAGTCAAGCCTACTAAGACTATTAAAGGAAGAGGACTGTGTGAGTATATGGCACAAAACGAGGAGGTACTTATGGTGGAGGAGTAGCCAGAACTCGTTCTGATGAATGAATCAAGATCAGAAGGTAGTTGGCTGACGGATAGAGTGAGGTTCATGCAAACTAGAAGGTATCTACCAAGCCTCTCATCCCAAAAAAGGAGGTATTACTGGATTCAAAATTGCAAATACGTGCAAATATATGGAGTCCTTTTCAAAAGGAATTTCAATGGTGTTCTCTTGTGATGAGTTACTTTGGAGAAGGCGAAGAGGATTCTCGATGCATTCCACAATAGTGCTGCAGGTGGGCATTTCTTGCCAAAATCACTGTAATTAAAATCATTTGTGATGGCTATTATTGGCCCACGCTTTTCAATGACTCACATTCTCTGGTGAGGGCTTGTAAAAAATGCCAGTTCTTCGCTAATAGGAGGAAGAACTCTGCAATGCCCCTCAGACCTATAGTGGCAAATGAACCATTTATGCAATGGGGCCTAGACTTCATTAGAATGATCAACCCAACTTATAGTGTTGGACACAAGTGGATTCTAACTACTACATACTACTTCACAAGGTGGATGGAGGTTGTTCCCCTTCAAGCCACAATAGAAACAGAGATTGTAGACTTCCTTGAGGAACTGGTGACAAGGTTCGGCCCTCCGAAAATGATCATTTCAGAAAATGTCAGAGCATTTCTAGGTGCAAAGGTATGTCACTTTGCATTAAAAAATGGCATATTCCTTAAAACATCATCAAACTATTATCCACAGGGAAATGGTCTAGTCGAGTCAACGAAAAAAAGTTTAGTTTGACTCCTTAAAAGGATTGGCTTAGAACACCAGAGGGAATGGCATAAAAACCTTCAAACAACGCTTTGGGAAAACTGCATAACTCCTAAGCAAGTCCTTAAGACTTTGCCTTGAGAGTTGGTGTATGGGAAAGAAGCGTTGTTACCTATCTCTATGGAGATTCTGACAATACAATTGTTGAAATCTCTTGAGATTGAACAAAAATGAAGCCATGGAGGTTTGGCTCGCTGAACTGTTGGAAGTACAAGAAAAAAGGGAGAATTCCATAATAGCAATGACAAGCCATCAACAGGTCGTCAAGCGATGGTTTGATAAGAAGGCTTTCGAATAGGGTCTAAAATGTGGAGACTTAGTGCTAAAGTATGATAACAGGGCTACAAAGCTAGGTCAACATGGTAAATTTGATAGCCTATGGGAGGGGCCTTTTAAAATCATTTAGTACAAACAACTTAACACTTTTGAGCTAGAGAATATGGAATAGGTACCGTTAGGAATCTTGGTCAATGGGATTCATCTTAAGCTATTCCATTAGGCATCAAGCTCTACTTGGTACATATGTAAATAGCGCTTTTATTTTTATTTCCGTTTGTTTGGCTAGTATTTTTCTAGAATCAGTTTGTACTTCTATGAAATTAACCCATTATTACTGGTGGGTATCACACCAGGGTTGCTTTACTCAAAATACACCCTTGTGCAGAGAAGCAACATATAAAACTTGCAAACCCAGAAAAGATTAAAATGCATAATGAAGGAAAGAGCATGAATTTTCTTTAAACGATAGATATCTATTCATATACATTATTTTCGTTACAAAATGGCTGGAAAGCCGTATTTCAAGATTTACAAGAATATTGAAGTATATTATATACTTTAACCTTTTGTCAAGCTTATATACAGAAGGTAGGGAAACATATTTTGAGTAGGTAGTAGGGGTTTGTTATCCAAAGGCATGGTTGGCGACAATTGACGCATTAATTGCAGTGTCCACTTCTTCCTTGTCTAAGGGTTCTTTGGCAACGCTGGTAGCATTAGTTGGCACGACCGCCATTAGCAGGGGAAACACCAGGTTCCTAAAATTTGTATACCAATCTACGTCATAGAAAGGTATCACGTTGTAACTATGAAACATGAAGTGCAGGGCCTGGGTAACCCTTTGCTAGTGCTGGTCATGAGTTTGTAGGTGGAATCCGTTGAGGAACGATAGCCAAACAACAACAACTCCTTCCTCAATAAAGCGACGTAGGTCACTGGCTGATGGAAGACCCACACCATATGCAACATGAGCAATGACCTCACTGAGACCATTCAGGTATTTCTTGGGGAAGATTTCTTTGACCAGCTTCAAGATAAGTGGCCAGGGAACACTAATGTCCAGCATGGATGCTACAAAGTGGGAGCATATGTTGGTATTCACCTGATACTTGTCCTCATATTCTATACAATATTTGCCTAAAACCCATTTTATGGCTACCAAGACCAGAGAATGCTTATTCTTCATCATCCTTTTCAGTCTCCTAGTTGAAATCTCTCCTAGGAATGTAGTCTATTACTTATACAAAATCAGGTGAACTAGAGCATCCATTGCTCTGACACTATCCCTAGGCTTCTGAGTTATCTACCACCTAACCTATGAGAGGGCTTGTTTAGGACTCAGCTACTGACCTGTCACTTCTCAAATGCTAAGTATGTTCTTCTCACTGCTTACTGGCCTATTTATAGAAAAATTGACGAGACGCATGTTACCTACTAAAAAAAAACATAATGTTATGCTAATTGCTATCATTTAAGGAGTACCTACATTTACTCACATTTCTAGGTCGATTACATCTGTGATAGCACGGCTCAATGCATGCTTGATTAAATAGAGATAATTAATTAGCTCTAAGAAGGTGGCACTCATTGGCTGTGAAACATATGGCCATAGGCTATTGTGTGACCTCTCAAGCATGTCCCAAATCCCAAGGTGATATTCGTATCCATTTAGGCCATGATCATTTGCTTGGCATAATCATTCTGGTCGAGATATTAATTGCCAGTGCATGCTAACACAGGGTTAGCAAGCAAATTTCTGGCTTAGGTTCCAAGGAGATTATAGCATATCACATGATTTCTAAACGCAATGATGAGGCCCATTCACCTCAAAATAGCATGCAGTTCATTTTGCACAATTTGCAAAATTAATGGTACATGTCGAATTAAATACAAAAGGCTTGCTTTCACCTACCACCTAGGGAAAGGGTGTTATTATTGCATGAAAAGGCTTAATATTTCAAAGTCTTTTTACAAGTGCCTAGGATAAAAGTGGAGAGTTTTTTCTTTTCTGTATATCTTGAAGTCGAGCATAGTCGCAGCTAACCAGAAACTTGCAAAAATATTTGAGAGAAAAATGTCAGAATCTACATCTCAGCCAATGCAGGGAGGAATTAGTTGGGAGTTATTTATGGTTATTCATTCTTTAATAGAGGTATACGTCTATGAGGATGTGGTGTATGCCATGCCTAGTATACTTGGCAAGCAAAGGAGAGCCTACACAGAGGAGTTGAACAAACCCAAGAATTGGAGAAACCAGAAAAAGGTTGAGGAAAAATGGGATAATATCTATGACCCAAGGCTCACAAAAAACCCTAAGTCCCTCAGAGAAGTAGCTTGTGCAAGGTTATCAGCACCAAAGACAGACCAATTTATGGCATAGAGAGTTTGGTACAGTGGTCTCCCTCAATACATGGTCCCACTGGTGCACTATTGCCCAGAAGTGGTTGATGCTGCTATTCAGTGTTATAACCCTGATACCCACTACATTTAAGGCCGCAACTTAAGGGTGTATATTAGTTCAGAGGCCATTTGGCATATGTTATGTATCCCAGATCCAAGTAAGAGGAAGGAGAATATCGAGACCTTTCACTTGAGCAAAGGAGAGAAAATATGGAGAAAAATGAAAACTAGCTCAAAATTCTTGTTAGAGGAGACTGGTAGGAAAGGCATCCAAGCCACTAAAGCACCAAGTATCCCATAATCGTGTGGTGAATTTTACGATGATCTCCAAGATGCCATGTCCATGCTGGCATTTGTATGTAGCCGAGACTCTAATGAGAAGATAGAGGCTTTTCAACTGGGACCGACAATACAATTTTGCAAGAAGCATGAACTCTTCTGGTATGATTTTGCTGAATTTATAATTGAAGAAATGAAACATCAAATTGAGAATTATCTGACAGAGAAGAAATTTAGGTTTCTTTCCTTCTTGGTCCATATGTTTTTGCATCAGAACCTAGATTTCTTCGCTCGGTATTTTTTGCTATCAATTTTTTATGAGCAAAATAAAAGGAAGCCAATATCCACGTGGTTGCCTTTTCTTTCCATATCATATGATTATTATGCATTTGCAGACTATTTCATAGCCATGGTCTTGAATGATTTGATTAGAGAGGGTGATATTATCTGATTGATAAGGAACAAGCTACATTTATGTAGAGCTTCACCCCTGCTTGGGACTAGTTCTTGGGCAATGATTTTATGATCCTCCAAATGTGGGGTTTTATAAGCAAGTCGTTCCTGCTCCTAGCCTGCGTCACCGATAGAGTGCTCACACTGGAAATGTTCTAACAAGTGTGCATCATTGATTTCATTTTCTGTAGTAGTGAAAAGGTCAAGAAGAAGGGATTCTTCACTTGTCCGAAGAATTTCAAGTCGGTAACTCTACTAAAGAAGTAATCAGACCAGTTGTTAGAGGACAAGCTAGCACATCTAGGGTTGGTATTGGTAAATGATAATGGGAATACAACCCTTTCAATGACTTACTAGAGCCACATATGAGAGTTGCCCATGTTTCCCGACCATACTAGGAGAAGCGGCGTAACCCACAAATGGACAAAGATGAGGATTTTGTTGAATTGGCACAAATTCCTATGCCAGACAATAGGGGCCCATGGCACAAATTCTAATTTCCTGTGGCTATGGCCTAGGATAATTTCCCCATGGAGCGCGACATGTACAACAGGTTAAAGAAGGATGAGGAATGGAGTGAGGAGAAAATAAAGGCTTTCTGGAAGTATCGCCAAGAAATTGCACAATTGGATGATCCTTACAATCAACTAAGAGATGACCAAGAATTTGAAAGGTGGTGAAGTAGGGCCACCCCAGTCTGAGCTCTAGTACTAATAGGAGCGAAGAGAGGGAGGAACCCGACGAGCAGGAGGAGGAAGCGGTGACATCGGCTTCCTCGCATCAAAAGAAGAAAGCCTCCAGACAGTCCTCCTATGTGGCTACAAACATCCATTTTAAGATATCAAGGGGCTCACATACACTAACTTAGGCTGCCTAAACCAGCCAGGATTTCACTTCAGCAGAAGGAAATGAATGTCGAAGTTGGAGAGGCTCCACCCGCTAAAGGGCAGCACATGAAGAATATTGTTAGAGAGGGTTCACAAGAACCCATCGGGGGAGAAGAACACGCTGCTAGTCAAGAGTTAGAGTTTTTTGAGGAGCCGCTGATGTTTCAAGAAGCACCATCAACCAGTCAAAAGGTACATTTCACTCCTCTTGCATCTCATTCCTTGATTTTTTCTCCCGCATCACTGGCAACCCCTGCCATAGGTCCTAGCCCTCTACCTTTTTCTGCTCATCCAACTCATTCGGTTGGATTTTTCCAATTTTGCAAGCACACCCACTTATAATTACTCCTCTATGTATGTTTATGCTTGCCACTATCACTCAGACCTTCCTTGCCTCACTTTTGGAACTCATTCCCCCTGAGAGCACTCATTCTTTTTCAGATATGATTACTGATCCTTTTCCACAGAGTAACACCCCATTAACAACTCCCTCTTTCTAGCAAATGAGCCTTACGGCTGATTCCCCAATCCAATCATTAAGAATGACCGGCCCTCCTATTACTTCTCAAACCAAACTTTGGAACATTCCTAACTTCTCTCCACAAACTGTCACCCTCCAAAAGAAACAAACTCCTGTGCCTATGAAAGTTACCTATCCCTATGCCCTACCTTTTGGTGCTCCTTTCGCAGGTGGACTAGTTTCATCGCCAGCCGAATTCATAGCACAAATAGATAGCGGAAGGGAGGAACTCAGAAGTAGAATGACGAAATGCAAGGAAAAGGATGATATTACCACCACCGAGCCAAGAGTAAAAGCTCTATTCGATGAGGCCCGACAGGAATTGAAGTTTGTGACCATGTACCCAAGGGTAAGCAAGCCTTAAGGAGAGATGAAACCAGAGGACTATGAGATATATGCAGTCAGACTTGAGATGAAGGTAGCCCAACTACAAGATAAAGTTGAAATCATGGAGGAAATGCAGCAAGTAGTCACTTCTGACTTCCTCAAAACTGGTCACCAACTAAAGAAGAAGGATGAGCAGCTCAAGGCAACTAGAGAAAGGGTTTGTTTTCTAGAAAGAAAAGAGAAATCATTGGAGGAAAATATTGCCTGCATGACTAAAAGGACGTTGATAGCTGAGGATGATAGAAACAGGCTTCAAAGTGAAATTGCAAAGATTTAGGTTGCTAACCCTAGCATAATAAAAGAGTTATAGTGCAAGAACCAATAGGTGGAGCAAAATCTACAAATGAAAGATGAAGAGCTGAAGCGCCTTTACCTTAAGCATAGTCAGCGGATGACACAAAAGGGTGAAGAGTTGGAATTCCAACAAGCCAAATTTAAAGGCCAAAAGGCTCAACTAGAGGAAGAGCTCAAAGAGACAAAGGCTTCTCTAGAGGAGTACTTAACAAATCACTCCCGAGCTGAGCAGAATTGGAATAAAGAAATGAGAAACTATGCGGAGCAGCTTGCGTTCGAGAAAAAGAAAAAGGCAAAATTGGCTGGGGCCCTTATTTCAAGAGATGTGAAGATTACTTCACTTAAAACCTCTCTCTTTCCTTCTCCTACACAGCCTGATATCATTCCACTAGTTAGGCAGTTATACATTTCTCACTGGGAGAAAATCAAAACCTTTTGCCTAACACTATAGCCTACCCTTCATTTTCTCGACAAGGCATCAAGGCTCAACCAGGAAGCCCAGGGTATGATAGAGCAGTTCCCATGATTCATTTTGGAGAAGGTTCTTGAGGAAAAAGACCTACTCAACAAGCTATACTCTATCTCTGATGACAACCTCCTCAGAGCGGGTTAGGCAAAACACCTACTCAACTAAGGTAGCCGCTACTATTCTAAGTAAAAAATTGGATGACATATGGGGATGTTTCTCTGGGTTAGGCAAGATGGGACTGCCATCCCCGTGCCTTGAGGATGGCTCTATTGCAACAACTATGTAGATTGCAGAGATTATTGAAGAAAAGGAAGGTGACTCGAAGGCTTTCAGGGAATTCAACCATCCTCCAACAGTAGCCGACATCAAGGCAGTCATTCATCTGCTCTCTCAGTTGCTATTTCATATTCAAGTAGGGGCTAGTTTACCTCATATGTTGCCTCACAAAGAAACTATTGACCTACGTGGAGCACAGGAGAATTTGCGCAACATAGTGATGTCGTTCAAAGATGAGTGGTCGCCTTTGCAGGCGACTCTTTCTAATCTTTGAATCAATTAGCCCTTTGAATAAGGCTCTAGTTTACAGAACCAAAGAAATTTTTGGGTTCTCCATTCCTTAGTTGAAACACCCCTGATAGTCACCAAACGCTGTTAAATTTTGAGTAGCTCCCTCTAGGTTTATATTTGCATTATGCGTATGACAGTTTATGCATCGCTGAGTTTGCTCGGCTTTCAGTCAAGGTTTTGATCTGCCACTTTACACATCTACTCTTCACAGATTCAGGTATCTGTATTCCTTTTGGACCCTGAAAGATCCCATGTGTTTCCATGTGTCACGACTATGGGATGCATCTGCTTCTTTTTCCTTGAGGTCTCATCGGGCTGCGAAATGCTTGCCGTGGAGTTTTCATTTGTAACAGTGTTGGCGAACCCCACATCTTGCTACGTGGCAATTATTTGCAAGACTTTCAATGCGGAGATGAAATAGAAACCACAGGCAGTGAAATGCTACCACATGTCTTTTATGCCCAGCTGTTGGAGCGTTCCCTCCACTGTGATAAAATCCTTAGCCCATTCAAGATGTGTCAAATTTTTGCACATCTAAGGAAACAATGGGAAAAATATTCAAACAGGTAGTGAAGGGCTGCCACGTGCCTAGTGGCTGAGCTGTTATGAATGAAATAATGCTATTGATTTCCGCTCGTCATAATCATTTGTAGCAATGGATGAAACTTGTCTGACTGAGCCTAGCTAGGACCACTGCCATCATTACGAAGGATGCACCTTTTCCCATGACAACTAGATGCTATGTTCTGGTTCGATGCTGTTGTAATGGCCTTGGGAATATTCTAATTCAGGCATCATTGCAATAGATTGCAAAATCTTTTCTATTGCTGCTCTCCAAAGCGGTGGGGATTTTTCCTGCTATATATACTTTCTCTGTTGATGAGAAAGGGTCCAAAATTTTGGAGAAAAAACATGCTAGTTTTAGCAAAAGACACTAGGCCTCTATTACTGTTTTACTTAAATTGTAAAACTCTTAGACTATGCCAATTGTTTAGCCTTTTTGTTTTTCATGCTTTGACTAAACTGTAAACTATGCTTTATACTGTCTTAACATTTCATTTGAAGAACATCTATATATGTTGAATACAATTTTTCTTACCTAAATCATGTCTAATGACTCTTCTTAGTAGTGAGAATGTATGCAACATTATTTTATGTCAATAAATGAATTGTCTATGCTATAATCTTAAGTCTCTAACGTTTTGGAACACAACACCATTCAGGCTCTTCAATCTATGATTTATCATGCCCATCAACAGATCTTGGTGCATCGCCTTGGGTTAGACTTTGCTTTATTATTTTTGCTTCCTTTTCCTTTCCCAAAACCCATTCTAAAAGAAGCTGACTTCTCTAAAAATCCAGAGGTTACTCAGTTTAGCACAAAAGGTCCCCCTTAAACTACGTTTCCCATAAGACAATGTTACCTCGTCAATTTTTGGCATCAAAAAATTGAACAAAGCAACTTTCATCTTTTGTTTCAATGTTTTAAAAATACTCAAATAATTGCTTTAAGGATTTAAAATAAACATGTGCATCTTTCTTTTTGTAATTACCCACCCAAAATAATATCATCAAAAGACGTATGTGCTTCTCTCACGCCTCACGATGATCTTGAGAATCAAAAATATTTTGGTGATATTATGTTGCATAAGTGATTGCCTCCAAATTTTATTTGGGATTAAAATTTGAACAAGTCTTGTGAGTGTGAGTGGAACATATTATGTGTGTTATCTCTTTGTTTCTAAACAAACATTGAACTACGAATGTGTTTGCTTGCTTTTGTGTTATCTTAGAGGGCCTGCCTTATAGGAAAAATTAATCACCCAAGGGAACAACCCAACAGGGAACACACTAAATCGAAGTGAATTCCACCTGGGATATACGTGTGGGTACTTGAAGAAACATAAGTATCATGAGGATTGTTCTAACGAAAAAGGGAAGTAATGGTCTCTTGTCGCATGGATGATCCCCCATGAATGAAATGCCCACATTAAAACCCTTTTTTAAAAAGACCAAAATCCTAATCTATTTTTTGTTGCAAGAACGATCATTCTGAAGCCACCCCACAATTTTATGGTGTTTAGTAGAAATGAAAAGTATGCCATGGGAGATTCATGGGTACAGATGCTTAGTTGACCCAAGAAGAAAGTGCACTGTAAGGAGGAGCCTGTGTGATCAAGCATCTAACAATTTGCTAAAAGTAGGCGTAGCTAGAATTGTCCAAGTGGGGACTCAACAAATATTGTCTCAAATATCCATAGGGTTTTGCATGTTCTCAGAAACAAAACACTTTTCTTGATTTAAAACATTGGAAAAACAAACATTCAACATGAGCATCAAATCTCAAACCCTTTAGGGGAAGCAAATACCCTTGGAAAAATTCACATGCTATTGCTTGCCCTTGGGATTCGTATCCTTAGAAGTTTCTATGAATTTGGATTTTCTCCCAAATTGCTCATACTAAAGTCAACTTTAGGAAACTTTTTCCTTGATTTCCTTGATTTCCACATGATACACTTTGTGGGAAGAAAATAAGTTAGGACCTTGGACATCTAGTTTCAAAAGCTAATCAAGAGTATGTTTATGGTAAAAATAAATCACTAACAAAAGCTATGAACAATTGGATCCCACACATGTTATTGGTATCTTTTGGTCATATGGTTTTCATGGAAAAAGTGGTCTTGTGGTTCGAACTACTCTTAGAGAAAAGCATGTTCTTCACTATCTTGGTCTTGTAAACAAGGTCCTTGTTAGGTTCATTTAAAATCAAATAAAACACTTCATCCATCCCAAAAATTCATCATCTTCATCCCACAAACATCTTTAGAGCTTTGGAAAAATCAATATTCTAGACTTGGGTACATTCTTAAACCAAAGCAAAGTCATCTATTTAGTTAGATGTGTTTGGATGAATCCTTCCTCACACACTTAGTTAAATTATCACTTCTTTGAACAATTTTATCCTAAAGATCACATCTAACATTTTAGGGTTTACAAGTTCATTATCCAATCAAAACAATCAAAATCAAAACCTAAAGTCTAGCATTGATCCAAATTTCCTTAAATTTTTGACACCCATATCGTTCACCCCTTTCATCAGGCTTCATCTCATCATTGGTCCTAAACACCTTAGAGGTCACTTTTTCAACAAGGTCAAAACACAAGAAAAACATGGAATATAAACTTGACCCATACATCAACCACACTGTCAAAGCCTTACAATGCCAATTGATTATGAAAAATCACACTTATGGAATCCATACACGACATCATTATCTCCTACAAACCTTAATGGCACAAAAACTATGAGTATGCACAATCTAAATTTTGGAACACCTTTTCCTATGATATATTTAAATCAAATTAAAAACTTACAAATCTGTCAACCAAACAATCAATGCATGTGTCTTCAAAACAACATTATCCCACCAAAACCATACATACCAAAAGTGAATATACCAAGTACAAGCTTTCCAAACATGAATAGTCCAAACCCACCCTTGGTAAACTTTGGGGTAAATATGTTTTTGAATTATACAAATGTTGTTCAAAGTACAAACAAGTTGTTAATGACTCCATGTATTGATCCAAGTCAAGGTAACACCATGAAAAATAAAAGTTACCTAAATCAAAGCAATGTGATTTCCAACCACAAAAATGTTCAATTTCAACGTATCATGCCAAATCTAAGCATCACCCCAAGTCAGGACATTGTCCAAAGTCAATTTTTCCATGATACCATACAAACACCATAAGTTTACATTCCAAATCTGCTTGAACAAAATCCAAATCAACTATATCAAGGGAGTCAAAATCAAAATCAAAATCAAAATCAAAATTTGCTAGATCAAATTGCTTCACTTTCCAAACTAATTGAATTATTGCACCAAGTGACATCTCCACCAAAAAATCAATACACTCTTCCATTGGTTAAACCATGTTGTCAAAGTGTTGAGTTGTTTCATTAACCACATCAAGAACAATATATGGGTGCTACCACAATAATGGGTTACACTTTTTGGGACATCCTAATTTTTGCCTGAAATCACATATTTTTAGAAAATGCAATGATTTATGACTTTAAAGGTTCTATTTAAATTATTTTAATTAAATATGGATTGATCAAACCCCCTTAGATCAAACCCCCTTGGATAGAAGCTTGTTAGATTTAATCCATACCTATAATTGAGTCTCCTCTACACCTATCAAAATATTGATAAAAAACCACTTTTGAGTAACCTTTTGGGTGATCAAATGAATTCATTTAAAATTTATGTTTTGT
>VDFB02105785.1:528705195-528762840 GCA_007258455.2 Sequoia sempervirens | reverse complement strand
GGAACATGGAAAGAGATAGAGAGGTAGGAAGAGAGATAGAGAGATAGAGAAATATATGAATAGAAAGAGTTAGAGAGAAGAGTGAGAGGGAGATAGACAGGTGAAGAGAGAGGGAGAAGTTGAGAGAGAGAAGACAAGAGGGGGAGACATGGAGATATAATGACATATAATTTTTATTTTTATTTGTAGTATATTAAACAATTATTATATATTATATTATGTTAATATTTTTACTATATTAAAAAATATTAATAATTAATTATTATAATTATATATATTTATTTAATGGTTTATATTATATGAAATAATATATAATTTAATAATATAATTTTTATATGATTTTTTTTATAAGTTAATTGGGCTCAAGCCTTACCCTACCTCAAATATAGAGATAAATTGGCATAGCCCATCAACTAGTAAAATGCCAAAAAAACATAAATACAACTGATGACCCGGAAGCCACCAATGTTGTAACCATTCATACACATCCATATCCATCTCCATATATCATTTTCCTCAATACCTAACTACTCCATCACACACCCTTCATTCTACATAGTTGGGAGCACCAACACTGCTACTTTTCCTAAAAGAATGCTTACTCCAATAATCTCTTTGAGTGTGACAATATAGCCTACAACTTCCACCAATGGAGAATTTTGGTCCTCCCCTACACTCCATAGGATATAATAAATCCAGGGTCTGTTAAATGGAAGATTAAGTAATAGCCACACTCCACTTGTTGGAGGAAGCCCCATCCTCAGAACCACCATTACCAGATAATACTTCATGGCCTCCCACCACCTTGTAGTCACAAACCTTTGCATTAAAAACTTCACCATGTAAAGATGTCCTCCCTCGACTGTAATAACTAGCCCATAAACATTGATGATATGTTTGTATTGATAGGAAAATGATACACCAATAGTAGAAACCTTGACCCTAGTATAGCCTATATCACACCCAAATCCTCTTCATCATGGGTTTTGAAGACTCTTTTTAGCTTGGCATTAGATATCACCCCCCTGAAATCCATTGATCACTCCACACCCAGAAAAATGGTAGTGTCCATAGAAAATGATAGTAGAAGAGATCAAATGCAAGGGGTTAGGTAGCCTTGTGTTAGGTGCATTGCTTCTAGCAAGTATGTGTTAACATTTTAAGGGGGGCATATAGTCCCCAACTCATTGTTTGCATAAGAAATGGCCCCTTCTTAGAGATGATAGCATACATCTCCTAGGAAGTGTGACCTTGCCAATGAAAGTGTGGCCTTCCTAGTGCATGCTAATGTCTCCTTTCTGGTGATATTACACTTGATATCCCATAGGGGTGTGACTTTTTGTGGCATGTGAGGTTCCCCTTGGTTGTAATGTTGTGGCTAGTATTCCCTAAGGTGCGAGTTTCTATTCCATGACTTGTCCTCTCTTGGTGGTGATGTCATGTTTACATTGTTCACTAAGGTGTGACCCTTTATGTACTGAGAAATTCCCCTTTGTTATATTTATAAATCACCTTTTTTTGGTGATTTTGTTTATAATGCCACTAAAGTTTTTTTCCTTCTCTGGTTTCATCTTCTTAGATGTCTTTTGCACCTTCTTACATGAGTTTGGAATTTTTTCCTCACTTTGGTCACACAGTTGACTAAGTGGTGCATTAGCATTGGCATATATTCTTCATTTTATCACACAAATTGTACTTAGTGGTGCATTGAGATTGGCATTTTTTTTCATTTTGTTCACACACTTTGGATATAGTGGTTCATTGATGTTGACATTTTTGTTTCACTTTGTTCACATGCATTGAACATAGTGATGCATTGGCATAGCATCTTGATCATTTTTGTAGCACATTATTAGACTTATCAAGGAGTATAAATATTGGTATGGTTGTCAATGGGTACACACCTAATAAGTATTAGACTTTACTAGACCTTTTGTGTTTCTTATTTTTCTATCTTTTTTATGGGGCTCACATAGTGAATATCAAATGTCACTAGGTTGTGTTTCCTTTGGTTTGTGATTCATCTAGCATATATTAGACTTTTCTAGTCTATGACTCATGAATGTTGTTGGTGTGGAGCGCAACACAACTTTCTAGTCCATACCCTCCTTTGGCATTTTATTTTGACATTGTGTATGTATATATTGTCTTGTTGAATTTCAAACATGCACATGCTCGTTTGTGCTTATGTTGTCTTTCCATTGGATCTTGGATCCTAGGGGTTTGTGCACTCCCCCTAGATATTTAGCCCTCCCATCTCTTCAAAATATAGATAGTTGAACCCCTTTTGACATAAATTTTCTACTTTAGTATGAATCTAAGAATAAGTTCATACACTCACTAAAGTGGGGCTAAATCTAGCAGCAAAAATTGTCACCCTTGACAATTTCACACTTTTTTTCACACCACCTTAAATTTATTAGACTTAATTGAACCCTTAATTTCCTAAATTATGCATTCTATTGGCCCTTTTATAATAGTTACTGCTAAATTACAAGAAAAGAAAAAATGTATTTATTTAATACTTTACCCTTGAAAACTTAATTTCTAAAAAATAGGGTTGAGACTGAGATGCCCCATGGTAGCATCACCCCCTTATTTTGCTTGATCCCAAATTCAAATATTTCGAGGTGTCAACACTTTACTATTTATAATTCAAGTTACAAATGTTGACTATTGGGATCTAATTTTTGGGAAATTGAATAAATGCCTCTAAATACCTAGTTATTGCATCATTCTAAATCTATCTAGCATAAACAATAAAGATCTAGCAACACGTGAACATCAAGAGCAAGAATTATTGTCAAGAGCAGCATTTCATAGCCTTATTGCAACAATTCTTGATCTAGACATCACATGTGTCAAATCCTATGTGATTTTATGCATGTTCATGTTATCATTGTTTGAGAAAGCTAACCCTTTTGTAGGTCTCCAAGAAATCCAAGCAAATCAAGCAAGAAAGATCCAAGACCTTGAGGTGATGTGCATGACTTCAATCCTTCAAGGAAGCCATTGAAGGGTGGTGAGTTGGAACACTTTTTTGATTCATCATGCTTTTCTATCATTTATCCTTCCTATCATTGACATTGCCATTATGGAAGTGGAAACATTAACATGGGGTTTGACTAAGGAAAGCCCCTAAATGGCACAACCCTTCCTCTCTCTTTGAATGTGTAGGTTTTAGATTTCAAGAAGATTGAAGGAAGCTTTCAGAAGATCCATTTTCCATTGTTGCATTCAAAACCCCACACCTTGACAAGTAATGAAAACTCACCTATAAAAATATCTTACAATGATTTGATAAATTTGTAGGCAGAATTGAAAAGCTTAGATCTAACATTAGAGGATTGTGAAAATAGATCTGAAATATCCTTATAAGGACATAAACACCCTTGGATAACTTTTTCCTCCTATTCAAGCCATCTCCAAATTTGTGAGATAGGTGCACAGAGTTATGCCTTTCTTAGATCTACTTGCAAATTTTTGTTATAGTTACTTAGTTGTTGGAATCATGCATTTTCATATTACGACATGTAGTCCAATTAGGTTAAACAAGGAAAATAAAATTTTAATCAATATTCAACCCCCAAAAAGATATAGATTTAGGTTTGATTGGCTCACTACAAGTTTGAGAGTCAATTTAATCAACTTGTTGATTTACATCCCAATGATTATATAGAAAAAAGATTTTCATTGTAGGTTCTTTGCATTAGACTTAGGATCACCTATTTCTATGTTTCACCATCCTAAATCAAATTTATGGGTGAAGACTTGATCTAAGACACTTTTTAAAATATAAAATTTAAATGTTCACTTCACTAACCTTTTCTTTAGCTATTTTGAGCCAACCTAGCATATGTTTTTCTAATCATCCATTCAATTTAAAAAATCAATTAGGAATTTATTAAGCTTATCTAGAGTTTAATTTTTGAAGGATAATACAAAGAATTTTAAAGAACTACTAGTGAATCACATCACAACACATTATCCTATGTTTATTGTATGCTTGATTGTTATCTTTGATATTTTTCTTAGAGTTGTAAAATAAGTTTGCTAGGAGTTTGAGCCTTGCAATTCAATAGATTCCTTAAAGGTGATAAACGTTGCAAATATTTACACATCAAGAATTGGGGTAAGCAAAAACTAATAGAGCACATTCTTCCATGCTCGTTATAGGCTTTTATTTGTTTGTAGAGATTAGGTTGCATTTGTGTAAGTGATTTAGAACACAGATAGTCAAATTTTAGAATATGAGGTCTTTGTCTAAGATAACTAATGAGAACATTGGAAAATCACTTTTTATGGTCTATCTTAACATTCCTCCATCATTGCAGTTTTAGATAAGTATAATATTTAATTTATTTTTCATATTATTTTAAAATAATAATTATCGACCTCAACTTTTTTACCTAGATTAATTAATCTTTTAACTATACATGTAAATGGTTAGCCTAAATAATCTCATGTAAAAGAAAATTTCACTTTTCAGTCGTGTAGAAGGTCTAATATGCATACATTTTATTTGGAATACAATTAGAAATCTTTCTAACGATGGATATGAGACACCTAAACAAAATCACACGATATTTTAAAATATAAAATTATTCGTTTCTATTTCTATTCCAGTACTTACCAATTCTTTATCCAGCAATGGAATGTTACATCTCTCAGATGTAATTTGGTGGTAAATAAACCACCTTTCTATATTGATAAAATCACTCAAAAAATATTTCTTATTAGTAAAATCATTGAAAAACAGTAAATAGTAAACAATACATTGAAATACCGATCAATGACGCGTGAGTTTGGTCAACCAGCAGAACAAGTAAACGGACAAATGTGTTGAAAACTAAGTCGGTGCACATTACAACAAATGACGCAGCTTCAGATTTCGAACAAAATCAAGTAAAAAATGCCGTCTTCCCATATGCAGAGTGCCATTTATAGTTAACTTAATTGTTAAATTTCCTTAAAATAATAAAAGTAACGTGCCAGTTTGGAAAGAATCGTTGACATCCAAAACCCTCTTTGGAAGCAAATTATTGAGGACGATAAATAGTTATGGATAAATACAGATATTAATGAAGATAAAAATAATTGTGAGAAAAAAAGTTTAAATTAAGTAGTCAGATAAGACGATATAAGAGGAAAATATAATGTCATATTTAGTATTGATAGTAAGAGCTAAAATTGTATTTTGTTAAAGTTATCTATTTATGATTCTGATCTTATATGCAAGAAGACTTAATTTCTGATCAACTCTTTCAGAATCATTTTCAACTTCACGATAGATCAAATATTATTTACGACATGAAAACAAATAAAAATATACTAAATAAACAAACGAACTAATTAATTGATTTTACAAGATTCATGAGACATGACAGACAGCAAAACTAGAAGAAGAAAATGTTTTAAAAAAACTGAGTGATTCATCCTCGAGCTTTCTTTTCTGCCCTCTTTTCCAACAGCAACATCATTTTTTTTTTCTAAAATTTAAAACCCTTGTTTGTATCACTGTCACATCAATATCATATCGTTGAGCTTGTCCTCGTCCAGAGTCAAGACTGCTTTTTGATTGGCTGCATGGCTGCTGAATTCCACGTTTTCTTCTCACTGATAACGACAGCAACGGTATTGGCTATTTTAGTCTGTAATTCAGCAGACGGTGCAGCGGAATGCAGGGCCAGCGAGAGAAAATCACTTTTAGCTTTCAAAACTGGAGTAGGAGACTCCAAAGGTCGGTTACAGTCATGGGCGGAGGGAACCGACTGCTGCCGTTGGCTAGGCATCACCTGCAACACAACCACCAGCGTCGTAACCAGCATCGATCTCAGCGGCCACCGCTGGCAGCTCAACGGGACCGCCAACATGGCCGCTCTTTTCAGCCTGAGCAACTTACAGCGCCTCGATTTGAGCTGGAACGACTTTGACAGTGCAGTTATAGTGCCCAAAATTGGGCGCCACACAAATTTGGCTTATCTTGATCTTTCCAACGCGGGCTTCAGCGGCAAGATACCGGCGGAGCTGGGAAATTTGACGCGCTTAACGACTCTACATCTTTCGAATATTTATCGCCCGTCTGACACAGAAATTGAGTTGAGAGGCTTTCTAGAGACAGACAATGTAAATTGGCTGGGTAGTTTGAAGGGGCTGAGGTCACTGCCGTTAGATGGCGTGGATTTATCCGGCGCCGGGAAAGAGTGGCATTCTGCTGTATCGTCTCTCAGACAGCTCGCTCGGCTTTCCATGGCGGAATGTGCTCTGTTTCCGCTCTTTCCCGCCGAGTTCGACAGCTTCAGAAATCTATCAGCCTCGCTCCGCCATCTCGATCTCAGCGGCAACGGGGACAGGAATTTCCAGGCGCAAATCCCGGCGTGGTTGCAGAACTTCACGGCACTGCGAACGCTGGATCTCAGCCGCTGCGCGCTTTCTGGTAACGTTTTTCCGATTCGGAATCTTCCCCTCAGAAAGCTCAACCTGTTTGCCAACAAGTTAAGCGGGGATGTTTCTTTTATTTTCTGTAATCAGTCGCTTCTCTCTTGGCTGTTGCTCTGGGAGAACAAATTTGGGGGCACAATTCCTGTGAATATTTCTTTGCCTGTTTTGACCCATCTGGACCTATCCGAAAAATAATTTCGAAGGCTTGGTGCTTGAGAGCATTGCAAGGCTGGTAAAGCTCGAAAATCTTATTCTCCAGCGCAACCATTTCAGTGGGCAAATACCCATTTCTTTGTCACAGCTGTCATCTCTTAGATTTCTTGATCTGAGTCTGAACCGATTCAGCGGCGGCATCCCAAGCAATGTGGGAGATTTATCCAATTTGAAGCACTTAGACCTCAGTGCAAATCAGCTCAATGGCAGCATCCCGCCCAGCATTGCGCGCCTTTCAGGGCTGGAGCATCTAGATCTGTCATTCAACAAGTTTACAGGCGTTTTCAAGCTTGAGCTTTTGGAAAATCTCACTGGACTGCAGTTTCTGGTTCTGTCTAGCAACAAGCTGACTTTGAATTTCAGCCCTGTTTGGAATCCAAGTTTTCGGGTTCAGGATTTGGGGTTGTCCGGGTGTAATATCAGAGGCATAATTCCACCATTTCTTTCTCAGCAGTTGGATCTGCGGCACATGGATTTATCATACAACAATCTCACTGGGAATGTTCCTTCTTGGCTATGGGAACTTCCCAGGCTTAGACAATTAAATCTTTCAGGCAATCATCTGGAAGACCATCTTCCTGGCTACTTGTTTCCCCAGCGAGACGAAAGCTATGGGGTTGGCTACACTATTGACCTTCACTCCAACAATTTACAGGGCGCTCTTCCTCTTCTTCCCTCAACAGTAGAATAACTAGATCTTTCGGACAACAATTTCAACGGCTCCATTCCACCATTGGTGGGCATTAGTTTAATAACCTTAATTTTATCCGGGAACAATCTCAGCGGAGCTCTCTCAGCTTCCATCTACAGCCCAGACATACAATTCCTGGATCTGTCCAGCAACAAGCTGTCAGGAAGCCTCCCTTCATGTCTGGCAAATTGCTCCATTCTGGGAGTTTTCAACATTACAAGCTGCAACGATTTTGATGGAGAAATCCCTCAAGACATAGGAAAAATGACCTCCTTGGATGTCCTCCACATGAATGACAACAAGCTCAGGGGATCCATTCCCTCCTCTCTCAGGTACTGCAAAAGATTAAAAATTTAAGATTTGGGAAACAACATGATTGAAGGGCATATCCCTAACTGGATTAAAGACCTTCAACAGTTGCGTATTGTTAATTTAAGGTCTAATAAGCTGACAGGCATGATACCTTCAGAGATACTGCAGCTGCAAAACCTTCAGATCCTTGATCTTTCAAAGAACAATTTAAATGGTGAACTTCCTACCAACTTCTCCGGCTTGCAGACAAAGATAAATCAAATCACTCATGCCTATCTGATAGGATACACTTACTATATAGCCAATTTATTCTTTGAGAATGCCATAGATTTATTTAACAAGGGTCAACAAATGCAGTATCAAAAAATTCTGTCCATCTTTACTCTTATTGATTTATCAGATAACCAGTTAACAGGCAAGATTCCAGAGGAACTGGGAGTCCTCAAGGCATTGATATCACTGAATATTTCGAGGAATAATTTAACAGGAGAAATGCCTAGTTCCATAGGAGATATGCAAGAATTGGAATCGCTAGACCTTTCCCAAAATGTATTAGTTGGGCCCATCCCAGATAGCCTGGGAAATCTCAACATGCTGGGCTATTTAGACCTGTCCTACAATAACTTGTCTGGCAGGATTCCACAGGTTAGACATTTGGACACATTTAGTGGTCTCTCCTATGTGGGCAATTCGGGGTTGTGTGGGGCTCCCTTAAATATCACCTGTGGGACAAGTGCACCTCCTTTACAGCCACCGGAGGAGGTGGAGGCTGAAGAGGAGGATGATACATGGTGGGCTGTGGCAGTAGGGCTATGTTATGGACTGGGAGTGGCTCTGGTTGTTGGGGTTCTGTCTTTTGACAGGAAACGGAGGAGGTTGTGTTTTCAATTCCTGGATGATCTCATCCGTAGGATGTGTGAAAAGGTGGCAACAAGATAACTTATATATTCACTTCATGCACTCTTCTACTAATAACTAGAAACCCATGTCTATCAGTTAGTTAAAAAATTTGTGACAAATATGGGATATTTTCATAATATTGCAAGAGTATTATTATGAATAAATTAGAGATTGATAATGTTGATATTTTTATGAATATATTAGAGATTGATAGTGTTGATATATGATTTGGGTGTTGATGCAGGTCTATGTAAATTCTATTATAGGAGAAATAAGTGAAATGAAAGTTATAATATGTTTTTCATATATTTGTAATATAAGGAGAAAAGGTATTTTGAGAATGTTAATTTGAAATCTTATTTATAATATATTTTCATATATTTTTCATAGATTTGTAATATAAAAAAAATTAGGTGTTTTTAGAAAGCTAATTTGAAATCTCATTTATAGTTTAATTTTTATTGGTATTATTTTTTCCATATTGAACATGTTTCTATTTTAAGTTTGGCATTGTATTTATTTAATAAATTATATATAAGGATAAGGTGCAATCTAAATGTTAGTTTAAAATTTTATTTATTAGTTAATAATTATGGGTGTAATATTTATTTCACCTTGGACATGTCTTTATTCTAAGACTCACATTGTATTTATTTACTAATTTTGATCGGTAATTTTTAATTATTTTCATCTAAATAGTTAATAATGACATGTGTACATCTTGAGGTGGCATACATAAGTGAAGGCATTGCCTCATCAAATCTTGAATGTTGTTAGTTAAATGCCACCTCTATTTAGTCAAGACCACCTTTATCTTTTTTAGACTGAATTACCTAACATCTTGATAGGAAGTGAGTGGGAGTTAAGTTCGTATTTCTTTGACATGTAATTGTAACCTAAAAAATTGCATACCCTTATAATTTCATCCTATATTTTGTACTCACTTTGGTGCCATCCCCTTGGTTCTTTTGAGGTTCAATTCAACCCTAAAATTAACCTTTTTCCTTCCCTTGATAAAAAGGCCCTGTCTCATGTGGTCCTTTTTTGTTAATCTCATGTTGTAATTGTGTTAGCCTTGATTTTTTCTTGTGCTTCATCTTTTTTAGAGCTAAAAATGTCTATAAATTAGTGTTACATGTAGACATCTACACAACAAACTACTATCCCATGATAGCTTTTTGTTAGTACCCATTTCTTAGTGTTTGGCCACTTGTCACTTTCTTAAGTCACTAGTAACTACTTAAGACAAATCTGAATGGCTGGATAGCCTCTTCCTCAAGTGCCTTCTCTCATTTTTCAATGAATCTTTTATACTCTATCACTCTCTTCTTTCAACGTTGACTCTCTTGCATCCTTAAGATCTCTACCACTATTATGTGTAGCTTCCTACAACACTCTTTTCTTTCCTTAGCTTTCTCAAGCCTTTAGTGGTAATGTATGTTCTTTTATTTTCTCTATCTATTCATTTTTGTTGTAGCTTATTCTTGTGGTTCCCTTGAGCACCTCAAGATCCTCCCATTCATTTTAAATCTTTCATTTTAGATTACATAATCTATAGGTATTGATATTGTGCTTATCTTCTAGAGGCACTTAAAGTAAAAAATCAAGAACATTGTTCTATTTTATCTATCTAGCTACTATAGAGATCAAAAGACTAATACAGAGGTTTGGCCTAGAGGAAAACTACCAACCATTCCCAAACATTTTTTTCATAATGCTTGGACGTATTTTGAGAGCACTAAAGAGAATTCAACCACATAGAGGTTTACAATTTTTTTTCCTATTAACTCACTTCTATGATTTATTTAGATAATGCAAATCTTGTGATTTTTTGCATTTTCATATTTATTTCATCATCTAGCATTTTTTTAGTACTTTTTTTCTTCTAATTTTATAGGCTAGGTGAACTATTAGATTCAAGTGACATTTTTTTAAAACTCTTTGGTATTCTAGTCATATGGATGTCAATGGTAGGTGTGAACATCCATGTGATACATTAACATCTTGGTCTAGTAACCTTTTCTATTTGACACTAGTTTCCTCTCTTTATCCTTTTTTTGATCTTACAATTCCCTTTTATAAACCTTTATTAACTTTTCAACAAAATAAATTGTTATGAGTTTCCTTTGTTCTCTAATTAGATAAATCATTTAAAATTATTTTTAAGAATGTAGAATTATTTTCTAATACATTTGCAAACAAGTTCAATCCTAATTGAAGTAGTGTGGATTTTATTTAGTTAATACAATTTATCTAGCTTGAATTTTTCTTTTCTTCTTTTATAGTCATAGCATTGGTTCATGGAGCAAAGAGGTCTATACATTTATATATTTCTCTTTATAAATTTGCTCCATATTATGTAATATAGAATAGCCTCGTTCACTTTTATAAAAAAACAATTATTATCTCATAGGCATTTGGTTGTAGATAGAATTAGTGGTTAAATATAAAATTCTAATATGGTATTAGAATCATAATGTCATAAGGTTGGTTTCTTTCTAGGTTTAGAGATCATTTAGATATGAGATTTAGTCATATTTGATGAATGGTGAAGTTATTTTGAGCTACCTATTATATCCAAAATAACTAAATTAGTTAATATCCACTTTTATATTATTTGAATTGAACAACTTGAAGATAACCAACTAGAGAGAGGAATTTCTATGATTTTTGTAGGAATATTTTGTAGGGATTGAGCTTCTAAAAAATGAACCATATCATTGTGTTTGAAAGACATAAGTGAATAAGGATCAACATCAAATAAGACTCTGCTAGGCTCTTTCTTTAGGGGCATTTTTTTGTTCTTAGGTACATTTCATGAGACCATAAATAACATATAAATGTTAATTTTATTTTCATTATTTTTTATATGTGTAGAATGGAGTCTAGTTTCTAAAAATTTAATTTATTTGAAATTTTGATGAACTATTAATTTATAAAGAAAAAAATACCAAGTACACTAGTTTTTTGCAAAAAACAAACACGCCAACAAAAAAAATTAAAGATGAAAGGCTTAACATTATCAAAATGTGAAAAAAAATACATTGTTATATAGCTAAGAGAGAGCCTAACATTACCCAGGTGTTCAATTTGTTCGACCTTGAAACATGTACAAACCTGATGGTTAGCACGAACAAGATTATGTGAAATTTTGTAGAATATGCCAAAACACGTCTTTAGACATTTGGAAGGCCCTCCAAGCATTTAGGTTAAAAATAAAATCCAAGCCAAAGGCTTGGGGATTCCCAAAGCAAGACAAAATGCAAGTGCATTATAATACGCTCGTGTTATTTGAATGTATTGACAAAATGAGAGCACATTATAATGTGCTTGTGTTTTGTGAATACATTGAAAAAAATACAAGCACATTATCACGTGCTTGCATTTTGATCTACATTGAATTTTTTTCTTTTTTTTTTCCTCTTTCTTGTTGTACATCACCATGAGACCCCATTTCATTGATGCATTTTTTCATACAACGAGTGCTACCTTGTCAATGCTACTACATTGATTCATTTACAAGGTAGTGCTTGTTGTATGGAAAATGCCTCAAAGAAATGGGGTCTCACAGTGATGTTTTTTTTTCATACAATGAGCACTACCTTGTCAATGCTACCACACTGACATATTGACAAGGTAGTGCTCATTTTATGAAAAAATGCCTCAAAGAAATGGGGTCTCACAATGATTTACCCCATTTCTTTGAGGCATTTTTTCGTACAATGAGCACTAAGCTCACTACCTTGTCAATACATCAATGTGGTAGTATTGAAAAAGTAGTGCTTGTTGTATGAAAAAATGCCTCAAAGAGATGGGGTCTCATGGTGATGTACATCACCGTGAGACCCCATTTGTTTGAGGAAAATTTTCATACAATGAGCACTACCTTGTCAATGCTACCACATTGATGCATTGTCAAGGTAGTGCTCGTTGTATGAAAAAATGCCTCAAAGAAATGGGGTCGCATGGTGATGCTCATTGTATGAAAAATTTCCTCAAAGAAATGGTGTCTCCTATTGTATGAAAAATGCAGGCTCAAAGAAATGGGGTCTCATGGTGATGTACATTTCTTTGAGGCATTTTTTCATATAATGAGCACTACCTTGACCATGCATCAATATGGTAGCATTGACAAGGCAGTGCTTGTTGTATGAAAAGATGCCTCAAAGAAATTGGGTCTCACAATGATGCATTCATAAGGTATTGCTCGTTGTATGAAAAAAATTCTCAAAGAAATGGGGTCTCATGGTGATGCTTTTTTCATACAACAAGCACTACCTTGTCAATGCATCCACATTGATGCATTGATAAGGTAGTGCTCATTATATGAAAATTTTCCTTAAAGAAATCCAAGATCTCATGGTGATGGTAGTGATGTACATCACTGTGAGACCCCATTTCTTTGAGATATTTTTTCATACAACAAGCATTACATCACTGTGAGACCCCATTTCTTTGAGGCATTTTTTTCATACACATTTGAGCACTATCTTGTCAATGTTGCAATGTGGACGCATTGAAAAGGTATGTCATCATGACACTCCATTTCTTTGAGGATTTTTTTCATACAACGAGCACCACCTTGTCAATGCATCCATCTGAACTCATTGACAAGGTATATCACCATGAGACCCCATTTCTTTGAGGAATTTTTTCATACAATGAGCACTACCTTGTCAATGCATCAATGCGAATGCATTGACAAGGTAGTTCTCATTGTATGAAAAAGTACATCACTGTGAGACCTGATTTTCTTGAGGAATTTTTCATACAACGAGCACTACCTTGTCAATGCTACCATATTACATCATCGTGAGACCCATTTCTTTGATGCATTTTTTCATACAACATGATCTTGTTGTATGAAAATATACGTCAAATAAAATGAGGTCTCATGGTAATGTTTTTTCATACAACAAGCACTACTTCCATTGCTATCACATTGAAACATTGATAAAGTAGTGCTCATTGTATGAAAAATTCCTCAAAGAAATGGGGTCTCACGATGATGTAATCACCTTGAGACCCCATTTCTTTGAGGCATAATCACCGTGGAACTCCATTTCTTTGAGGCATTTTTTCATACAACAAGCGCTACCTTGTCAATGATACCACAATGACGCATTAACAAGGTAGTGCTCATTGTATGAAAAAATACCTCAAAGAAATGGGGTCTAATAGTGATACATCACTATGAGATCCCATTTCTTTGAGGCATTTTTTGATACAATGAGGGTCTAGGGTAAAATATTAAATGTAGGGTTTAGGGTTTATGCTTATGGTTGAGGGATAATGTTTAGGGTATATGTTATAAGGTTGAGGATATAGGGATGAGGGTTGAGGGTGTAGGGTTTATGAAATTTGATATAGGGTTTTGGAGATTGAGAGAGAGGGTGAGAGAGAGAAGTAAAGAAGGAAGGAGAGAGAGAGAGGTGATAGAGAGAGAGAGAAGTAGAGAGCAAAAGAGGAAGGTGGAGAGATTGAGAGAGAGGAGGGAGGGATAGAGAGAGGTAGATAGGGATAGGTTAGATAGAAAGAAGTAGAGATGGAAAGTGGGTGGGAGGAAGGAAGAGAGGGAAAGGGGGAGATAGATAATATTAAAGAGGGAAGGAGGGAGAGAGGGAGATAGGTGAGATAGAGAGCAGAGGGAGGGAGGGAGGTTGAATGGTGCTTTATAGAGAGTAGAGAGGGAAGAAGAGAGTGAGAGAGAAAGATATGAGAGAGAGAGATGAGGAAGTTGGGGAGATTGAGAGAGATGGAGAGAAGAAAGAGGGAAGGAGGGAGAGAGAGGTAGAGATGGACAGAGGGATATAGAGAGAAGTATATAGGGACTCAGGATAGATAGTGAGGGAGAAGTATATAAAGAGAGAATGGTGAGATAGAGAATAGAGAGGAAAGAAGAGAGCGAAAGAAAGATGGAGAGAGAGAGGAGGGTTGGGAGATTTATAGAGAGAGGGAGAGATTGGGAGAGAGAGGGAGAGAGAGGGAAGGAGGGAGGGAGATGTAGAAATTGAGAGAAAGAGATAGAGATAATTATATATAGGGAAGGATAGATATAGAAGGGGAAGAAGGGAGGAATAAGTAGAGAGATAGATAGAGAGAGAGAGAGGGAGATATAGAGAGGGAGAGAGAGGTGATAGAGAGAAGTGATATAGAGAGAGGAGAGAGGGAAGTGAGATAGAGAGAATGAGAGATGGAGAGAGAGGGGAGGGAGGAAGGTGGGATATTGAGAGAGAGGAGGGAGGGAGAGAAAGGTAGAGAGGGATAGGTTAGATAGAAAGAAGTAGAGAGAGAAGGTGGATGGGAGGAAGAATGAGATAGATGAGATAGGAGAGAGGTGATATATAGAGAGAGAGAGAGAATTAAAGAGGTAAGGAGGGAGAGAGTGAGAAATATTGGTTAGATAGAGAGAATTATATAGGGAGAGAGAGAGAGGGAGATATGGAGAGAGAGATAGAGAACTATATAGGGAATAAGAGATAAAGAAGTAGAGAGGGGGAGAGATGTATGGAGAGAGAATGATGACATAGAGAATAGAGAGGGAAGGAGGGAGTTAGAGATAAAGATGAGGGAGGGAGAGTGTGTGTGTGAGAGAGAAACACAAAGAAAATGAGGAAGGTTGGGAGATTGAGAGAGGGAGAGAGGGAGGGAGAGTGAGAGAGAATGTGAGAGGGAAACATAGAGATGGAGAGAGATCTAGAGAGAAGTAGATAGGGAAGAAGAGATAGAGACGAGGATGAGGGAGGAGTAGAAAGAGAGGGAGAGGTAGGAAGGGAGAGAGCGATGAGATAGAGAGAGGGATGGAGAGAGATAGAGAGAAGTAGAAAGGGAAGGAGGGAGGGAGAGAGGGAGAGAGGAGTTTGATAGAGAGAATAAGAGAGAGAGAGAGAGAGAGGGGGAAAGGAGAAAGGGAAAGAGATTGAGAGAGAGGAGGGAGGGTGAGAGATAAGCAGAGATGGATAGGTTAGATACAAAGAAGTAGAGAGGGAAGGTGGGTGGTATGAAGGAAGAGAGAGAGGGAAGGAGGAAGGTGGAGAGATTGAGAGAGAGAGAGGAGAGAGGGAGAGAGAGGTAGAGGGATAGGTTAGATAGAGTGAAGTAGAGAGGGAAGGTGGGTGGGACAAAGGAAGAGAGAGAGGGGGGAGATAGAGAGAGGGTGATATAGATAAAATTAGAGAGGTAAGGAGGGAAGGAGGAATGGAGGGAGGGATGGAAGGAGGGAGAGAGAGGTGAGATAGATAGAAGTATAGAGGGAAGGAGAGAGTGTGAGAGAGAGGTTTAGAGCATAAGGAATAAACAATGAGTGAGATAGAGTAAGAGAAATATGATACAACTTTATGATTACTGAAATTTGACCTCCTAATTATTGATATTTGACATGTGTTGACTACTAAAATTTGTTGAGATATGGTGTTGTACACCATTGCATGAATTTATTTATTATAATTTTGTAATTATATAATTATTTAGTTGTGATACACCTTGGTGGTGTTGTTAATCACACTAGGTAATTATTTGGGGTCAACTTGATGTTGTATTGTAATATTCTATTATTATTATTTGTTTAGGAGACATGTGATAATAATTTAATATTGGGGAAATATTATTTATTGTGATGTCTTAGTACCCAATATTAAATAATGGGTTAGTGGTTTTGTGGTACATGGCTTTACCTTACCACTAGTTGTATTGTGTGTGAACTTGTGTCTATAAAAGCAAACACATATGTAGTGGTTTTTGATGGATGAGTGGTTTGGATGTCATTATTGAGTCTTCTTGAGGAGTGAATTTGTGAAGCATGGCATGGGATTTTTGGATTCATGCTTGGACACATGAGAATGCATTGGAGGGCTTGATGCTTCAAAGGTATTCATTGTAACTCTTGTATTTGGTTACTGCTAAATAATATGATGGAGTATGGATGCTTTTGGAGATTGGGTTTTTCCCTCTTTAGGGTTTCCCTAGCGTATATCTTGTGTTATCTTCTGCATTGTATATTTTATCTATACATTTGGAAAACTTGTATGCATGTTTGTCTCTCATGGGTTATGTAGGAAATAGATTAAGGTCATGGGATAAAATACAATATTTCCTAACAAGTGGTATCAAAACTTTCATGGTTGAAGAATTTTTGTTGTAACCCTAGTTTGAGAGTATTTGCAACGTTGGAGCCATGGACATGCATGAAGGGTTTGAGGAATTACAAGATATGGAACACATGTTTCAGGTGTATTTATGCAGATTTGGGCTTTTGGGTTGTCAAGATTTGTTCGGTTTATTGCAGATCTGAGAATTTGGGTGAAAAAGGGTTTCTTAGTTTGAGTTTGCGAATGAGGGTTTTGTAGAGGGAATTTAATAGATGACCTATTGAGACAAAATAGACCTCATTGTTGGATTCAAGTTGGCTGAGAGACAAGTGTTGATATAAAATTCGACCTATTTTGGAGAAATTGAAAAAATAAGCAATTTTTTAAAGAAAAAAGCCAATTTGCCCAAATTGACATGTGTAGAAAAAATAAAGAATTACCCCTAGATTATTAAAAAAAATTGTAGAGAAATATGTGCCATTGGGTGATTTAAAAAAAAATTAAAACCCTACAAAAGAAAAATGGAAAAGATTATAATTTATCAATTATATATATATATATAGGGGGGGTGGGGTATCCCTAGGCCCCATGCTAGCCTTGTACCCTGCCTGTGCAGAGGTACTACTAGTGGCAGTACTGCTACTGGCGGTTGTCAGCTCTGTTGGCAGTTAGCAGGTTGGCAATCTACTGACCAGCGGCACTGGTACTGCCCATTAGCGGTTATAAACCGCTTAAAATTTTTAATCAAAAATTTATTTTTTTATTAATTCTACCAAATAAAAAATCAAAGCCACAAATTTCAAATTGTTATTAGCTTGATTTAATAAATGGGTGGGTTCAGTGGAGGGGTGTATTAAAATTTTATTTTCGAAAATTAAATGAAATTGAAATCCCCTTTGGATTCCACCACCAAGGTACCATTGACTAACAACCATTGTCGATGGGCCACTAGTGGAGCCACCGAAGTGCCACCCAACAGGCTTAGTTGTCCATTTTATAGCATTTTTTTCAAACACATGTAACTTTTTCCCAGTATGTCAGAATTTTAACTTCTTGTAGTCATTGGAAAGCTTGTTTCGAGAACTACGTAGTGGTATAGGTGTGGTTCCCTATTTTTGTCATTTTAACATGTTTTTGGGGACTAGAAGTAGATATTATCATTTGCATAGTTTTGGTCATAACTTTTGCATATGAAATTGGATTTTTGATTTCAAAGAGGCATTGGAGAGAATTTTCCACATAATACATAGTGGTTCATATTATTTATCAATTTGAGGAATAGGTTGAGCTTGGTACTTGTTTGATCACTTGTAGGATCATGAGATTCGGGGTGCGATTTTGTGAGCATCCAGACAAGTAAAGAGGTGAGACCTTGAGGCAGTACATGTTTTTATATATTATTTATGATGCTACAACTGATTATCAAGTTGGTGCTTCTAGGTGTAGGTTTACAAGTGATTTTTCAGAGTTGGGGCTTTGATGGTGATTGGTACACAAGTTGCTTTCGGTTTTGAGGACATGGTTTGACATGGTTTGAGACTTGGAGTTCATATGGGTGATAGTTGAGTGTAGGTATTATGGTGACTATGGTTATGGTGTCATGGGTATGTAGGTACATTTGATGCATTGAAACAACATGATCATGTATGTGGTGTTTGGTAATGATATGGTTTTATGTTAGGAGATTGGTTTTATCTTCTTGATGCTTATTTGGTCCCTTGAATATGATTACTCATTTGTGGACATGGTTGGAAAATCTTGGATCAGTGGTTGATTTGGTGTTTGAGTCTTGATGTCTAGATGGTTATCTTCTTTGATATCTTGATTTGCAGTTACTAATGTGATGATGAGTTTGCATGTTTTAGTGGTTCAGATCTATGAGTTATGTAGCCTGTAGGTGTGTACAACCTATTGGGTTGTAGTGGGATGACTCAGATGTGGACTATCTATATCAACTAGGTTTGATTCATTGTTGTTGTAGATTTCACTAGTTGGCCTTGTATGTGGTCATTTGTGCATTGGTATGTCGTTTCAAGATTAAGAGGATGGATGATTTGGGTACTTGATTAGTCATTTCATGGGACTTGTAGCATGTGGTTTGATCATGATGTCATGATAGCTTGTTACATTCATTGGATATATAATTTCAGTGGGATATTTTGACAATGTTGACTTAGTGATGTTGGATTGGTTTGTGATGTTTGACATAAATTTAATATTGATCATAATGAAAACATTACAGAGACTTTCTGAGCTTCAGCTCATACCCTTATAGGTTATAGCTCTACAAAGCTGGACTCATCTGAGAGTAAGTAGAAAGCAAGACAGACTCACCAATATATAGGCAATCAAGCACAGACAATTAATAAAGGAGATAGCTAACAGTCAACAGAGTAGTTGGAGAAGATAAGACCAGATCAGATCCTCGTCTTTAATGTTGCGATATGATTGTGATCTAATGCTGATAAGATGAGGACATGTCAACATGGGGAGTTAATGAAGTAGTTGGGATTAGATATTCCAACACCCCCCTTAATCTCAACTACGAATTCCAAATACTTTCTTAATCTTTTCTATTGATGCTTCGACATCTGCAACCATGAGCTCTGGTCTTCTTGATAACCAGTCCATCATCATTTCAGGTGTGAAATCTTTGTTTTTCTTCAACACCTCTTGTAGAGTCATATTGCAGGTGCTCGGGAATCTTACTAGGCTTTGCTAACCACAAACCGTGCATACAAGTGGTTTCAGATGACCACAAACTCACATACAAGTGGTTTCAAGATCACCACAAACTTCAGACTCAAGTGGTTTCAGCTAACCACAAACCTCTCAACAAATGGTACAAGTGGTTTCGGCTAACCACAAACCTCTCAACAAATGGTTTTGGATTACCATAAACTGAGCAGACTTATGGATCCACAAATTAACATCGTGGGGAAACCATCATCACTCTGGACTTTTCTCCATCTGTACCTACATCAAAATTCATTATTGAGTCCATATAAAAAGAATTTCATCTACCGAGATACATGGGTAACCAGCCATTGTACTTGCTAGTTGTATAGGATTCCTTTTCGGATACATGGATCATCAATATTAAAAACATTGGGGTGTCGGGTACAACCGAACATGCACCCCTTACAACAAATCAGGTAAACACTTTAGTTTTGTCTTTTAACAAAGCTGACTCATACTTAACTTGAACAGCCTTCAGGCTTATGAAAGACGGGTGATCTAAACAACACACAGATTTCCACCTTTTAAACAACAACTTTAGACTCTTTAACAACATATTTATAGTGATGCTGCAACCTTTTCTACTTTGGCTGCAATCTCCTGGCATGGTGGCTTCCTCGTAATCATACTTGGAAGTCCTTCAATCAAGCTTTAGCAGCTTCTTCAATCTCTCTTTGAGAATGACTTTCCTCATACTCGGGCACTCACCATTAAGCTGGCGGTTTGACTTGGACCAAATGGTGACTTGGCTCTTATCTCCACGATCTGCTTGGATGGATTCCTTTGGCTAGGACTCCTCCTTGCATCTTTTGTTCAAACAACAATCTCCTTCTGTGATCAGTGATCCCTTTTCTCTATGTTTCAATTCTTGGCCGGCTCTCCTTAACAACGATTTGACTTGGAATGGCAGCTACAAATTGCAGTAAATTTGCAACTTCTTTTTGACATCATTTTGTCTTTGGTGGGAAATTTTGGTTGATTCCAATATACAAAAACACCAAGCTACGACTTTTTTCCTTCAATAATTCTTTTTTTCCAATAATCAATGATCCTTATGCTGGAATATTCATTTTCTCCAGCTATGGTTTCAGCCTGAACGTTGGTTTATGCACACTCAATGATCTTCTTTTAAATCCCTTAGCCTGCACTCCTTTTTGGGAAGCTTCTTCATTAAACAACAGCCTCCTACAATAAAAACAACGATCTTCACTTTTGATTGGTGACGGCTCCTTTTAACTGCTACAACAGTTTTGACGCCTTCAAGCTCAAAACTATGAGCAGCTTCCTTTTTCAGCTGCAATATCTACCAGATCTTGCACCTCATAGAAACAACGACTTCTTCTCAGCTCCTGTAGTCTCCTTGGATTGGTGACTTAAATCACTAAGCACAGACAGGGCTACGGCCTTATCTTCAATGACGCATGATCTCCTTTGGAGTAGTGACCTTACTTTATCATCATCTTCTTCTGCTATTAGCAACAGCGTGGCTTCTTGGTAGTGACTATGGAGGCACCTTGATCTACAGATCATCTCAAACTCTTTAAAGACTCTCCCACAATCTTCTACTCTCCAAGGTCGTATACCATACAGATCTGATACCAAATGAAGGAAAAATAGACAAACAAAGTGATCTGCTGATCACAAAACAAGCAAACATACAAAAGCCCCAAATTGTCTTCTTTTTATGGCTGCAAATTTCCTCACTTCACACACGTATGATCTTTCAAGATGCAAACTTAACTGGCATCATTTTCTGAACGTTCCAACTTTAATAATTATGTTGGGCAGGAGCTCCAACACAGAAAGCGATCTTCAAACTTTGGCAGCTTCAAGCAACTACTACAGCAGTTTTAGACCAGCACTCACTTTATCTGATGCTTCATCAACTCTTCTCCAATCTTCTGTAGGCAACTTGAAATCTCTTAATTTTTACATTGGGACTGCCAAAGATCTCATGAGAGGCACCTTTGTCTTGACTGCTCCTTCTCTGGCAACAACGATCTCTTGCAGCGACATCTTCTTCTCCTTGGAACAACAATTTCATTATATTTAAGCAACCTCCTTTTGATGCTTCAACAAGAAACACACTCTATGCCTTCCTTTCAATTGGACAACTTCAATAGCTATAGATCTGCCTCACTCAGTATGATTTGGCTCTAATCTCCTTCAGATCTACGCATTATATAGCTCACAAACAATTTCATGTGCAAGCTAGCACTCATACATAAAACCCATGATAATATTACAAACTGACTCCAATTTTGTCAATCACTACCTTTAAAAAAATGGCCAATCGCTATCTCCAGCTACACATACTGCAGCCAAGACTATGATCTCTTTTGGCTTCAAAAACAACAATGATATATATCTTAACTTTATGCTGCTTCACACAGCAAACTCCATTTAGATTGGGTGATCTCTCTAAGCACTTCAAACAACGATCCTTTCACCATCAGCTTTAACAAAATTGGCAGCTTCAGAAATTTAACATAACAATAGACATCATCATGCTAGAGCTCCACCATCAGCTTCTTTGACTACAATCTGCAAACAACCAAACCTCATCTCCCTTTCCTATTATCCTAGCTCTGATACCAAATGACAAAAATTTAATATTGATCATAATGAAAACATTATAGAGACTTTCTGAGCTTCAGCTCATACCCTTACAGGTTACAGCTCTACAAAGTTGGACTCATCTGAGAGTAAGTAGAAAGCAAGACAGACTCACCAATATATAGGAAATCAAGCACCGACAATCAATAAAGGAGATATCTAACAATCAATAGAGTAGTTGGAGAAGATAAGACCAAATCAGATCCTCGTCTTTAATGCTACAATATGATTGTGATCTAATGCTGATAAGATGAGGACAAGTCAACATGGGGAGTTAATGAAGTAGTTGGGATTAGATATTCCAACAATGTTTTGATGGAAGTTGTATGTATCTTCTTGGCTTGAAGATCTTGGTTTATGTGTATGTTACTGACATTGCAGTTGAGTGTGTGTAGACTTGGATGATCTTCATGGAGAGGATGATAGTCATCATGCCATGTGTAGCTCATATCACGGTTCAGTGAGAGTTGTTGGCAGTGATGAGGATGCATCATTGGTATGTTTATCTTCATGTGATTGAGGATATGTATTCTGGTTTAGAGCATTTGCCACTATGTCATGGTTTACTCTTGATGTGCACTTAGAGTTTGGCATGGTACTTTTTCTCTTGAGACTAGGATGTATTTATATGTATGTTATGGTGCATGTCATCTCCTAGGAGGAGATGGTTAGATCATGTTGTCATGATAGGTTCCTGATTCTTGGAGATTTTACATTGATCTTGGTAGTTCTCTCTGTATTGAGTACATTGATCATTTTATTGATTAATTCATGATGGTGCTATGTTGCATTTGGATTTTGGCATGAATTGATTGGTTATAGGTGCTCATAGATACTCAGAGATGTAGGTGATGGTTGGAGTTCTCTTGTGATTATAGACATTTTCTTGAGATGGTTACTCTTTGGAGGTTTCAATAGGAAGACTGAGGGAGCCTTCACCTAGATATGGACGTGAGTTCATGATGGAATGATGGAGGAGATTGTTCTTGGAGTGAATCATGGTGACTTGGTGATCCTAGAGGAGCATTTTCATTCCCACTCTTGGTCTACTTGGCGGGTTATGATTTGAGAAGTATTTTCCCATCATATCTTTTAGATGTGTTATGTTTTGTGCTTTGATTTCTCATGGGATTGAGTTGATTCATGGTGATTATTTATGGATACTCATTTGAGGATGGTTTAGCATGATTTTATATGCTTTATCTTTCATAGATATGGATCTTGAGCTATGGTTATTTAGTTCAAGAGGATTCACTTTGAGAGATGTTATAGCATGGTTATCTCCTTGTGTATTTGAGTTTATGATATCATTCTTTGATGGGGATTTTTAGGCGATGGTTTATGGGATGATTTCTATTATTGGGGATGGTTACTATGAGTTTGATCTTCTTGATTTGGGAGGCTTACATCCATGTTGGAATTGTTACATTGATTCATATGTTGTACTTGATCTATGAGATTGAGTGTTATGGATGTTGTTGAGGCTTTTCATTTGGGTTTGCTTAGGAGATCATACTTGACATAGTAGTACACTTTTGAGGTGTTGGCAGGAGGACATTATGGTTTATAGGTTTCTCCTTGGATGTTTATGTTTTGGGAGGATGGTAGCAACATGTTGTGAGAAATTATGCAGCTTCTTGGGTTGCATGTGTGGATCATAGTTATTGTTCTTGGTAATTCATGATTTTATTTACTTAGCACACCTTGATATAGTGTTGATTGGTAGACTTGATATGATTTGACATTACGTATGTAGTAGGAGTTCTTGGATATGTATATTATTCATTAATAGATTTGATACATGGAGCTTCATTGTATTTTACAGGTTGCATATGTTCTTGGCATGAGTTTACTATTGTAAATTGATACCTTGGAGGTGTCCATATGGTTGGATGTGTTAGCATGTCTTGTGGATGCTATTTTTTATTGTGTGGGTTTTTCAATTGAAAGTAGCTTGGTTAGAGCCTTTGTTATCACTTGGATTTGGTGCTTGTGCTCATGGATTGGTGCATCTTCACCTTGGAATGTTCCTTTTCTTCCATTAGTAGCACATTGGAGGATGAGAGGAGTTCTTGCTTGAGATGGTGGTTACTTTGTTCTTATTTCAAGTATCTTGATGGACCATGAGAGCATGTTACAAGTTCATGTGGTTTCATGGATGGCTTTGATGATGTATTTCATTCTCTGATCCCTTATGCAATGTATAAAACAAGTAGAAGAATGTTGAGATATGGTGTTGTACGCCATTGCATAAATTTATTTTTTATAATTTTGTAATTAAATAATTATTTAGTTGTGATACACCTTGGTGGTGTTGTTAATCACACTAGGTAATTATTTGGGGTCTACCTGATGTTGTATTGTAATATTGTATTATTATTTGCTTAGAAGATGTGTGATAATAATTTAATATTGGAAAAATATTATTTATTGTGATGTCTTAGTAGGTCTTAAATAAGGGGTTAGTAGTTTTGTATTCACATGGTTTTGTGGTACATGGTTTTACCTTACCATTAGTTGTATTATGTGTGAGCTTGTGTCTATAAAAGCAAACACATATGTAGTGGTTTAGGCTAGTTGAATGGTTTGGCTATCATTATTAAGCCTTCTTGAGGAGTGCATTTGTGAAGCATGGCATAGTATGTGTGGATTCATGCTTGGACACATGGGAATGCATTGGAGGGCTTGATGCTTCAGAGGTATTCATTGCAACTCTTGTATTTGTTTACTACTGAATAATATGGTGGAGTATGGATGCTTTTGGAGGCTAGGTTTTTCCCTTTTGAGGGTTTTCCTAGGGTAAATCTTGTGTTATCTTGTGGCTTGTCTAATTGATCTATGCATTTGGAAAACTTGTATGCATTTTTATCTCTCATGGTTTATGTAGGAAATGGATTAAGATCATGGGTTAAAATGCAATATTTCCTTTTTTCTTTTGGCTAAGTCTGAAAAGTTTTAAGATCATTCAAAAAACTAGAATTTGAATTATAACTCCTAGATATCCAAAACCAATCTCAAACATCCTGAAACTATATAGATGAAATATAACTTAAACTATAAGAAATTAAATGTCCATATTTAAATCTCAACTTAAAGTATAAGAAAGTAAATGTCCATATGTAAATATCAACTTAAATTTTTATTTCATGTATATAGTTTCCCTGAAATATGACAAGAAGAAAGAGAAAAAAAATTAAATTAAAAAATTCAGTGTAGACCAAAACATAAGTGCGTTATAATGTGCTCGCGTTTTGGAAATATTTTTTTTATTTTAAAAAATGCACATTTTTTTGTTCAAAATACGTGTGTTTTTTTAAATTTAAACCATAATGTGAGTGTGTTATAGCGTGCATTTGTTATGGCTTGATAATGACTAAGCCTAAGTTTGGTCACTACTAACCCATAACATGAGTGCATTTTACTATAACATGCTCATTTTTTCATTATTTCACAATGAAAAAGTAAATTGGCCACTTTTTGGCCCCCCATCTTTTTGCACTTGCCCTATCATAGAAAAAGTTGGGATAGATATAGTCTCTCCCCCTGTAAGATTTGACATGTCCCATTTCTAAGCCTAAGAGCCTATTTTATTCCATATCTTATAGGAAGGTGGTGTTATTCTCATCAACTCATTCTAAACACAATGTCCATTTTCCAAGTTAAGATGGGAATCCAAGGACTTGTGGCTTAGGGGCCCACAATGTACTTATATTAAGTATGTCAATGTGATAGTTTTAACTAGTTATAACAAGCATAGTAAAACTATTTTTGAATATACAAGTAACTTTTCTCTTACAAATACTAAATCACTAACTATTATTGCAACATTTAGAAGAGTATTGGTTTATATGTTCATTAAACTGCCCTCACACTATGACCTAAGTTCCATAAAGGTTATTGAGTGATGTTAGTAATAGCATAATTTTTTATGAATAGATGGCATCTCCTTTCTCTTTATTTAGGATCATGCAAGTGCCATACATGGGGTTGGACACATACAACAACAATGCACACACACACACACACACACACACACACACACACACACACACACACACACATACAATTGTCTCACTTGTACACCTTATGGTAAATTTTTTAGTGTTATACTAAGTGAATACCTTATCTTGTTAGGTATATATATATATATATATATATATATATATATATATATATATATAGGGTATGTGTTGGATCATCATAGAAAAAATAAGCCCTTAACTGACAAAAATTCAGAAAAACTAGAGTTAGGCAATTTGACATAAAAATTTGAATGAGTTATCTATATTATTTCAAAAATATGTAAGAATAGAATCTATAGCAAATTCAATTTAGTTTCTAAACTACTAGGTTTATATATATATATGGTGAAAATTTTAAATTTCAATGCAGTAATACTTAAATTTCAGGGAAAAAATAAGAAGTCTAGGCTTCTGTCTGACCAACTTAATCACAATAAAATGATAATATTTTTTTATAAGATTTTAGACATAATTAGAGGACTCATGTCCCGATGTGATGCATATTTTTTTGTATTTTTTCCAAATAAATAAATATGAATTTTTATTACAACTTTTAAAAAATATAAAAAAATCATATGTCTGACCACCTTAACTTGGTCAAAACTTCATGAAATTCATTTTTTTTTAATCCTATAGTATGTGAAGCATAGAATGTGATGCATGTTTTGGATTCAAAAAATGTGATACCGTTTGAAAGATAGAGATGTTTTTCAATCAGCCTATCAAGCAAGACTTTAGTCATAATTCAAATAAAAAATGAGAAATAATTATTTATTAAATTCAAAGTAAAACACAATTTATATTCGTGGAAAGCTGATAATTTCCTTTAAAAACCCTTTTTATTTCATCAATTTTGGGTAAAAAAAAATTTGTCAGCCACATACCCTACACATACCCATCATTTCGCCACTTTTTGGCCCATCATGATCATGCACATACTCTCTATATATATGCCTAACATGATAAGGTATTCACTTAGTATAACACTAACAAATTTACCATAAGGTGTACAAGTTAGAAAACTATTTCTCGTATCTACTATTATTAATAATAATTAACATTTACTACTTTGAATTTAGATTATGTGAATAAGATTACTCAAGTGCTTGATCTAATAGTGTGTTAATAACATGGTCATTTTCTAAGAAAGATTAATGTGGTAAATATTTGACCTATTTTATTGGTGAAATTTAATTTTTGACTATTGAATTAGATGGTGTTTAAGGATAGAACTACCCAAAAAAAAAAAATCTTTGACTAAACATTACTTAGTTAAACTATGCAAAATGTATATTTATTATTCATAGCTTGAGTAATTTCATTAATCATTGAAACTAGTTTCCTCTCCCAAACACTAACCAATTTCCTCCATTTGTCTTAACTTTAGAATCTTCCAATGCTCATGCATGAGAATATCTAGGTGGAAATATTATCCATGAGATTAAATTTTGGTGGTTGAAATGGAAATTCCTAATCTAAGAACTCTTTCCTACCATTAAAAATTTAAGTAATTGCATTGACTATTTATATATTTTTATGGCTTTTGTTCATGATTATTGAGAGAATTTTCTTAAATTTTTTCTTAAAATCATATGCTTGTAGGAATATGAAAAATACTATACCTATGGCCTATGTTTAATAATCCTATCCATGCTTCTCATCTAGGAAATATGCTCATTGTACTATGTAGTATTGCATCACTATATGTTTATAATCAATTATGTGAAAATTGAAATGTTATAGTTGTATGTTCTACACCTAACTTATGAATTAAGATTTGTTCTTATATGATATATTTATTTAGTTAGAATTCCTATGCCTACAATAGAAATTATTCTTCAACCATTCATATCATCCATATTTGAAACTTCTTGTGTTCATTATTGAAGATCATAGCAAAGTTGCATTCTTTGAATTATTGATGAAAGTGTGACATTCAGTTGTCTTATTAATTGTCCAACAAAGTGACCCCAATAAGAAATTTAGAGTTTGAACTATTTGCATATATTTTCACATTTTTGTAATTCATTGATATCATTTTGTTAGATAAGATTTACATATCTATTCTAAATTGGTAGGGGGCGTATTAAAAAATAGATTTGAACTCCAATAGGTAATGTGAGATTAGGCTTCAAATGAACTTTGGTGCATGGGGATAAATGTGCTCGCCATGTATGCTAGTTGGAATATAAGATGAAACTCACAAGGATGTAAGTACAACTTAATTTGTGGCTAACTCTTTCTAACTATATTCCATGTAGAATGATTAGGACAGCAACATAGCCAAAGTTTCTTGTGACATCTTCATAATGTTAATTGGAAAATTTAGCTATAATATTCATATTTTATTTGGAGTCTTTTTCTCATTTCTAAAAATCCACATATGTTTGATACAATGGGGTCAGATTCTCATTTCTTTTATTTGAAGAATTATGAATGACTTCGGTTTGGAATATTGCCATAAGAATGTAGGTCCCCTTCTACTATTTAGACCTTGTATTGTTTTCCTCCAAACAATTTTATTTGGTTTAATACATCGATAGCAAGAGAGCTGGTATATAGCAATACAAAAAAATTGTCATCTAAGCATCATAGAATTGAGTTAGGTACCAACTAGTTAGTCAGTGTAGTTTCTTCATATTTGCACCCAAATTCATGTCATGTATAGCAAGTTCCATAAAAAAAAATCACGAAGATACCCTTTCCATTGCTCAATAGTGCATGATGATCATGGAACCATCATAGAGATTTAGATACCTTATCCTATGGTGTCATTACTCGCATTTGAAAGAGAATTATCTTATGTTTTTTTCTAGAGATAAGAAGCTTTCTTCAAGGTAAACAATTTTCTTTTTCTTTTTTGTACCATGAAACTTATGAAACTTTAAGTAAAAGGAACTTATAATTCTGTAAGGAATGAAAAAATCAACTCTTAAGTATATGCTAAGAACCCAAAATTGATTTACCTAATGATTTACCTCAAACATATAATTTCTCTTTCTTTTTTTCTTGTTATAACCTTTGAGATAATTAATGGATGTAGAATTTTAAATGTAACTTTTTTTTTTTAATCTATTTTGTAAAAACATATCTAATTAAACTATTATAATGTTTTTTAAATTTAATATATCTATTTTGCATGAATAAATGTAGCTTGATAAATTGATCGACAAGGCTCTGATACCAATTGAAACAAGAATAATTCTCAAATTGAAAATACAACAATTAAATTGATTCCACAAAGTAATTTCCAAAACTTATATGCACAAAATTTTAATGTAATATTTAATTCCCAATTCAATAGTTGAAATTAAATTGAATATAATAAATTAATCAATAATTGCATTCAATTATGCTAGATAAAAATTATTAATTTAATAAATGCAAAAAGATTTGAAACAACTTTATTTCTCAATTTTATCAAGCATTAATAAATACTTATCTTTTGAGATGTGCAAAAAATTCAAATGATTATTAGAATGGACCTTGGTTCAACCTCTTCCATTTGTGAGCATTCTAGGAGGAAAAGTGTACTTTTCTGCTCTTTACGATGTGTTGGTTCCTCTAGAACAATGCTCAACGCTCGTGGAAAACCATGCCTTGGCCAAGACTGTCCTAAGTGCATGCACTTGTACCCTAGGTTGGACACACACTATAGATATGCCCCCTTCTCGTTCTTGCTCACAACCTGCTAGCATGAAATCCTTCCCGCAATGTGTAGTGCCTTACTATTTTCCTCCTTTCTCTTTTTTCTTGTCCTCGAATTATTTAGTTTTCACAGGTTTTATACAACTCAAAGGGTAATTCCAACCAACACACCCTTTTGCAGTAATTACATTACACATCCCTTTAAAACTTCAATAATTATTTTATTACATTTATGTCTTGAACTATTATGTCAGTTCTCTTTTTTGTTTTAGGGAAAAAGTCACATAACATGTTCCATCAAGATCTACCATATTATACCAAGATAAGGATAAACAAGGCTTGTGCTCAATTCCATGATCTATAAGGTTAGCAAGTTTCTCAATCTCATAGAGGTCACTTATAATATTGGACTAATTTTGATGAGGGCCCCCAAAAAATTTGTCTAGAGGTCTATAGAACATCTAATGAATAACACTTGGGATCAATAGAAATTTATATGAGCAAAGGAAATAATATTAACACATGAGAATGTTGGCCTTGATTTTGGATAAGTGAGAGGAAACGTAGAGAAAATTGGTTCATATATACACAAGAACACAAAGGGATCAGGTTGTCTACATTTTTTACTACGTTGTATAATACAAGAGGTGGAGAGGGTTGCATTGCATACATGACTAGACACTATAGACCAAATAATCCGGAGAGGATAAATACAAAGACTTGTAGAGGACCAAAATAAAAAATTGATGATGACAGTTATGACTACATAGTACACCTACTACACTACATGAAACATATTATAAAACTAGAGGGAGAGCATATAATTGGCCTCTAGCTAATCATATGACTTATGATTAGAAAAACATGGCCCTAGGAAAAGATTTTAATTGATTGACTAAGATGATTTAGAGCTTACATCCAATTTGAGACCTAGGACATAGATTGTGTGTAAATATATTTGCTCATTAAGTGGATGCATTCTTTATAACAATAAATAAATACAAAACCTAACATAATTGCAAAAGTATCTTATTGCTTGCAATAATGTTATATTAGAGGGTGCATTTGAAAATGTATTCATATTTGTGTTGATAAACATAAAATAGGAATGCAACAACTAACTCTATCAACCAATATAACAAAATGTAGATATAATATCAAATATAATATAATTAAATTTCGAATGAATAGTAACCATCCAGCCAGCAAATTAAACTTATGTATAAATAAGAAGAAAATTGAATATTCAAAATAGATAGCTTCAAATACATTAATGGTTATATTAATTAACCATTATTCATAAAAAAAATCTGATTATTCACGATTTGAGCAGTATATTCGTTTTACCTCCTCAGCCGTCTGTAAACGACGACAGCCAACACCACGGCGGCAATCGACCCAAATCTTATATTTTCACGCTGGGAATATCGATCGTACAGGTAATTATATATTTGAGGAAGGAGGCACAGAGCAGTAATCCCAAAGTAATAAATTTTCCTCAGAGATTTCCCCTTATATTTCCATTCAGAAATCCAAAAGACTTGAGGAAGCAAAAAAAGGTCCTGAATCAATCCCACATATGGCGTAACCACCTCCTTCCAATCCATCTTCACAGGCTCAGTGGGCAGACCGTAGTTGAGAGAAGAGACAAATTCGGTTACAGCGTTACGCCGGGCTTTAGCAATGCCAACACAGATCTCTATGACAATACAAATGGCGTACATAACTCCGCACCAGAGCAGCACCCATTTTTCACTTGATACTTGGATGAGGCGAAGACGAGATTGCCAAACTATATGGAAAAATCTCACTGTGAAGGTAAAGGCAACCAATAACATGACATTGATCAGGATATCAAACAGGGGAGAAGGCCCTTCCTCCGTTGGACACGAATATTGGTTTTCTTTAGAAGGGGGATCTGAGCTTGCAAAATAGAAGTGATTTATCCCACTTGTGAGAGAAATGCCGTAACCCAGAGCTTGGGTGGCCACCATAACATGTGAAATGTACGCAGCTGCTTCTGTATTGTGCATAACATACAGTAATTGACTCACTATACAGGCAGTTGCAAGGCAGAGAGACAAAATGTTCAGCACTGGCTCCAAAATTCTGCGAGGAATCAGCTGGACTGCCTCTCCAATGTACAAAATTTGTGCTGTATGGAGCTCCACTGGCTTGAAATACAGCGGATCGCTCTCTGTTCGGTTGCTTCTGATTGACACTCTCACAGACCGATCTACCAAAAGCTTGAAATTCGTTGGTGGGTATTGTAGTTTCAGTTCAATTTGACAATCCTGGCCTTCTTCTACATTACTGCTAGTATTGCTGTGAAGAATTTCTGTCCGAGCCCGAATATCACGGCAACCTACAAGATTCATCTTGCCCCTCTGCGGATCGTACACACCCTCAACGGAGAGCTCGAACAGGGTAGGAAAAATTCCCTGCAATTTGAGCTGTGCTACCAATTTGAGTAATGGCCTTTCGTCGTGAGAGATTTGATCTTGCTTCAAGATGCACGATCGGATTCCATGGTTATGACCGTATGACGTATCTGATAAATCCATCCCCACAAAGTTCCCCATAGCTATGATATCAAAATTCATTGTGGTATTTGAATTTACTCCACTGGAACCGATGGTTGAATGTACTGAAAGATCTCTGCCTAAGATATAGAAACTATTCCTTGATCGTCCTACTTTCTTACAGGGATACTTGAATAAATGCCACCGTATCAGATCGCCTATACTCTTTGAATTTTTTGGCTCCAAGAGAGATTCTGCAATGTTATTCTTGGAGTAGTGGTATGACATTTCACCGTAGAGACCACAAGGCAGAGATATACCAGGCTGTATTGGGAGCTCAAAGGAAAGAGGATACAAGGCCTTGGAGTTCCTGTGAATGCTAGAAATATAATCCACTACCATATTGCGCTGATTGAGCGAAAGAGAATTTGGAATGCGGAGACAGAGTAGAAAATCACAAGCAGGGGTAGGGGTAGATGCAAGGCATCCCACCATACAAATCTTACCAGGGGATGCTCTTCTCCAGGTTCTTTGGATCCACATAGTGTTTTGGTTCTGTCCAACTGATCCTAATCCAGAGCTCCGGGTGTTGTGTTCTTCTGCAGGCACAACTCCAATAGCGGCGCTGTTATTGAAATCTGAATGTGCATCGGATACAAAGCATTCAGAGGATTCCACCAAAATCCTGGAGTTGCTGAAACCCCCTTGGTTGGAAAAAGGACCAACCCTATTACAATACTCTACTGGACCTTTGTATTGCCAATTTGGGATTCCCTCCAAAGTCGGATACTCCAATAGTAACCTTATGAATTCGCAGCAGTGATATTTACCTTGGTACAATTCCAGATCTGTGAACATATTTTCATGGACATGTTCATTGTAGGCGGTTTCCACCATGCTGTCTGTAATGAATTTGTAGGGCGGCGTGTAATCCAATGGGAATGTAATATCGACAGGATCAAAGAACATGGCATGACCTGCAGCACGGAAGCTTGCCAATCGCGCAACAATCTGTCTGGTGGGTAGCGCATTCGTGGGCGGAATCTGCAGGCTAAGTAGAATTTTGACATCTTCAACCAGCGGAGGCGCCGGCCGTTCCAAGCGAGCAGAAGCATTACCATGTTGCAGGGGCACCTTCGATCGGCCCAACATACACAGCTTCTGATCGCCGCTTTTTGATTCAGAGTAGAGTCCTTGGAAGGTAATGCAAATATGACTTTTACCCGGCTGATTTTCAAAGCCTGTCCGATCTCTCTATTGATGAAACTGCTTTCGTTATTTGATGTGCAAGCACAGTGATGCGGTGAGATTCGCAACTTTGGTGTTGAGCTCACATCGGAAATCTAAATAGCGGGGAAGTAGAGATAAAGAAGCTACTTTGAAAATTTTGTCCCCCTGCTGGAAATGTGAAGGTAAAAGAGGTGCAGATCCCTTCTCCTGCTCCTATTTTCGATAGAGTGGAAGAGAGAGTTCCTTTGGAAAATTCCACCAGATACCATCAAGAAGACAAGGAGACGCTTCTCTTGCAACAGAGGCACAGTGCTCCTTAACTTATGAAAAACAGTCGGAGTCCGCTGCCAACATACTCTCATATTCGGTCTTCAGTTTGTCCAGAGAAGGTGAGCTCCCTGAAAGGCGGGCATTTTTCACGATCAGGCGAGCTACTCCCAATATAAGAATGAAGCCCATCGGCCGAGCGTGCTGATGATTCTTCACCTTCATTTTCTTCAACATGTAGCGCAATTGTCTGATATATTACAAATCTCAGAAAGCAAATGGCCTCAACACAGGGAATGTGCTCTGAGACTGCCTTTAATGGCTCGATTTCTTGCAGACCAAGCACAAGGATTTGAGAGAAGAAACAGCTGCATTATTCTAATTTTCCACCTTGATAGACAAATAATAAACTGAACAGCTTGTGAATTTTAAGTAGATTAAAAAGCGATAAGGAAGTCAGGACGATTTCAGGTGCTGGGCTTCACAGATGAGATGGGTAATTTTGACTGGGTTTCAATTATCGAAAACAAACATTTAAAACAGGGTTCCAGGATGGAAAGGAACTCCATACTGGAGTTGAAAGCGATGAAATTAACAGAATATTGGAACGAACGGGATTGCACTTGAGCGGGACTTCTTTTTAAGTACAGAGCACGGCACTTCCATGGAAAACGGCGGCATATTTGAGAAGAAGATTCCTGTCATATTATTTATTTCAAAATTTAGTAACTCTTTTGCTAGATAAGAGTATGCGCTCTTGGAGGTGCTAACTTCTCTTTTAAGGGTTTATCTAGTCCATGTAGTTTTTAATTGAAGGCAGTATGCTTTGGGATTCTCCTCTAAATTGATGTAATTATACTCTAGGTTTTGAAATTTTAATTTTGATGGAGAATGGTTGAATTTGCACAATCAATAATTAATTATATGATTATATAGATTATTTTATTTTTTCATTTTAATTTGAATAATTAAACATATTTATAATTGATTAAGTAATTAAAATAAAATAATTTTTTAATTCTATATAATTTATCTATTAGAATTTAGGTTAATTATTTTTGAACATATTACTATTATCAAATAGAAATCTCCATTAAGATTTTGGTTAACTAGATAACAAGGTCCATCACACATTAGTCTCATACATAAAAATTTGTCATTAAAACTATTCTTTAAGTTTCAAATCTTCTCTTTGTTGGTTATTTTTTATGAACCAAACTTAATCTCAGTCCTTACCTATGAATTTGCCACAACTCAATCATCAGCAAGGTTGAGGATTGGCCAAGACTTAAGTAAAGTATTTAGTACCTCACTTCTTCTCTTCGGGCTTTGTGAGATGTAGGAGGGTAATCCTATACATGCTCATAATATCTCTAAAGTGGTCAAGAGAATTTCTTCACACAGATGCATCTTCACCAAAAAACCACTTCATCAGAGGCTTGGCATACCTCGGGTGAAAGTGTCTTTTGTTTTAGGGAATGCATGCATACCGAAAGTTGGGGCAGTGTAATTTAGAATATGTTATGAATTTGTCTTCATCTTGAATCTTAGGCCAAAGTCACTACTAGCTCAACTGGCTGCGAGATAAACTAATAAAACCATCAGTGCCTTATCCATTGCGAGAAATAGTCATGATTTGTAATCAATCAGTAATAGAATTATGATTGTACATCAAAAATTAATGGACTATTAGTATGCAGCTTTGTAACATCTAACTCACTGTCTTTGAAACTATCACTTCCTTACCAAAACATATATCCCTTTCTCACAAACTAATGACCTTATTTTAGCATTTAATCAACTCATTGAATTGAAGCATAGATCAAGCTCATTCATTCGATGCAAATGACAGAAGACAAATGAAATCATAATTAACAACTTCATTCATAACTTGGAAGAAAATATATAGGAGAGCAACATTTTAGAACTATTATTCTTCTTCATTTTTGATATTTCTTTGTAAAACTTTATTTAAGATCTTCATACAGTATAAATTTTCACCTTATATTTTCTTCTAATATATCTACTAAAATATCCATTTACATTCTATTTGCTTTGAGAGCATAGCATTCACTTTTTGACCTATTTTGGACTCAAAAATTTTGAACTGCCTTTTTCAGCCATGAAATCCCTTTTATAAAGAGGGGAGCAACAAGCACTCAATTGATTACAATTTCATTTTCATTTCAATTTATTTCAAAAACCTAATTCTAACTAACTCTGAGGCAATTTCTCATGCAATCATTTGGGAAAAGGGGAGGACAAAAAGAAAAAAAAATGTGCAAGATACTAGTACTCACTATCATCACGTTCATTTAAAAAAAAAAAAAGATTCCATTTCATATCAACCAAAGGAATTCCACATCAGCATGGAAGAGTAAAAGGACAAACCACATACACATGAAAACAAATACCTTCTATGCAAAGAACATGGTTTCATCAAAAACAAAAACAAGGCAGCGACACTATTCAGAGTCATTGGCATCAGAGAATGCCTAACCATTCCTTGTCCTCAATGAAATTGGAGGGACAATCACCATGTTTTCATCAAAGCTCCCAGATGGCACCAGAGAATGGAGCTACTGGCCATAGTCCAAGTCAGTATCACCTTCAACATCCGAAGGAGTATGATAAAGCACAATAGGAGAATTGTGTTTGCCCAGGCAGGCCCTATGAATTTTTTATTTCTTCTTAGCCCTCTTCACTGGTTGAGCCAGTTCCTTTCCTTTGAACTCGACGACTTCTCCTGAAAGGGTTCTATTTCTCAAGTGATACATACTCTGCACAATTGACTTCTTATGACCTCTAGCCCTTCTTTTACCCTTTACAACCTCAGGAGAAGCCTAGGCTTCTTACACAGTTATGTCCTCATGATACTCAAATACGTTGAGTCAGATAGACCTAATAAGATTAATTGTCACACCAGTTTTCCCCATTTTAAGAGAAAATAGAATTTAACAATTCAAGAAAAAGCTACAGGGAGACGCACTCACACTCTAGACAATTGTAACCAACCTATCATAGAAATTCCTAACCAGACCAGAGAACCCAATTTGAAACCAACCTACCTAGGACAAGAAAATTCAACTCAAGACAAACAAACAATTTCTCACTCCTCTTCACACTTTTCCCTACATTCGTTGCAGACTAGAAAGATGATGAAAATAAACAATGATCAACTTCTATTAAATAGACAATTGGAGCATGCAAAATTAATGATTGAAGAGCTCCTTGTGTGAGCAAATTGATAACTTAATAGTTCGGCTTTAAATCCGGGTCGTTGATCTTAGAACAATCAAAATTTCATCTAAGGTGGCCATTAGCATCATTTTTCAACCATTAGCAACTTGCTCCTAGAAAACAATGATGTTATCTCAAATGTTGCCACATTCTTCTCTAATCTTGATAAATCATATGTGATCTAACAATTAGCATATATCTCCAACCTAACCCATGCTTTTCATTGATATTGGAAAAGTACATAAGAACAGTTTGTTTCTTAGAGAGAATATTTCCATATATGCTTCATCACTCATTGTTGATCTTCCCCAAATTTTAGGGTGCAACTAGCAATGAAAATATTCATGCAATGATGTTTAGTCTATTGGATCATCATATTTCAAAACTATATCGATGGCTCTTAAGTCCTTTCATTGCTTTCCTTTTTGCTTTATGAGAAATCCTCAGGATCCTACCATGTTACTTGTTCCATCAATAGTCATCTCCTATCACAAATGCATATTGTCCTTCATCAGCCTTATTGGTGATGTGAACATCCCCATGATGAAATTTTAGCCATTGGATCTGCGTCCTGTCCTTTGATCACATCCATCCTTCCATCATGCATTTCTAATTCAAATTTTGCACCTAGGCTCCTATCAATGACAAGAGGTGTAGTGATGGCATGTCATATTTAGACATGTACACCTACATAAAAATAAATGGTACAAAACACATTGCACATAAGATCTTATCATATTAGCGAAATAAATATTTCAAAGAATACCATTGCTCATCACTAATGTGGAACTTAGACTTGGAAATGAATTTAGGATGAGTGATAAAACATAAGGCTGTTGCTCAATGCTAATTCTCCTCATACAGTTTGCAACCAATTAGTGATGGGAGGATTTACAAAGTTTACAATGTGCATCGTAGATCACTAATGTGGAACTTATCATTTAAAACATATCTATGATCACACAATTTAAAGTAAATTTCATTATATTGCTTGTTGTTGATCCTCAATTTATCATCTAAAAAATATCTATGATGAGCAATAAGAACTAAAATTCGGAGTGTCGCTTATCACTATTACAAATTTGAAAGCTTAAAAGTTACTTGAGATAAGCAAACCCTTAAGGAACATTGCTCATCACACATTCTATTTAGGAGCTCTAGCAACTATCTAAGATGAGTGATATCAAAGAAAAAATTGTTTCATCGCTTGTCACTAATTCAAAATATGCACTTCAAAAGAAATCAGCGATGAGCGATAAAACATAATTACCATCGGAACTTAAGTGGAAACTTTGGGCATGTGCATTTTAAGTTGTTCTAATGAAGGGGATCCCCTAGGATGACATGAGAATAATAGGCTCAAAAACTTCTAAGTCATGTAATACAAAGAATGTAAAGGCCAAAATATCCTTTACTTAACCTTATAATATGAGAGACTCAGACCTAGGCGAGAGGGATCAGTTACTTGACAACATTGATTAACATGAGAATTTTTATAAAATGACCAAAAACAAGAACTGTGCAATAAACATCAAAATAGAATATTACAATCAATTATAATAAATAAAACCCTAAACCCCCATATAAGACCCTACATCTGGATGTAACAAACGTTTGAGATGCAATAAAAAAATTTAGGGTTCAATATGCACACTCCAATTTTTTTTTTGCAAATTTGAAAGTGTCAATAGTGGCTCTTTTTGGGGACATCTATTCCTCAATGAAGAGAGTGATAATTTAGAATCCTTTGGAGAAGCAAACCTACTGCCTAATTCATTGGGTGACAGAGTCAAGAGGTCACCTCTACCCCCAACTGCTCTTGGTTTGACAAGTCAAACCAAATTTGATGGCCCAAGGTCATCAAAACTATAGGTTTCTTCTTACCTCTATTATAAACAAATTTCTCATCACAATTTACAGAATCCAATCTAAAAACATCACTATGATTTTCCTGATTAAATATGCCAGCATCTCCTAATAGCCCATTATATAGAACAATATCAACAAGTTCACAACTATCATGCATTTGAAAATTAGGTATACTCTTAAAATATTGATTTTTTGCATGGCAACAACTTATAATATTTATTATTTAAAACATTTTCAAGCTGAATACAAAATTCTTCAATATTTTTCTCATTACCACATTATGAGAAAACTTCATCCAGCTAAAAAATGTGGCACTCGTATTCTACCACATGGCTACTACTATCAAGCTCAATCTGATTATTAGTTTACATGTCATAGGTGAAATAGTCCTATGAACTAATCAAAAGATTATGCACATCATGCAAACTATCTCCAAGTGTATGTAAAGAAATACACTCATATTTTTGCACAGACTATTTATGGTCCACAACATGCTCTAGTATAGAGAATCATCAAGAATCTCTAACTTATCCTCATCCTTAATCACTTTGATATCTTCTGAACATAACATATCAACATCTTCAACATTCATATCTTGTTCAAAAGTTATCAATTCTAGTTCAAAAAGATAATCTATTTTTTCTTTGAAATCAATCTCCATATCCACATGAAAAGATTCATGACTAGGCTCATCTATATCAGGAAACAAATACTTATCCAAATCTGCATTAAAATTCTCAAAAATTGGCTTATAATCAGGTATACAAATTTTATGGTTATTTGTTGTTTCTAACTTATCAAAAAAAAAATTCTAAACTTGCATCAACCTACACACTTTCATACTTATCATATAATGCATCATTAAAATCAAATGGTTATTTGTCATTACCCACATTATCATCATGTTGACCCACTGGCTCATCACTGGAAGGAAAATCAAATACCCATGCATCATATCTCGCATAGTGGAGGCTATCATCACTGTCAAAATCAATATGGTAAATACACAACTAAGGGTTACTCACATGTACATATTTCTGGTATTCAACAGTCAATAGATTTTAAATTTGTTCACTGCTTAATAGATCATTATTTTGATCCATTCTTTCAACCACTTCCTCTTCTTGACTTCCACTAGAAGTGTATGCATTACTAAGTTGTAAATCAGGGTATACCATGATATCACCATCATCAAAATATGAAAACTCAATGGACTGATCACAAACAGAATTTCCCCAATCATAGGAGATTGAATTGCTAACAACCTTGTCAAAAGAATGGTCACAATCTATCACAGAGAAAAGGTTGCCCAATTGTTCATTCTTGCTTACTTTTGGGTTGTCATAACAACAATCTACATCTTTCTTCATTTCAACATGGGATTGGGTGTCATTATTGAATTGGTCATTTACATCTTCTTGAGGATAGAGACAAACACTTTCTCTGTCATGAACAACAATGGTAGACATTGCATCACTCTTAATTTCTTCCTTATCAAGTATGCACTTGTCTGGATTTAAAATTGAGAACATCTGATCATTTGTATTCATACAGCTGCTAATTTCATCAACATATTTACCCACAACTAAAGGCATCAGACTTTGCACATATTCATTCCTCATATTTTCCATATTGTCTAAACATGTGTAAGCCATTTGCATACTCAATATTCTAAATTATTTTAATAGTGCATTAGGTCCCTCCTCAAAAGCTTCAAAATAAATATGAATGCAATATGAGGTACTAGGTCTGAAACTTTCAGGGATTAGTGAAAGAGCAGCAACAAATTTGTGACTGAAAGAAATGCTTGACTCTTCATCTTGTTTCTTAATCTGCTTTAACTTTGCGAGAAGTTCATAAGGTTCTTTAGAAACTTCTTCTCTATAAGCATCCATTAGTTTATCCCAATAGGAAAAGGACTTCTTAGGAAAACTTAAGTACTAGTCCCTAGCTCTAGCTTCAAGAGATCTGACAAAAAATCTCATCCACATATCTTGATCTCCAAATGAATGTTTCACCATGAAACTATAAAATCTTTGGACATGTGCATCTCCCTCACACACATTGTATCTATTAAATCTAGGCATCTAGTTATAAACTCGAGATGGAGTAATTTTAACCTTGTAATCAATCCTTGAAAAGTCCAAGTGGTCATACAATGGATCAAAAGAATTGACAAAAGGTGCAACAATTTGACTAGTAGATCTAGTATGATCATTTCTTAATTGGGCTTGTATAGCCATCAGGTGTGTTTTGTTCATCTCTTTATTTCCTAGATTTTAAACATAGCTTTCAATTCTATCCTTAGCCTAGGCTTGTTCATCTCTTTATTTTCATTTCAGTTCATTTCAAAAACCTAATTCTAACTGACTCCTCAAAGAACTCCCCAAGTAGTTTATCATGCAATCATTTGGGAACAAGGGAGGAGAAAAAGCAAAAAACATGTGTTGGATACAAATAGTCACTGTCACCACATTCATTTTTGAAACAAAAATGATTCCATATCATATCAACTACAGGAATTCCACATCAACATGGACGAGCAAATGAAAAACCATAGACACATGAAAAAAATACCTCCTATGCAAAGATCGTGGTTTCATCAAAAACAAAAACAAGGTGGTGACCCTATTTAGAGTCATCAGCATCAGAGAATTCCCAACCGCTCCTTCTTGATGAAATTAGAGATATCATCACCATGTTGTCATCAGATCTCCCATATGGCACTAGAGAATGGAGGTATTGGCCATAGTCTGAGTCAATATCATCTTCAGCATCTAAAGGAGTATCAAAAAGGACAATATGAGAATTATGTTTGCCCAGGTAGGCCTTATGACTTTTTTCTTTCTTCCTGGCCCTCTTCACTAGCTAAGCTAGTTCCTTGCCTTTTAACTTGGCCACTTCTCTCAAAAGGGTTTTTTTCTCAAGTGGTACGTACTCTACACAATTGACTTCTTCTTATGACCTCTAGCCCTTCTTTTACCCTTTACAACCTCAATTGAATCCTAGGCTTCCTACATAGTTATGTCCTCATGATACTCAAATACGTTGAGTTGGCTAGACCTTCTCATAGGTTGAATTGTCACACCAGTTTTCCCCATTTTTACAGAAAACAAAATTTAACAATTCAAGAAAAATATATAGGGATATGGAATAACACTCTAGACAATTGTAACCAACCTATTATAGATGTTCCTAACCAGGCCAAAGAACCCACTTTGAAACCTACCTACTCAGGACAAGAAAATTCAACTCTAGACAAATAGCCAATTTCTCACTCCTCTTCACACTTCACCCTACATTCGTTGTAGACTAGAAAGATGATGAAAATGAGCAACAATCAACCTACATTAAATCGACAATTGGAGCATGTAGAATTAATAATTCAAGAGCTCCTTGTGTGAGTGAATTGATAACTTAACAGTTCAGCTTTGAATCTAGGTCGTTGATCTTAGAACAATCAAAATTTCATCTAAGGTGGCCATGAGTGGTCTCGCCCACAGAGAATATAAAAGTCACGACAAATCCTAACCTGGGAATTGGACATTCTAGCAGGCGACAAACATCTTCTTATGGTCGTTCATTTACTTTGTCAAACTAGGGAACGTATACTTGAAATGGAGGGGCACTGTATGTGCACTAAGAACTGGTTTCAGTCACGATTTACCATAAATAAATGCGTGAAAGGAATTATACTCATGCTATAGGAATGTAATGCAAAGCCTTCTACACTTAATCAAAGCATAAACCATAACAACTATAATTGAGAAACAAACTATGAATTGGCCTTATGCTACAAGAATAAACACAGGGATGGATTCCAATGCTGCAGGAACAATATAAGACTGAGTTTGCACTGAAACTTCAAGAACAAAATCTAACTTATGATCAATAGAAAATAAACGACTAACTAACTAACTATAGATACTTACTAAGTGGGCCCCCTTAGCAAGCATCAACTAATTATGCTAGGATTGAACTCAAAATTTCATCAGCTTTTATTCATAACTCAGAATGATATACATTGTTTGCTCATATCAAAACTAACACAAAACTGTGTCCTTTATCATAATACTAACTCTTACATATTATGCCTCTTATTATCATACTAACTCTTACATATTATGCTTGTTGTGCTCATTATGCTTGCTCACTCGCACAGGAGGAACACTTATTAAAACCAGAAAAACAACTAACTACCTAATTTAAAAAAGAAATACATGGACATAAATGAATCCTGAAACCGAGGAATAGACTTCTCATAAATGAAAACATATCCGTTCAACACGATCCAAAGAATTTAGCATTCCACTCTTTCCAGATTAATGATCATTAAGTTTCTTCCCAACGACTCGGATAGAGAGTCTTCGCCAGAACAACTTCCTCGACATCGTGCTGCAAATGGACTTTACTATAGGGCTGAGATCTGTTGCACTTGACTCGTTCATGCTCCCTTCAACAACCTATGATGCACAAGGCGACAGAGGCGAAAGAAAGCATGCATGGAAAACAACACGATCCATTCATTAATCACATATTAAATCTATCCCATTATTCAAAAACCATATGCATTATATCAGTTGCTTGGGAAGTCAAAACAGGGTAATTAATAAGACACATGGAGACGTTTAGGCTGCAGGAATGTAGGAATATATTGCTACAGGATAATACCCATTTTAGATAAAGAGTCTTTAATAAAAGAGTTAAAACATCCATTAGCAGCAAAAGTAGAGATATTAAAAGTACATCATGATACTCAAATTATGAGCATATCCTAAGCTCATCATCTAGCCCCTACTTAAGCTAATGCTGGTCCACTAGCATTAAGCTTCTTGATTGTTTCCCTGAAATCCGTAGGAGCAGTATGGCTTTTTGGCACAGTCCCAAATTTATAACAGAAACCTCTAAAATTTTTCCATCTTTCATATTTGAGGTTCAATGTATCTTTATTAACATTTGTAGCTCGGTAGGGATAGAGTGGCCACATTAAAACTAGAGGTCAAAATGTTATTGGAAACCATAATTCAAACCTCTTCTAAATACCAAGCTATATGTACCTCTATGTCTTGCCAAGGGCTGCTTCAAAATTTAGGGGACTATGTGGCTCAAATTTCCTTAACCCAACAGTCAATTTCTCCCATCTCTTTTCAATTCTAGAAGAGGCAAGCTTCCAAAACAAATACGGCTAGCTTTTGAATTCCTCATATAATTGATTTTTGACATCAAATATTTTTACTCTTTCTACTTGATTTTTGAACCCATATGCAACAATGAGCCAGGTTTTTAGCATTTTGTAAGGATCTATACTTTCTGATCATAGTGGTATTGGGCTCATCCCTTTCAACTTCTTCATAAGCTTCCAATTGTCTACCATAATTGGTTTCATTGGCTGCCCATGACATAAGTGACCTCAAATGTAAAGAAGTGGGTTCCACTCTGTTTCAGAGGGAATTATCAATCCATGTAAGTAAAATTCACATAAAGAATTCTTTAGCCAATTAGGAGCCACTTGGTATGCATCATAAAATTCTTTGGATGTGTGAATAACAAGATCTAGATTCCTTGAAATCCTCATTAACTAAAACCAAAGAAATTTTTCCTTTAGGCACATGGCATAGACTCGAGGTGGTGGTCTACACTCCACAATCTTACCAATTATTTTCATCATCTCGTCCATTGTCTTTTTCATCTCCTGGATTTCCTATTTTTGCCTTTCAATTTCTCTTTTCAGTTTCTTCTTCTCTTCCTCCCAAAGAATTTGTTGAATTTCAGTCTTGGCTAAGTGGTGGAAACTCAGAGTTTGAAATGTGATCGACCTCCATGTGGTCCTAAGGTATTCCAAAAATTTATTCAAAAATTTCTTTTTGTAGACAACCATGGCTTGACAAGTTGCAGGGGTTAATGAAGCTTCATTGGCCACTTCCAATTGTTCAGGTTGTTCTTCTTCTTGCTGCAGGATGAATTCCTATTGTTGAGCAGGAGGAGATTGTACCTCCTTAGAAATTTTCCTAGCTGCCTCAGCCAAGTCATCAAGACTTGGAATTCCCCTTTCATTACTATCATATTGTTCTTCATCGACTTCCATTGGTTCAACAAGTGGGCTATGTGAAACATTCTCAGGTACATTCTGAGAATCATCATGATTGTGTTCCTTAGATTCCTCAGAAATTATTATAATTTCAAGCTGAGCAGAGGTTGAGGTGACCTTTCACTATTTTCTTGTTGAGGCTCTTTTTGGCAATGTTGCAGATGTAGGAGGCACTCTCGTGGCTTTCCTATTTCTGATTTTCCTAGAAGGTTCAGATTCAACAGAAGAGGATGATAGAGAAACTGTAGTGGCAATAGGTGTTGCTGCAGGAGGAACTACTATAGGAGAAGGTGCTACAAGAGAGTGACACTGTTGTCTTTGAGCATGAGGGTCAGACTCTAGGGTTTTTTCTACCCTAGATGACTCTCCTACCTTCATTTTTCCTTATTCTCTTCTACTAGCAGACCTAGTTTGTACTCTGGTAGAGGGTTCTGGTGTGGAGACCATAGGAATAGATGTTGCAGGGATAGGTGTTGTAGGGATTGCTCAAGGTGGCTGTAGAAGTTGCAAACCATTTTGGGAAAAAAATTCTTGCCAAGAAAGGGGAGAGACATCCCTCAGGGAATGCTCAATCAACAGTTTTATGAGGGCATGATGGGAAATAGAGTTGTCCCTTCCTCTCTGGGTTTCATGGGCACTTTGCATTAAAATATTTATCAAAATTTTTGGGACATTAATAGCTAACACATGCCTCATATGGCTCAATAACTTAAAATGGTAAGAATGTAAATAGGAGAAGCATCCCTCATAGGTTAAATACCTAATTATGAATGCAACATACTCAGAATATGGGAAGGGCAACGACACTCGTTTGCAGCCTTGTTTAGAGACCTCCAAAGGTCCATCAGTTGGTACTGTAAACTCTGCCCTTGTAGAAACAACATCTGAAGAAAAAATTTCCCCTATTGTAGGAAGCCCTGTTACTTCAACAATTTGTTCTTCTGTTACAATCACTATCAAAACCCATACTGAAGCTTCCCCTTCTGAAAGAGTTCTTAAAAATTCACCAGTAGCTTCCTCATTGAAAGAATCTAACCTCAGAAAATAGTTCAGCCAACCACAATTACTGAATGCCTGCACTGTTTGAGGATTTTGTGTTAAGAGCTCATGAGCTACAGGCTCATGTCTTACCAATTGACCACCCATATTTGCAAATTACCTCTATTGAGATTCCAGAAACTCAAGCCCTTTCAAAAACTTTTCTGCTCTATTCTGCTTCTTTCAGTTCTACCATCACTTTCTCTTCTTTTCCAAGAATGACTCAAAAGATAATTGCATGCAATGATTATTAGGAACTACTCATATCAAGAAGTTAATGTTGTTTAGATAAAACACGTAACCATATTTGGAAAGTACAAGAAGAATAAAAATATCTTATTAGTTGTGACAATGACATAAGAGAAGGTTTACAATGGATTATCCCACCCCCAACTTAAAGGTTGACATGTGTCCACACATGGGTGAAAGGACAGGCGAAGCATGGATGATAAAGACTGATATACACATAGTAGTTGTTGAATAAATAAAATAAATAAATAATGTGATTAAGAGAAGATATCACGTACCTTTCAATTAATGCTCGTACATGTTGGGAAAATCACAGTGCATCATGAAATGATGGCTGGAATAGAAGCCATGAATGAGGTGGTACGGCAAGATGGATGATGTGGAAGAAAAGATAATGAATGGTAGTGATGGATGGAAAACGGAGAATGTGGCATCCTTAAAAAGGAAACCTTTATTATGTGCATGCAACGTGGAATTTAAAAAGATGCTGCAGGAGAAAGACCGAAGCCTTTCACTGCAGGAAGATTAGTGGCCGTATTTGAAACAAACTATTGCAAAAACTCATCTTTAGATGTTGGTTTATGATACAACCGAATACGGTGCCCATTAACCAGTAGCTTAAATCGAACTGGGTCTATTGTAGCCAACTGCACTGAGCCATTATCAAACACATTTTCTATTTCATAAGGACCAAGCAAATGTGTGTTTAGTTTACCTTGATTTTCTTTGTATCTGGAGTCATAGAGCAGCACCCAGTCATAGGCAGAGAATTGCTTAGTTCAAATATGACTGTCATGCCATTTCTTTCTTTGCTATTGGATAGTTTTAGTATGTTGTAGGGAAACTTTCCTTAGCTCATCCAATGCATTCAACTACAGGAGGTGTTTCTTTTGAGCCTCAAAAATATCAATGTTAAGCTAGAGAGCAGTTCTTAAGGTCTTATGTTCAAATTCAATTGGCAACATGGCAGTCTTACCATAGAGTAACTCAAAAGGAGTAAATCATATAGTTGTTTTCCATGTTGTTCTATAGGCCTAGACTACTTCACGAAGATGGCTGCTCCAATCCTTCTTGTGTAATTGGACTGTCTTTGTAAGGATTGCCTCAATTTCTCTGTTGGTAACATTTGTCTGACCATTGGCTTGAGGGTGATAAGGGCTACACTTTTTGTGCCTGATCTTGTAATCATTCATCAATGCAATGATTAAGTTAGATGTAAACTGAGCTCCTTGATTTGTAACAAGTTTCTTTGGGACTCCAAACCTTATAAAAACCTACTCATACAGGAACTCAGCAACTTTATTGTCACGGGCATGTGTCATTGCTTTCACTTCCACCCACTTGATTACATAATTAGTACACACCAAAATGTATGATTTCCCATTGGATGGAGGATCAATAGGCCCAAAAAATTCATGCCCCATTTGTCAAATGGACTAACTACCACTTGTGGATGCAGGGGCATTTCATCAAACCATGTTGGTCTCCCCATGTGTTGACATCTGTCACATTTCCTGGTGTAGGCTGCTGCATCTTTGTGTAGTGTAGGCCAATAGTATCTTGTATTAAGCACTTTCATAGCTCTTGTCTTAGCTACAAAGTTTCCACCACAGGGCTCATCATGACAGGCATACAAAATGTCATAGGTCTCATCTTCCCTCACACATCTTCTCATTACTTGGCCAGGTCCTGTATAAAATAAACAATCTACAATCCATGAAAAGTTGAAACTTTTCTCAACTAACAATTTCCTTTCCTTTCGTGAGAAGTGAGCTGGATTTCTACTGGCTACTAAATAATTTGCAATATCTACATACCATGGGGTTTGAGCAGAAATAAAAAATAGATGTTCATCAGGGAAGCTATCATCAATTACCTCGGAAATTTCGGGTGTAGGTGTTTGAAGTCTTCATAAGAAATCAGCCACCACATTAGCTCGGCCTGGCTTATCAATAACTGTGATATCAAATTCTTGCAACAATAGGAGCCATTTTGCTAATCTGCCAGATATGGCAGGATTATTCATGAGGTACTTTATTGCTACATGATTTGTATGAAAAAATATTTGGTAACTACTAACATAATGTCAAAACTTGTTTAGGGCATACACAACTGCTAGCAATTCTTTCTCTATGACAGTATAGTTTAGTTCAGGGCCTTGAATATTTTTACTAAGAAATATATGGCATGCTCAATGGAATTCTCTTTCTATCCTAAAACTACCCCTATAGCATAATCAGAAGCATCTGTGTGTATATGAAAGGGTAGACTCCACTTTGGTCCTTAAAGAACAGGTGCCTGAGTAAGTAGCTTCTTTAGCTGCAGGAAAGACTTGTCATAGGCCTTAGTCCAAGTAAATTCAGAATCCTTAGTCAATAAGACATATAGTGGACTAGCTATCTTGCTGAAATCTTTGATGAATCTTCTATAATATCCAACATGCCCTAGCAAGCTTCTAACATCCTTTTGTTTCATAGGTGTTTTAAAAGTTAGAATAACTTCTATTTTCGCAGGATCAACCTGAATTCTTGCTTGAGAGACATGATGGCCTAAAATAATTACCTTTTGCATCATCATAAAGTATTTCTCACTATTCAAAGATAAATTTTTCTCCTGACATCTTTTCAACACTTTTTCCAAATTGGCTAATGCTTCTTCATAAGTAACTCCATAAGTAATGAAGTCATCCATGTAGATTTTCATAGAATCATAAGAGATGTCAGCAAAAATACTTATCACTACCCTTTGAAATGTTGCAGGTGCATTACATAGTCCAAAAGGTAAAACAGAGTAGGCAAAAGTACCCCATGGACTTGTAAAAGTTGTTTTGTCTTGATTTTTAGGGGTGATTCTAATTTGGTTATAGCCACTATATCCATCCAAAAAGGAGAAATACTTTTTCCCGAACAATGAGTCTAGTACTTGGTCAACAAATGGCAATGGAAAATGATCATTTTTAGTTGTTGTGTTCAGCTCCCTGTAATCTAGACAAACTCTCCATTTTCCACCTTTTTTAGGGACAATCACCAGTCGAGATACCCATTGACTATCTGAAATTGGGTAGATGAAACCAACATCAAGCAATTTTTGAAGCTCTATTTTAACTATTTCCCTAAGTGCAAGATTTATCTTTCTTTGAGGCTGCGTAGAACAAGTGAACAATATTCCTTAATATAGATCCTATGAGTACAGAGCTGAGGATCTATTCCCTTCATATCCCCATAGTCCCATGCAAAATCTCTGTATTGATCTTGCAGCATTGTAACAAGGGCAACTTGTTGAGGTTGAGGTAGCTTATTATTGATGTTCAGACAGTGGCCTGAAGACACTTCTACTTGCTTGGTAAGATCATTCATGGAGGCTATGGATAAAGGTGGTGTCTGTATTTCATGTGGAAGCAAATTATGATAAACTGCAGAAGATTCAGGTGACAGGTTCTCAGAATTTAGTTGTTGTAGGAAACACTGCTGAAGACTGCTATTTGCAGCAGATGAATTACTTGGATCAGGGTTGGACTGCAAATTGTGTAAAAGCAGGTCATCCTCACTCTGAAGCTAGGAAAATGGATTATTTTGCAACATCATTAGCTTAGCCAATGAATTGACTTCTTCATTTTCCTCTCCAAAATCTGGCCATATTGGCTAAGGCTTGGCAGGTGGATATAAAGCCAATTTCTTTCTTGACTGACCATCAAAAATTGTCATGTCTCCTGAATGACATCCTATAAAAGCAGCAGCTATAGCTAACCATGGTCTACCTAGGATAATAGTATATCCTCCCAAAGTTGCCTTCATAGACAATATGGTGAAGTCTGGTGGGTATTCCCAAGACTCCGGGATAGCAATAACATCTTCTACCATTCCATCAGGCTTTACTATGGAACTATTAGCAAGCTGCAGGATGGTAGTTGTAGACTGAATGTTTAAGATATTCAAATACTCCATTGTATTCTTGGTCATTACATTAATGGTTTCACCAAGGTCAATCAAGACATTCTTTACTATCTGGCCATTAATATTTACTTGCACCACAGGACTCCTAGGGTCAGTATATTTTGGGATGACTATCTTCCCCAACATAATCTCTGCTAATTATCCTAGAACATGGATAGTTTGGGGATCCTTTTTCTTTTTCTCTGGTTTCTTTAAACATGCCTCTTTAATGGCTTTTCCATAAATTGGAACATCTTTAATTCTTTGAAAGAGGGGGATTTGAATGTGTACATTTTTTAACTGATCCAAAATATTAAAGGTAGGCTCCTCCATAGAATTTAATGTAGTGATTTGCAATCTTTAAAGAAAAGGAAGTTTAGCCTAATGCTGCAGGATAGGCTCCTTAGAGACAATATCTAGCATAGGTATTTGTTCTATAGGATTAGTCTGTTGTTTAGAGGCAGATTTTGGAATCTCTATAATGACAGGCAGATGTGGAGCAGGAAGAGTGGTTCCAGATATGAGATGGATATCATGAACATTCAGGGCATAAGCGTGGTACTGATTGGCCTCTGCAAAATACATAGGCTATTTTTGTTGTTGTTGCTTATTGTTAGGATTTGGCAATGGTTGAGTAGGAATAAGCATTTGTTTTGGAGGGCCAGTATTTGTTGCAGGTGCTGGAGGTGGCATGAGAGCCAGAGGTTGTGGCTGGTGAGGCTACAGGAAGGCAGGGGATTGGTTCTGCCATTGCTGTGGACTTCTCCATTGAGGGTTCTGCTACTAGTTACCTGGGGGTGGAGTCCATTGTCCTTGTGGTTACTGCCAACCTCCTTGAGGAGATTGCCATTGAGGACTCTGATAGTTATGCCAATACGATTGAGGGGTATTCCAAGGTGGTGGTGGACCATATGTGGGTTTCCACTGGTTATTATAATTAGAATAAGGATTACCAAAATTCAAAGGATCTTGAGGCATACCTTGTCTTTGAGCCCATGGTCACCTTTGTGTGATGAAGAATACTTGGTCATCATCACTTTCTACCACCTTAAAGTCAGTAGGTAACTACTTAGCCTCCAAGTTAGCCACCATCTTGCATCTACAGTCACGTTTCTTCAGTCTACAATGTGGAAAAAACTCAGCCAAGATTGCTTCAGCTTCCTCATGTTTCTTCTAAGCTTCCATAGTATCCAACTATGTAGCCATGTTGTTTATGATATCATGCTTGAAATCAGATGGAAAATTTGTGATCTCCATCCATGAAACTCCACTAGTAGAGGACTTTTCCACTATGGCTTGATGACCTCTACCCTTCTTAACAATTGCTCGAGAGTAGTTGAGACATATCTTCTTGATATCATCCCAAGGTAGTTGAGTTATATCACCTCCTCCCATCAGGTCTAGAGCATCTATACATGTATCATTGATTCCCCTTAGAAAAATTAGTTTATGAGATTCTTCATTGAGATTATGGTCTGAATTCTTTTTCAGAGAAAACAAGAATCTTGAGATATAGTCTTCCAGGCTTTCATCCTCCTTTTGTTGAATTCTGAATTTATCATCTCCCTTATTACTACTCTTACAATATTCCTTGTATTTCTCAAGAAATTTTGTTTGCATGACTGCCCAACTATCAACAACACATCTTCCCAAACTCATAAACCATCTAAGAGCTCCTTCCTTCAAAGTAGAAGGAAACAACTTCAGCCTGTGAGCATTTGAAGTTTAATCATAGCTGTGACAGAGGATATCAAACTCAAACAAGAAAGTTTCTGGGTCCTCTGTAACTAGTCCATAGAACTTGGGAAGCAATGAAGAAGAAATATTTTTAAGGTTATCATTATCTTGCTGAGCAATGATGGGGAATTCAAAAGCAGGAGGTTGATTAGGTGGATTTTGTGCCATATTTGCTTGATGGAGTATTAGAGCAAGTGGATTTTCTTCTGGTTCTTCGTCAACTAGGTCAAATGGTAATTCAAAAAATAGGTTTTTAGCAAATGGATTGATATCTTGGTCTCCTTCTTCCTCAAATAGATTATAAGCTGGTTCAAGATTGTTATCAATGAATGGAAGGTCAGGGAGGAATCTTCCCAGTGCGTCTCTTCTTCTATGCATACAATAGAATGAATGGTTAATTGAAGGAATTTTGAAAATGCTTGAATAACAAGCTAAACTACTACAAACAATGACTTATGATAGGTTCTTAGCTTGACACCATCCCTAGTAATGGCGCTAAAAATGGTCAGGCCCACAAAAGGATATAAAATTCACGACAAATCCTAACCTGGGAATTGGACATTCTAGCAGGCGACTAACATCTTCTTATGGTTGTTCATTTACTTTGTCTTGAACCAGGGAACATATACTTGAAATGGAGCAGCACTGTATGTGCACTAAGAACCAGTTTCAGTCACAATTTACTAGAAATAAATGTGTGAAAGGAATTCTACTCATGCTACAAGAATGAAATGCAAAGCCTTCTACACTTAATCAAAGCAGGAACCATAAAAACTATAACTGAGAAACAAACTATGAACTAGCCTTATGTTGCAGGAACAAACACAAGGATGGATTCTCGATGCTACAGGAACAATATAAGACTGAGTTTGCACTGAAACTTCAAGAAAAAAATCTAACTTATGATCAACAGAAAATAAACGACTAACTAACTAACTCCAGATACTTACTAAGTGGGCCCCTTAGCAAGCATCAACTAATTATGCAAGGATTGAACTCAAATTTTCATCAACTTTTATTCATAATTCAGAATGATATACATTGTTTTATCATATCAAAACTAACACAAAACTGTGTCCTTTATCATAATACTAACTCTTACATGTTTTTCCTCTTATTATCATACTAACTCTTACATACTATGCTTGTTGTGCTCATTATGCTTGCTCACTCGCACAGGAGGAACACTCATTAAAACCAGAAAAACAACTAACTACCTAACTTAACAAAGAAAGAGGTGGACATAAATGAATCCTGAAACCGAGGAATGGACTTCTCATAAATGAAAACATATATGTTCAACATGATCCAAAGAATTTAGTATTCCACTCTTTCTAGATTAATGATCATTAAGTTTCTTCCCAACGACCTAGATAGAGAGTCTTCGCCAGAACAACTTCCTCGACAACGTGCTGCAAATGGACTTTACTATAGGGATGAGATCCGCTGTGCTTGACTTGTTCATGCTCCCTTCAACAACCTGCGATGCACAAGGTGATAGAGGTGAAAGAAAGCATTCATGGAAAACAACACGATCCATTCATTAATCACATATTAATTCTATCCCATTATTCAAAAACCATATGCATTATATCAGTCACTTGGGAAGTCAAAACAGGGTAATTAATAAGACACATGGAGACATTTAGGCTACAGGAATGTAGGAATATATTGCTACAGGATACTACCCATTTTAGATAAAGAGTCTTTAATAAAAGAGTTAAAACATCCATTAGCAGAAAAAGTAGAGATATTAAAAGTACATCATGATACTCAAATTATGAGCATATCCTAAGCTCATCAATGAGCATCATTTTTTGACCATTAGCAACTTGCTCCTAGAAAACAATGATGTTATCTCAAATGCTGCCATGTTCTTCTATAATCTTGATAAATCATATGTGATCTGACAATTAGCATATATTTCCTACCTAACTCATGCTTTTCATTAATATCAACAAAGTACATAAGACCAGTTTGTTTCTTAGAGAGAATATTTCTTTATATGCTTCATTGCTCATCGTTGATCTTCCCCAAATTTTAGGGTCCAACCAATGATGAAAATATTCATGCGATGATGTTTAGTCCATTGGATCATCCTATTTTAAAACTACATTAATGACTCTTTAGTCCTTTCACTACTTTTATTTTGCTTTATGAGAAATCCTCAGGACCCTGCCACATTACTTGTTCCATCATTAGTCATCTCCTATCACAAATGTATCTTGTCCTTCATCAGGCTTATCAGCGATGTAAACATGCCCACAATGAATTTTCAACCCTTAGATCTATAGCCTATCCTTTGATCACATCCATCCTTCCATCACACATCACTTATCAAAATTCTACACCTAGGATCCTATCAATGATGGGAGGTGTAGTGAAGGCATCAAATTTAGACACGTACACCTGCATAAAAATAAATGGTACCAAATCCATCGTGCATAAGATCTTATCATAGTAACGAAAGAAATCTTTCAGAGAATACCATTTCTCAGCGCTAATGTGGAACTTAGACTTGGAAATGAATTTGTGATGAGCAATAAAACATAAGGCCGTCGCTCATCGTTAATTCTCCTCATACAGTTTGCAAGAAATTAACGATGGGAGAATTTACAAAGTTTACAATGTGCATCACATATCGCTAATGTGGAACTTAACATTTAAAACATATTCGCAATAATGTGATGTAAAGAAAATTTTATCATATCGGTCATCACTAATCCTTAATTTATCATCTAAAAATATATGTGATGAGGGATAAGAACTAAAAGCTAGGGCATCACTTATTGCTCTTACAAATTTGAAAGCTTAAAAGCTACTAGAGATAAGTGATCCCTTAAGGAACATCGCTCACTCTACATTCTATTTAGGATCTCTAGCAACTATTTGCGATGAGCGATATCAAAGAAAACACTATTTCAGTGATCATCGCCAATTCAAAATATGAACTTCGAAAGAAATCAATGATGAGTGATAAAACATAATTTCCATGGGGACTTAAGTGGAATCTTTGGGCATGTGCATTTTAAGTTGTTCTAATGAAAGGGATCCCCTAGGATGACATGAGAATAACAAGCTCGAAAACTTCTAAGTCATGAAATGCAAAGAATGTAAAGGTGAAAAAATCCCTTACTTAACGTTATAATATAAGAAATTCAGACCTAGGTGAGTGGGACCAATCACTTGACGACATTGATAGACATAAGATTTTTTATAAAATGACTAGAAATAGGCACTATGTAGTCAAAATCAAAATAGAATGTTACAAGAAATTATAATAAATAAAACCCTAAACCCCCATATAAGACCCTACATCTAGATGTAACAAAGGTTTGAGATGGAATACAAATTTTTAGGGTTCAGTATGGGCACTCCAAAAATATTTTTTAAATTTGAAAGTGACATCACTCTCAATGTGATTAAATAATATATCTCAAGTGCATATGCATCATGGCACTATGAACTCCCAATGTAAGGAATATATAAAGTATAACATAGAATAGGTATCAATTCTAGGATTTAAACCTAAGAAATAAGACATAAGCCGAGGAAATCTAGGTACAGATAGATATAGGTTGAAGGTACTATAGATAGGAGGCCAAACTAGTATTACTACAACATTGAATTTTGAGTAAGAACATAGAAACCTAGAAAATACACAATGGCTAATCACATAAAATAAGCACATGAGTTTATCTCGATAAAGGATTTAAAAGGTCTACTAAATAAATTTTGTCAAATTGATTATCAACATAAGTAAATCTAGGTACTATGGAAAATAGGAATCCATAAAACTCTAATTTTAAGGGACAAGCCAAAAAGGAATCAAAACATAATCTATTATATCTTATATCTTGAGTGTCTATAAATATCTCAATATTTATTATTCTTTTTGGAAGTATATGACAAGGATATTAGTTCTATATGAGTTGAGAAACTTAGGACATATGACTTTTCTTGTACAAGTAATTTGGTGGAGAGTCCATTTCTATATCCAAGCCAAGCTTTGTTAGTTTGGGAGTGCAAATATTGTAGCTTATGTGATTTTTTTATTGTAAGAAAATATTCATGAGATTTAATATATTTGGAAGTGACTTTAAAAGTTACAATATGTGCATATATAGTGGTTTTTTCCTACCCATTATATCTCTTTCTTAGATATAATCATTTATCTAATTTATATTCCTCATATGATTACATCACTCTTTAAAAATAATTTGGGGACTAATATTTGTTTGATAATTATTTCTTTGGTTTACCAAAGAAGCTCTTATAATTCAATGGTTTTCTTCATGATTAATGAATTGACCATTCTAATCCATTTTGAATTATCATTTCTTTTTTATTTTCCTATTTCTACTCTTATCCTTTTCTTCCTTTTATGCTATATATATATATTAGGAGTAGTGTAGGATCAGAGTGGGATTTTCCTTTGCTACATTGCTACATGTAGCTAATAGATCTCAATCATGGTTGGGAATAACTAGTTATTGTGCAATCAATCAGAAAAAATGATCATATTGTCACTTGTTAAATATTAGGACATTGACTTTCTCAAGCTATATTTTCCTAATAAAAACTTGGTAATCATAGAACTTGGGGAGATCATCTTAGTTTCCTTTCAAGAGATGAGGTGTCTCTTGATTCCTTATAACATTAGAAATTCATTTGTATTTCCAACACAATGACACTATAGGGTGTTCTATCTTGATTGTGTCATTTGAAAAACTAATAAATAATTCATTAAGGAAAGTTTTTTTTCTAAACAATTGAACCTACTCTTAGTAAGGGTATAGAATGAAAATCAACACCAAAATATGAAAATAGGTTTTATATGATTCTATTACTCTTATGTAAATTATGTTTAAATATTAGCTTTTTATGTACAAAATATCAAAATTCACAAGTGTACAACTATTTAATGAAACAAGCTTATTTCCAACAATTGGAAAAATTTGAGCTTATTTTAAAACAAAATTCAAAAGCCTACTCCATATAGTGCAAGATAGAAATCCACTTGACAAGGATGAATGAATGATAATATCACCATAGTGAATGGATGGCTATACATGCAAGACAAAAATAGGCATACTAAATGTTAGATGTAATGGAATATATGTGAATATAGATAAGATACACTTGAATATATGGTCATGTGTAAGGGTAGAGGTAAGTAAAAGATAAACAAATGAGCTCAATTGTACAATGGATTGTAGCATTTATCAATAGATAATTGTCTTAAGACAATCCATTAAAATTGACAAATAAATAAAGGCAGGCCAACATGATTATACAAATAAGACCATTAATATATGGGAGGGTGCATGGAGATGGGTAGCAAATTTGTGGCCACTTTCAATTTTTTTTTTTGAAAAGCTATAATGCTAATGTGCTATAACGCGAGCACGTTATAACACGCTCGCATTATAGCTTTGTGTGTCAAGCTTGAGGCTTTTCCACAACGAGCCCATAACACGAGTGTGTTATAACGCACTCACGTTATGGCTTTGTGTGCCGAGCCTGAGGCTCAACCACAATGAGCCCATAACGCGAGCGCGTTATAACGTGCTCGCGTTATTACATGTTAGAAGAAAAAAAATGAAACTCATTCATTCTTGCTAAAATGTTCATGTCTATAATTCTTTAAAACACGCTCACGTTATGAGAAAATTGGTTTTTTTATAGATTTATTTTGTCTCTTTGTCTATACTCACTCCCACTCTCTCCCACTCTTGCCCACCCTCGCCCACCCTCTCTCCTACCCTCTCTCACTCTCTCTTACTCTCTCCCACTCTCTTGTA